>JAHHUM010001201.1:0-589362 GCA_036173005.1 Crenichthys baileyi
GGCAGACTCTTGAGGCACAGGATGACTCTGTGCCCATTTGACCCCTTTCCTCAAACAACAGTGCAGTCATCAGTGGTAAATTTGCACTAGTCGTAATCTCTGAGAAAAACACTGTGGCAGCAGCAGCTGTTGGCTTCAGACTCCTGCTTGTCATTGGGAGGAGTTGATGAGATAACACACTGCTGGATCCACTGCAAGTGAGTTTACATCATAACAGTTTGAAAGAAAAAATGGCTAAGTCAAGAAAACACGGGTCAGCTGTTACTTTTATACATGTTGTCTTGGTAAATGCATAATTACATTTTCCAAACATAAAAAGAGCTATTCTGCCTATTATAGGCTTAAGAATTGCATAGTCATTGTACTTGGGATAATATTACATATGTAAACTAAATTAACGTATGCTTTTGGTCATTGTGTTTTAAAAATATATAGACATCTGAATCTGTGCATGGGTGAACTGTGTGGATAACAAACAGCCATAATAACAATATCAGATTTCTGCACCTAGTTTTTGATTGGGAAACTCTTTAAAGTTGTTTATTGTATGATCTAAAGAGAATGATTAAAAAATATAATAAAAAGCCCAATGTTATTTGTGGCATTCGACCAGATGATGAGTAGAAAATTTCAACATAATAAACGACATATAGAGAACAAAATTGCGGTATTTCTGAAGGAGAATAATGTCATATCCCTGTTTGTGGCTGACTGGATACTAAAAGCACATGCTGTGTGTGAGATAAATCAACTTAATGGTGATTTAAATGCAGCTTTAATCTGAAAGTGATGTTCCTCATAGGTGTGTCAAATTATATTGAAAATGTACAAAGCTATATGATCTAACTAGACTTGTGTTCATCATAACTTTTCAGTTATGTTGTTTGTTCCTTCTTTATATTTTTTCAATCATGTTTATTTAATCTTTAATTAAAGTCTGATTTAGTCATTTAGACATAGTGTTTCTGTTCAGATCTGTTCAGATTTTCAGATCTATCTATCAAAGGCTTCAATTTCATAAAAAAAAATTGGGGCTTTTAATGATTTTTCTAAACGGTTATTTTTTATTATAAAATGATTATTCAACATTCAGTGTCAATGAGTTTGCAAAACAGACACTGGGTGCGTAGGGTTTAAATTTTTTGCAAGTTTTCTGTAAACTACATGTTCTTAAAATTATACAGACATGCACTCCGACTAATAGCTGATAATTGTCCCTTGGCAAATTACAAAGAAACCACACAGGTTTTGTTTGAAATCAGAAAGGTTCATGCATATTTCTGACTGCATATTTGACCAGTTTTCCTACCAGACGTAGTGTCATTAAAATCGGTTGGTTTAATCATAGTCAAGAAATGTTTGTGATCTTCTGAAGCAACCTAGGAACTACTGAGGTTCAAACCTACCATAAACTGGAAGGCGCTGTAACACCATTGTCACCATTCACAGTGAGGTAAGTTATACAGTCACCGCCCACTTTATTAGGTACACCTGTCCAACTGTTCCTTAATGCAAATTTCTATTCAGCCAATCACATGGCAGCAACTCAATGCATTTAGGCATGTAGACATGGTCAAGACGATCTGCTGCAGTTCAAACCGAGCATTAGAATGGGGAAGAAAGGTGATTTAAGTGACTTTGAACGTGGCATGGTTGTTGGTGCCAGACGGGTTGGTCAGACTGGTTCAAGCTGATAGAAAGCTGATAGAAAGGCAACAGGAACTCAAATAACCACTCGTTACAACCAAGGCATGCAGAAGAGCATCTCTGAACGCACAACACGTCGAACCTTGAGGCGGATGGGCTACAGCAGCAGAAGACCACACCGGATGCCACTCCTGTCAGCTAACAGGAAACTGAGGCTACAATTCGCACAGGCCAACCAAAATTAGACAATAGAAGATTGGAAAAACCTTGCCTGGTCTGATGAGTCTTGATTTCTGCTGCGACATTCAGATGGTAGGGTCAGAATTTGGCGTCAGCAACATGAAAGCATGGATCCATCCTGCCTTGTATCAACGGTTTCAGGCTGGTGGTGGTGGTGTAATGGGGGTTTTGGGGATATTTTCTTGGGCCCCCTTTGGCCCCCTTAGTACCAATTGAGTATCGTGTCGACGCCAAAAGCCTACCTGAGTAAAATTTTTGCTGACCATGTCCATCCCTTTATGACCAAAGTGTACCCATCTTCTGATGGTTTACTTCCAGCAGGGAAACGCACCATGTCATAAAGCACCGAATCATCTCAGACTGGTTTTCCCTTTAAAAATGATGATGAGTTCACTGGACTTAAATGGCCTCCACAGTCCCCAGATCTCAATCCAATAGAGCACCTTTGGGATGTGGTGGAAAGGGAGATTCGCATCATGGATGTGCAGCCGGACAAAATCTGCAGCATCTGTGTGATGCTTCCCTTTTTCCCCAATATGGACCAAACTCTCTGAGGAATGTTTCCAGTACCTTGTTGAATCTATGCCACGAAGGATTAAGGCAGATCTGAAGGCAAAAGGGGGTCCAACCCGGTACAAGCAAGGTGTACCTAATAAAGTGGCCCATGAGTGTACTTCAACATGGATTGAGAGGTTAGCAACAATTAAAGAAGAACCTGCTCCTACATGGACACCTTCAGACTTGGTTAAAATTTGAAACTATTCACATGTACAAGCCAGATATCTTCTGGAGACTAAGCTGTTTGGCCTCAATGACAACAAGTATTTTTGTGGCAGTGGAGGTTGAGGCTTTAAAAACCACAACAACAAAAAAAACGCTCTTCCAGCTGTTAAGCAGGATGTTGACAAATTTATGCTAAGGGTATGTTCTGCATCTGGAGGTTGTGGTCGATTGCATTAATGCAATAAAGCAGATGGAGGACAACCTTCAAGTTACTTGGACACCCAACTGTGGTTTGTTCCAACAAGAACATGATCCCAAACACACATCCGAACTGGCTTTGGAAATGTTAAAGCAGGCTAACATTAGGCTTTATGAATGGCCCTGACCTCAAAATATCATAGATTATGCTTTAAAGCAATTTATGTAGCAGGATAGTAGTAAGATATGAATTTATAATTGAACCTGTTTGTACAATTCAGACCAGAAAAAAATCTTGAACTTTTTTTTAAAATCCCAGTAAAGTTTATTAAATATAAATATAATTCTTGTTTATCATTAAATTTGTGTGTTTTAAATTTCCACCATAAAATACCAATTCATATACACTTTTAAAACCCCTAAAAAATAAAATTCAGGCTGGTGGTAAGAGTATGCAAACTTTTTCCCAGAATTGCTGAAATTTACAAAAAAAGAAACCAAGCAAAAACAAAATGTTCATTTTAACCTGAACATGTATGTTGTCACAAATGTACACGTACTTTTTTTCTTTCTTTCTTGTTTTATTATGATAAGCAATAAATTCAAAACAAATAGAAAGTTGGTTAACAAAATATTACTACTTTTTCTAAAGAAAGGTCTACTCCAAGGGATGGGAATGTTATACTCAAAAGTTTTGAGGAAAGTTTTGCCAGAAATAGAGCTAGAAAAAAAAATGAAAAAAATGAAACTGAAAGTAATGCTAGTTCTGTTTAATGCATTCATATATGAAATACAAGTTTCTTTGGTGTTTCTCAGACATTGAATAGATGCTCAAAGCATAACTCTATCAGCTGAACTAGAAATAAGACTTATCTTTTCACCATGTGTGGATCCAGCCCTGCAGCTGCAGTGTACTTGATTAGATAAGGCTTTTACGTACTTCTTGGCAGGAGGAGGCACAAAATAACTAAACTGGGCATACTGGAAGGTTTCCAGACAAATCAAAAAATATTACCTGATTGCCGAGCGTGGATTTTAAAAATCTGTCTGGGTTTCATCTGTCTGTGTTGTTGTGATATTTTCTTTTAGGTAGGGCACCTTTACACAACAATACAACTGTAAGTAATAAAGAGGACTGCAGGCACCATGACAAGAACAGTTTTTTTATTTTTAAAAACTGAAAACATTGAAAAAAAATAAATAATAATGACTGAAATCAGTTATAAAGTCATAATTTCCATTAGTGATACGTAATTCCTAAAAAAGAAATCTATTTCATTCTATTTGTTTTATTATTGATTTCTACCATTGCAATGAAGAAGTTATTTTATGTCACATAAAATTAGTTCAGTCCAAGTCAGTATAATTCTATATGGTATATCTCACCACTAGTTTTCATTGTAACAGGGAGATCAGTCGGGGCAGTTGAAAACTGTTTTACTGGATGACGATTTTGTTTATCTCACCCTGAATGAAGTTCATCTGTAGGACCGCCTCTTATCGCCTATCTTAGGGGAGGTACAGGGTGTGCCTACACTCTTTCGCAGGCATAAAACCCCTTACAATCTACACTCAGAATGGTACTTAACTAAAGCAGCCAAAATGACCAGTCTTACTGCTAAGGACAAGGACACTGTCAAGGCCTTCTGGGCGAAAATCTCCCCCAAAGCAGCGGCCATCGGAGAAGATGCTCTTGGCAGGTAAATGTGATCCGAACCTTCAAATCAAAATGTTAGTCTCTCACTGTTTTGAATGTACACACACACTCTCTGTTTTGTTCCCACTCAGGATGCTGGTGGTGTACCCACAGACCAAGACCTACTTTGCCCACTGGAAGGACCTGAGTCCCGGCTCTGCCCCGGTGAAGAAGCACGGGGCTACAGTGATGGGTGGAGTTGCTGATGCTGTGGCCAAAATCGACAATCTGTCTGCAGGTCTCCTGGACCTCAGCGAACTGCATGCCTTCACTCTGAGGGTGGATCCTGCTAACTTCAAGGTGAAGATTCTGAACTATTTAATCCATATTCTCCTCTGTCATATCATGAGAAGACAGGGTTGCTCCTATAAATAGATCATAACTCAGTTTAATTTTGTTTTCTTTGCAGATTCTCGCCCACAACATCCTTGTGGTTTTGGCCATCACCTTCCCCAGTGACTTCACCCCTGAGGTCCATGTGGCTATGGACAAGTTCCTGGCTGCTTTGGCTCTGGCTCTGGCTGAGAAGTACAGATAAACAACTGGAGAGGAGACAAAGATGCATGGGTCCACTCTTGATATGATAAATAAACAAATAATTGTAATCATGAATTGATGTCTGTGTCATTAATATTTTATTTCCCCTTTGGTTTTGTCATTTTTTCAGAAATTGAAATTGGAATTAAGAAGGCAAAGGTGCATTTCAAAGTTTTGCATGTCCTTTTTACAGCAGTGCCTATGAACTGTTTGGGTTCATACTGCAATGAAAGGTGTCAGTCTTTACAGCATACCACATATTTTAAATTATTGAATTAACGTGTTGCAGAATTTCACCATTTGATTTGATTAGTCTTCTAAATTCAATAAATTATAAATAATTTATCTTGGTGCAATCTTGGCAATAGGTTTAGTTAGTTATAATTAGAGACAAAATGATAAGCTAATATATTTTAAAGCACACCCGTTTAATATAGATTTATGATTGACCTTGTTAAGTAGCACAAGACACCCCCTCAAAGGTGCATTTCAATAAATTGAAAATGTAATTTAAAATGGATTTAAGTTCAACAATTCATGAAACGTGTTGAAGCAACAGATATAACTGCTGCCTTTATTATTGTTCTTATGTAATATTAAATTTTTTTATGAGAAACTGAATTTTGGGTTTTCATTATCTGTAAGCCATAATCATCTAAAGCCCTTGAAATATGTTAATGACTTTTTGAAAATATCCTAAATTTTTGACATGCCCCTGTAAAACTGACACATTTTTCAACAATTTTAACCGGCCCCCAGGCCTTTAAGGGTCCTCAAGCAGTCAAAATGTCTGGGAATACCTATGCTTGGCTTTGGATCCTAGTGTTATAGCATTTTTTATATGTACACACTAGTTGTCATGGCTACTCTTGCATCATATTTAGCTCAAAACAAGAAAAGTCAGAGTAGTTTCTGAGGAGGTGGTTAAAAATGAAAAAGCACTCGCAGAGAGGTTTCTGGTTTCAACAAAATGGTTTGACTTTACTTATAAGAAAAACAGAACAGGGGTCTTTCTGCATGGAGTTTGTATGTTCTCCCTGTGCAGGCGTGGGTTCTCTCTGGGTACTCTGGCTTCCTCCCACAGTCCAAAAACATGACTGTTAGGTTAATTGGTTTCTTTAAATTGCCCTTAGGCACGAATGAGTGTGTGCATGGTTGTTTGTCCTGTGTGTGTTTGTGTTGCTCTGCAATGGACTGGCGACCTGTCCAGGGTTTACTCTGCCTTCCGACTATAGACTGCTGGAGATAGGCACCAGCTCCACTATGGAAGAAGTGGTAGAAAATGACTGACTGTTCTTTATTTTCTCCTGAGTCGGAGGTTTGCATACGCTAACATTACAATGTTTTTAAACAATTTGTAAAACCTCAGATAATTATATCATGATTTTGTAAGCTTCTGAAAGGTTAACCCACATTTTGTTTAAATAGAGGCGTACCCAGGTGTGAAAGTGAGCCGGTACGGTACGGTACGGTACTGTGTACCACTAAAAGATTCTGCGCCGGTATGCAGTACCGGGAAGAGGGAAGAACGGCTGTCTGCTATGAAGCGTCATCCAGAACCAGTTACGGCTGAAAAAACTCACGAGCACACAAAGAAGATCCGCTACCAGTAGGCAGTCTAAAATACGACTTAATCTGTTTATAAATATAGATATTTTCCCCTCATTCCACATTGTTTCTGAACTGTTCTGCTATGCTGGAGCCTCAATGCTCTTGCTTTGCTTCTCTCCCCTCGGAGCTCAAGGCTGTTGTGAACGGCCAGCCTGTAAAACGAGCACCACTACGTTTAATGTCTGTCTGCTCGCTGCTAAATACCCCAGTTTAAAGCAAAGGGAGATAAACTAGTTGTGTTTCATGTTATTTTGCTGAATTACAACACAGTACAGCTCGAAAACACCGTTTACGACCAGAGATTTCACATACACTACACGAGAGCGCATGCGCGCTTACCTCCAAAACAGAGCGGTTGCCAAGGAGATCGGTGCGTTCGATTTAATGGACAGGGAGATTTTACACAGGTGGTGCACAGACATAAAAAAACGCCGCTTGCATTAGGACAGGACGAACAATAAATCACTTACCCTCTACAGACTTTAAAATAAAAACCGTGAAAACAACAGAACTGTCAAATTTTTAATTTAAATTAAATCAAAACTTGACCACAATGCAGAGAACAATTATTTATTCAAAAGAAAAGACGGAAACTGAAGACGAAAAGTTATGCATCAGAAAATGGTTTATCATTGTTACATACATGGCAGTTCTTTAACAATTGAAAAAAAAAAAAAAAAAAAAAAAAAATATATATATATATATATATTATATATATATATATATATTCTACATTGTCAAGTGATTCCTATTTCTGCCTTATACAGACAGCCTACAGTAAAGTAAAATATTGAATTTTAATTAGTTTGAGTTTGGACTTTGCTGAGAGAGAGAGATCTCGTAACAATTAACACACACACATTATATATATATATATTATATATATATATATATATATATATAGTATATATATATATATATCCCCAGTATGCCCCCAGTGCCTCCCCAGCCCCCCCCTCTAGCTCCGGCCCTAAGTACTGGCAAGAATTTAAAACTACTTTCACCCCCCGTGCCCGCCTGTGGATATATTTTAAGGCACCACCTCAAACACACTGCTCAGAAATCAGACAAGATATCACGAAGAGAAAGATGAACCTCTACAAGTCTGGTTCATCTATGGGTGCAATTTCCTGATGTTTTGAATGTGTTCATGCTTTCATCTGTTCAAATAATAATATGCAAGTAGAGGTAGGTGGGGAATGTCCAGCCACCATACCATTTTGGAGAGAGATGGGTCCTCTGGCCCAGAGATAAATGTGTTTCAGTCTGAAATATGAACCTCAGAGCAAAGGCAAACAACCTTGATTCTGTAGTTTATCATCTACAGTCTGGGGCTTCTCAGCAAGAAATAAACCATCACTCCTAAAGCAGATTAAGTAATTAAAAAGACAAATTACAGTTTGCAAACTAAAACTGAAACGTTGACTGTAATGAACACCTTCACATATGAAGGAAAAGGAAAGAAGCTTGAAAGCTTCAGAATGTCATCCCATGAAGTATTGAGGTGACAGCATTTTGTCGTGTAGGAGTTTTACTGCAGAACGTCATATGTAAACTTTTAGGTCATATCTCAAGACATCAGCCAGAAAGTTGAAGCTTGGAAATTACCCTTAAATATACCTCCAAATTAGTTACAATGTTGGCTTAAATACAACATTTAAATGTTTGGAGAGGTAATTTCTAATCTGCAAAACAGAGTTGTAAAGGTGTATGTGAGCAAGGGAGCCTACAAACCCGACTCAGTTGCACATATTCTTTTACAGTCTATATGGTAGATTACACAAATGTTATTATGTCATATTTAGACATTCTGTGCAATAGTTCATGCACCACCTACCAAAAGATTCAGCTTAGTCCACTTACTCTACTTTTATTATTAATATATCCTTTGTCCACTTAAAATGTCTTATTGAGATCAAAGTCTCCTTTCAAGACAGATTGAGCCAGAAAGGCAGTAGGACATATGGAGAAAATACATCATAAGAAAAACAACTGATAATCAGCATAAGCAAGTTAAGAGTGTTACACATACTGAGCAGAAATTTCTCGTGTTCTGTTAAAAATGCCTTAAACTTCTCCATTGTAACCACTTCTAAAGGACTCAGGTCATTTTGAAAAAGACTCCTGAAAACACCTATTCCACATTTACAAGCTTTATGTGATTGTCCTGTAGGTCCACAACGATTATTTTATTCATTTTCTGAAAAGGATTTGTGCTGGCAATCATTTTATGCAGTGCTATAAATCTAATTCAATTTATTTTAATTTTAAAAAACACATAAGGGCAAAAATATTTAAATGCATTTAAATTTTTATTGTTTTATTTTTTTAGACCAAAACAATAAGTCTGTCGAGGATCAGCATTCGTGGTCTTCAGCAGAAGCTCTTTAGTGGTACTGCTTCCTCAGGGAGGCCACAACCACAGCTAAGAACTTCTGAAAAGCTGCCTGGACATCAGGGGTGAAAGCCTGACCCATTTGAGAAGCAATCACAATGGTCAGGCAGTCTGCCAGGAGCTGAAAAATGACAACCAATCATGAGAAAACAACCACACCACTGAACATGCACTAAATCATAAACAGTCATGTGTTATTCTTCATTACATTGAAGTTGTCAGGATCCACATGGAGTTTCTCAGAGTGGAGCGCGCTCAGGTCTTTGTATGTGGTCTTGATGTCGTCCATGTTCTTCACAGCTCTTTCCAGACCGGCAAGGACAACCTTTCCATGAGCTGCCACTTTGGGGTTTGATGTTATAGCAGCAGCATTGTAGAGGTTTCCAAAGCTGCCAAAGTACCTCTGAGTCCAGGGGTAGACAATCAGACACCTGAGGAAACATTTCAAGGGTTAAAGTGCATCAACAAGACAAGAAGCGTTGGATAAACACACAGAAATGGTTTATTTAGGTCCACATAAAATGAGTTCTACCTGGAAAGAGCTGCAGGCCCCACAACGGCAGAATCAATTTTGGAGAAAATGTCCTGTATGGTGGCACGCTCGAAATCAGTCCACTGAACCATTTTTCAAGTTGTTGGTGTTTTTATCTTTAGCAGCTGCTGTGCTCACAGGTCTGGCACAATGGGGAACTTTTAAAGCAAATCCAACCCCCCCACCCCACCCCAAAAGGCCTCAACTGATAGAGTAGGTGGGACAGGCAAGAAAGTGATGTGATAAGCACTTGGGAAAATGATAATGGGGTGTGCCACGCTCCTGGGGCAGAGCTTTTATCAGAACTAAACATCGACACATGTTCAGCTTGACTCTGTTCCCTTATGCAATGCCTTGCTGCAGTATTCATATGGCTTAAACTATTTCCCATCAAGTCATGTTACAACCAAAACTACACTCTATTTAACTCAGAGTTTATGTGATTGACCATATACTGAGATTAAATTACTGTACACTATTTATTTAGGAGTTTCAGATTAAAGAGGACTGAATACATACGCATGCCGCACTTTTAAGATTTGTATTAGTAGAACATTGAAAAACCTTGCATAATTTTTCTCCCATGTCACAATCATGAGCTGCTTTGTGTTGTCCTATCACATGAAATCTTTAAAATTATGGCTGTAACAGTAGCCTGTACTGTAGCCTATTTTAGATGCAGCAAGTATAAAATTACTACATACTCCTGTAAATAAAAATGGAAAAAATGGAAGAAAGATAGAAAATAAGTACTTCACCAGATCTTTAAAATTCCAACAGCAAATTTCCCTTTTTCCAAGTTGGAACGTTTTCAGTTTCTGAGCTTAAATCTTTTCTTTCAGATAGAAACTGCCCCGACTGTCATTATCAACAGATAATGACAGTCCTGCCCTGTTTTTCTATGTTTTAATGACAAATGTAAGATCTGAGCTCTTTTTAGCATTAAAAATCCTCTTTTCACGTTCAGAAAAAAATATTTATATATGAATGAGCTAATTTAAAAATTACTGCCCAAATGTCTGATCTTTTTTTCTATTTCAGAATAAAAAAAATAGGACTAAGTCAGAATGATCTTTTGTAATCCAATGTAGTTTCAGAGACTTGCAAAGATTTTATCTCACAAAAATTATAGATTAGGTTGACTTGGACCGCCTCTCACAGACTGTCTTAGGGGAGGTGCTGGGTGTGCCTGTGCTCTCTCAGGCATATAACTCCCACACTGTTGACTGATTACCAAAACAGCCAAAATGACTAGTCTGACTGCTAAGGACAAGAACACCATCAAGGCCTTCTGGGCGAAGATCTCCCCCAATGCAGCTGCCATTGGAGCCGATGCTCTTGGCAGGTAAATATGACAGGACACCTTTGAATTTCAACCACTTATCATTTAGAATTTATCAACCCACTCTCTATTTTATTCCCACACAGGATGCTGGTGGTGTACCCACAGACCAAGACCTACTTTGCCCACTGGAAGGACCTCAGTCCCGGCTCTGCCCCGGTAAAGAAGCACGGAGCTACAGTGATGGGTGGAGTTGCTGATGCTGTGGCCAAACTCGATGATCTGACTGCAGGTCTCCTGAACCTCAGCGAGCTGCATGCCTTCACTCTGAGGGTGGACCCTGCTAATTTCAAGGTGAAGATTCAGAGCTATTAGGAACTTCTTGTCACAAAACGGCTTAGTCTGAGCTATGCACCGGTCCTTGCTTTCTGTCAGTGTTGCTTATGTAAAGTCCAAGTCCTGTCTCATTACCTGTCTTCACAGATCCTCGCCCACAACATCCTTGTGGTGTTGGCCATCACCTTCCCCAACGACTTCATCCCTGAGGTCCACGTTGCTATGGACAAGTTCCTGGCTGCTCTGGCCCTGGCTCTGTCCGAGAAGTACAGATGAACTGCTGGAGAGGAGATAAAGACACAGGAACTCACTGTGTGTGATCAATAAACAAATGGATGGAAAAATGCAAAAGATTGACCTCTGTTTATTTACTGATGTTTTATGTGTTGTGTAACACAGAAAAGTTTGATAAAGTTTTAATGGAACAAAATGCTGCGGATTTACATGTCTAAAGGTTTTTCATGTACCTGCAAAGTGGGACCTAAAAGAGAGAAATGACAAAGGACAGAACAAAAACTTTGATCTGCTTCACTCTCGTTATCTCTCGTTAAATAAGGATATCAATTGAAAAGTTAATTAAACTCAGTGATTTAATTAAAAAGTGAAATTTATGCAGTGCTGTGACAGATTTCTTCTGTTTTGCATTTTTGTCATTGTTAAATGTTTGCCAAAGAAATAACTTACTGATACCCAAAACTTTTGGAAAAATATCTGTGGAGAAATAAAAGACACAAAAGTGTAACTTTCTGGAACGTGTTGATTCATTGCATCTGGTCTAAAACTAGCAGCATTTCAGAAAAAGAACATCTTGCTGCAGTCATACATGGTGGCAGTAGTGTAATGGTGTGGGGCTTCTTTGCTGCTTTAGGGTCAGGACCGCTTACTGTAATGAATCAACCATGAATTATGCCCTCTAACAGAAACACCTGGAGGAGAATGTCCTGCCATCAGTTCATGATCTTAAGCTCAAGCACACTGGGTTATGCAGCAAAATACTATTCACAATACACCCCATTTTGGTTTGATTACTGCTCTGCACTCTCCATGAGCTTCATGAGGTAGTCACCTGAAAAGATTATCCAACAGTCGTGAAGGAGTTCCCAGAGGTAGTAATAAAAATAAAGCCAAAGCACTGAATGAGAAGGCATGTCTGAAATTTCCACTGGTAGTGTACATGAGAAGAGTTTAATAATTTGCTTTCAAGTTGAAAAGCTCAACCTATCAACTAATGGTATCGTTGTTCTTCTTGTATTCGCATTTATCGTATTATTGAAGCCTTTATGAGGCAACTTGGTGCCTTGATGCTCTCCAAGGCGCTGCCCCTCCTGTTGGTTGTTCACGGTACTCCATCCAGCACCCCGGACAGCTCCATATCACTGTAAAGACCAGTACCTAATAAGTTGCTTAACAGTAACAGTTACTTAAAAGATTATACGCATATTTACATTTTTATCATGCTCTACATGAATTACATGCTTGTTTGAGCCAATAGGTGTAACGACAGCAAAATCTATGTATAACTCATGTAAAATTGTTCGTATTAGTTGCATAAGTGAGACTGTGAAATCAAATCATACTCAGAGCCTTTTTTAAAGTTATTTGCATCACTTCAGAATTTTCCTCAGATAGAAATCTTTGGTCCAAATATCTGGGCTGCCAGTTTTAAATAATTGGTTGAAACAAAAATAAAAGAGCAGATAAAGAATAACGTGTTTAATTATACAACCGCATCTACTCCAGTCTTTCCAACAGAGGGCGCTCCAACATAAGTCATTTAACTAACAGGGTGTTTTTAATATCAACATAAATTTACATTAGGGTGAAATGACTTGTTCTACTGTTTACTATTGCATTGTTATTAGTGTTGATTTTCCGACTATAGGGAAAGTGAACAAAATCTTAAAAGTAAAAAATTAAAATAAGACAACTTTATGGCTACTTGTTTACCATTTAATAGGTCCAACATTTGCTAAAAATAGCTAAATAAAAGAGGGTGTGGGTTTTTTAAACTCAGATTCTACCATGATTACCCACCTAAACCCATTTCAGAGTAGTTTGCTTGTCAGAAATGTATAATCTAAACCTTTCACACCTTAAGAGATCTGCATTTCGTTTTTATGCATCTGGAACCAATTAAAAGCCCTGAAATCCTTAAAAAATGTGCAGAAAGCATTGGCTTCTTTGAATTAGGGTTGTACACAATGTTTTTTACTGCAGCTTTCTTTTATTTTTATTTTTTGTTTGTTTTTAATGTATTTTTCTTACCTTTGTTCCTTTACTTTCCTGTAAAGCACTTGGAATTACCTTGTTCATGAATGGTGCTATACAAATGAAAATACGTTGCCTCACCCTATTGAAAGTGATGATTGTGAATAATACCCTAAACCCTTTACTTCAATGTTATTTTAGTATCCTGAGGTTGTAGGTTCAAAACTTTTTAATCTTAACACGCTACTGCTGATTATTGTCATCAGGAGACATAGCCATGATTTTACAACTATGCTGATGACACACAATGCTGTCATGTCTCCTGAATACCAAAGACTCTTTTTTAAATTATAATTTAGATATTAAGTAATGGAAGACGTATGTTTTCTTTTACAGCTTGGTCAGGTTTAGCATTAGTTTCGGGTACAGATAGAGAGAGAGAGGGAGAAAAACTCATAGTACAGAGGGGAACACTGGCAAGGAACCCTTCTTGTCAAGTAAAAAATGTAGTTGTTATATTTGAATCGGAATCTTCTTTTTTTGCATCACATGAAAAAATGACAAAGAACGAGTTTAAACATCTGGAGAACATTGCCAAAGTTCAAATATATTTCTCACATGTCTACGCAGAGGCTCTAACACAAGCTCTAGCAACAAGTGATTATTATCATTTGGGCTTCTGATCTTCCAAATATGAGTATATCTCTGCTACAGTTGTTACAAATTTCAATAGCAAGACTGCTGATGCAGCCCAGAAAGAGCGCCAACATCACACTTTGAAATTCTCTGTAATGTATATTTAGATCCACATTAAGACACTTTATAGTTTTTAAAAGCATTAATAATTTTAATCTAACCTATTTATCTGTTTTACTTTAACATTACGTGCCCTCCAGACCCCTGAGGTCTTCTGAGAAAAGTTATCTTCTGGTACCTATAGGTCCTTCTAAAAGAAATTAAAATAGTCAAAATGTTCAATATTTTTTGTCACTAATGCCAGAAAATTAAACTCATGTGCTGTATCATATAAATTCATTACACATACAGTGAAATATTTCAAGCCTTTCTGCTTACAGGTAATAACAACCCAAAACTCAGTGTCTCAGATAATTTACAAGAATATTAAATAAGATCAATACAAAAGTATATTTTAAACAGAAATATCAGGCATCTAAGAAGTATGTTCAGTAACAATAACACTGCGGTGCCAAGGTGCCAAGTCCTGCTGGAAAATAAATCAGCATCTTCATAAGGCTTGTCAGCAGAAGGAAGCTTGAAGGGGTCTAACATTTCCCAGCAGATGGCTGCATTGACTGTGGCCTTCAGAAAACCCAGTGGACCAACACCAGCAGATGACATATCACCCCAAATCGCCACTGTCTGTGGAGACTTCTTCGTGGACTTCAATCAATGTGGATTCAGTGCCTCTCCACTCTTCCTCCAGACTCAAGGACTATGATTTCCAAATGAAATTCAAACTTTACTTTAATCTGAAAACAGGAATTTGGACCTCTAAGCAACTGTCCAGTTGTTTTCCTCCTTACCCCAGTTAAGACAGAACCGACGTCTCTTTTATATAAATTGTTGTTATGTAATATTCTCATTTTCTGACAAATCGAACTTTGGGTTTTCATTATTTGTAATAATAAAAATTACAAGAAATGAAGGCTTGAAATATTTCACTCTGTGTGTAATTAATCTATAAACTTGTAGAATTAAAATTTAAGCTGAGGCATCATTTGTTTATTATGGCCCTCACATTTGGAAGAGACCTAAGAGCAGCTAATATTACTGATTTGTTTATATGCAATTAAAAAACGTTTTGAACCTAATCCCTTTAATATTATTTAGCTTTTCTGCTCATTTCTAGCATTTAATTTAGATTTAGTTTTTAGATGAAAAGTAAATATTTTTTTATCTTTCTCCTGTAGTTATACCTGATTTAGAATTATGTTTTTTGTATATTTTAATATTTCTTTGTGATGTCCCCTCATTTTCAATTGCGTTTTTTAAGGTTTTGATTTATTATTATTAATAGTAGTAGTAGTAATAGTATTAACAGTAGTATTAATAATTTATGTTATGTTTGATTGTCTGAAAAGTGCTATACAAATAAAATCTGATTTATATACAACTTTAATTGATGAAATCAAAACAGGTGATCACTAAAACAAAAAAGTAATACATTTTAAAGTGTGCATGATGAATTAAACTGCTTATAAAGATCTTTGCCTAAAACATAGTTTCTGACATGATGGGGGAAGTGAATCAATGTTTACAATGTTTTCCTTTTTTCTTTTTTTGTACATTTATCATAAAATTTAAACCAAATACAAAAACAATGCTCAGACTTTTTTTCTGTATTTACACCAGCTTTTTTCCACATAAACAAAGTAAAAGTAGTTGAGAAGTGTTCATTAATTTATAAGCAGAAAAGGACAGATAAACTAAATTTACACGTATTAAGCACCTAATGTGTGACCCTGGTTATGAAACTGACTGTTGTACCCAGTTCCTAACCAAATTCACTGGACAGAGTTAAGAGGACTGCGACAGTTTCACATCTGAAAGTATGTCAGAGCAAAAGCCACCGCATGGTGTAAGAAACTTTACAACAGAGTAAACCCCCAAAAGCACAGTCATCCCTAACAATTCAAGATGCATGAAGAATTTAATTAATAGCAGATTTTGTCATGCTTTGTAAAGTAGGACCAAAACGCAGGCAAGAGCTAGTGATCCGCATGGTAGAAACTTGAAGGAAGAAAAGAAGATGGAGCACAGGCAGCAAAACAGAAGGAACCAACAATGAACAATGGCAACCAGTGAGCTTTGATAGAGAGGAAAGGGTGGAGATTGGCATAGGAATCAGGTGAAATAATCAAGGGGGAATGATGAACAGCTGCAGAGGAGAGGAAACAAGGAGACTGAGGGAAAATGACTAAAAAAAAGGAAGCTGATCTAGACCCAAAGGAAACTTTAAACCAAACTGAAAGAAGCCTGAAACTGACATAAGAAAATGAACCAAAATGCATAGAGGAAAGGACACCAGAAAAAATAACGAAACAAAAAAGAATTAACTCTATGGAAACACACTAACAACAAAAAGAAGCAACACAGGTAACTGAACTTAATACGGAAAGCCCTAAACAATAACAACAACTCAGCAATGATCAGAAAGGAAAAACAAAAGAAAACAGACATATTAAGTTGATTTTCTTGTAAAAATAAAAGCAGAACCATCACACAATCGTCCTTAAAGCTTTAAAGCCTGATGTGAGCTTTTACTGACTGAAATCAAACAATGATGGAAATCTGCCCACAGACACCCGCTGCCTCAAAATGCCAGCATGACTAGGTGGGGATGTTTTTCTCTGTCTGCCATTTGAAAATAGATACAGGAAAATATAGATCGATTTTGTCCTGTATAAACACAGGATCTTATACTGCTAGAAGGATTTAAAGTTTAACAACTAAAGAACCAGGTTCATGTGCAACGAAGCACATGAGAAATTACCACAGAAAATATGTTCCAAGTTTAAATTATTCCCAGTCTTAAAACTATTGATACTACTGGTCTTTTTAATACTTTAATAATGAACAAATTTTAATACAAAAAAATTAATGAAAAAGTAAATTAAAAATGTCTGCACATTTTTAAATGACTTACTCATTATTCAAACAATAATTACGCTTTTTCTTTGTGAACATTGAAGTGCAGAGTTTGAAAACGCTTAATAAACTTTCATGTATTTATTATTGTTATTTTTTCTTGTGTATTATTGATTGCGTTGTGAAGAGGAAGCAGTATAGATGAAGTTTCTTATATTTTCCCTGATAAAATCTTAACGGTGTTTTTATCATCATTCGTAAGTTTTTGCGTCAACTTTTTTTTTGTCATTTTCCAACAAAGTCTGTACCTTGAACATTGGAGCACATTTCTGGCCCAAACCTATTTTACTTTAGGAAGAAAAAAAAGATAAATAATGATAACAGAAGAGAAGAAAATGAGAGTTGAACATCATCAGATGTATTGTTTTATTGAACATGTCTCCACATGTCTAAAAGGGTGTTGAGATTGTGGGATGGCAAGCTCCTTGCTCCCAAACAGTGCCTCTGCCTGGAGGGACTTTAGCGGTACTTCTCAGACAGGGCCCAGGCCACGTTCTGCAGGAACTTTTCCACGGAAACGTGAACCTCAGGAGTGAAATCTGCAGGGAAGAACATGGCCAAGACCAAGACGACGTTGTGGCCGAAGATCTGCAGGTTGCACAAAAATATTTAGAATATATTAGAACAGGACCAAAACGCGCAACCTACTTGCATTACTTGCATTCCCTCTTTTCACATGCGTAGGCTATATTAAAAAAGAAAAAACGCGGCTTGCTTTTAAAAATGTACCTTAAAGTTGGCAGGATCCACCCGGAGCTTGAAGGCATGAAGTTCACTGAGGGCGCTCAAAGTACCAGCTAGATCATCGATGCCTTTGACAGCTTTTCCCAAAGCTGCCATGATAGTGGCACCATGCTTCTTCACTTTGGCAGATTGAGGGCTCAGATCTCCCCAGTGTGAGAAGTAGGTCTTCGTTTGTGGGAAGGCAACAAGCATCCTATATGGTACATAATTCAGGATGAAAACAAAGAGCAGTAACATATTTCTGGAATGGTTTGCATGACTTTTTGCCTACCTGCCCAAAGCTTCAGCGCCTATTTCGTTGGCCTTCCCTTCGGCTTTGGCCCAGAGAGCCTTCACCGCGGCCTTGTCTTTGTCAGAGAGACTCATTGCTGCCTTTAGGTTGTCGGTGAGGAAAATGCTGATCAGTAACGCTGCTTTGGTGAATTTATTATTGCCTCTTTATATCAAGCCTAAATGTGCCACGCCTCATCATCAAATCCATGCCAAAGCTGATAACGAAACTGCCAAAAACTATCTGCCAGTTTGGCTCGATAAAAGTTACCACTCCTCATATTTTACGTAATTCCGACGTAAATGCTGGCTGGTTACAGGAACTACATCGAGGCGCCTCCCTGGATAATATTTCTATTTTTTTCTACCTATCTAACGGATTTATCTGTGAAGTATACACACTTCACACCAAACAAGACGTTAAACTATTTGGACTTGCTTCCCCTGTTATCCAAGAACACGCTTTTTTTTTTTTTTTTTTTTGCAAATAGATTTTTGCAAACATTGTTGTACCAGCAAATAATAAAAATCAGAAACTCCCGATTTTAAGAAAACCAAACCTCATTCTCCGAAAGGTCATAAGACACCTGTCTGTAACATGTTAACAAGAACAGTAATCACTAAAACATAAGAGAATTCAAATAAACTTTAGGCTAATAATCGTTGAGGCCGGTGACGCAACACTTATTGGCATTAATTAAAGCCAAATGTCACAGACGTCCACAGACGTCCAAACCTCGTCCAATCAGAAGCCGTCTTGCCAGGAGGATGGATCTTGCGGCTATGAATAAATGCTGGCCATGTAAACATATCTAGACAGTCTAACACCTTTGATCATCAAAGTCGTTTTTGCGAAAAGTCAGAGAAGACTTTCACACCGTCACTATGGTCGAGTGGACAGACGACGAGCGCAACGCCATCTCCACCCTGTGGGCAAACATCGATGTGGGTGAAATTGGTCCCCAGGCCCTGTCCAGGTAACCTGCGAAGAAATTTCATTCCACAGAATGATGATGTCTTATATTTTTGTAAGAACTGGATCTAGACTTTCATTGTCATTTTTGTGTTTCCAGGCTTCTGGTTGTGTTTCCATGGACTCAGAGGTACTTTCAAACATTTGGCGACCTTTCCACCCCTGCAGCCATCGCTGCAAATCCCAAAGTGGCTCAGCACGGAAGAACTGTGATGGGTGGTCTGGAAACTGCTGTGAAGAACATGGACAACATCAAGAACGCCTATGCCAAACTGAGCGTTATGCACTCTGACAAGCTCCATGTGGATCCAGACAACTTCAGGGTATGTTGCAAACTCTGAGGCTCTCATGTTGAAAAGCACATTTTAATGCTTTCATTTCACCAGTCATTATGTCCCTACCACTGTCATTGCACTATCTTTCTCATTTCAGACTCTTGCTGAATGCATCTCAGTGGTTGTGGCAGCCAAGTTTGGCCCCAGCGTCTTCACCCCTGGTTTCCAGGAGGCCTGGCAGAAGTTCCTGGCTGTGGTGGTCTCCGCCCTGGGCAGACAGTACCACTAAGCGTCTAAAGTGGCAGACCACTCAAGTGGTGCAGCAGTTACACCAGTCATTGTGACATCAGTTTCTGAGCAATCAAATGCTGCCAAAAATACATAAATAAAAACTTAAATGATATGCATGCGTCTGTGTGATTATTCACCTCAATTTTATTTTTAAATAAAATATCAAATTGAGAATCGTTATATGCTTGGATAGGCGCCACCAGTGTTTGATTAAAATTTTACAGTATAATACAAAAATATATACACACATATATTCATATCTTATATCTGGCTTAAAACTTTTCGATCTTTGCTTGCTCTTTCGTTGCAAATAAAATAAAATATAATAACATACAAGCTTATCTGGATGTTGCTTTAATAAAATACGCGAAATACTAGCAAGAGTAAAGTTTGCAAAGTTCACTCTCAAAGACAACCAAACAAAAATAAATAAAAAAGACTTTTTTCCTCTGACTACCAAAAAGACAGCAAACTGCAACGGACGACAAGAGTCATATAACATATCAGAACTATGTTAATGTTCAGATTTTAAATTTATTCTCATTCTTTATTCTCTTTAAACTTTTATTTAAAATATTTGCTTAACTTCATCTGTTTGAGATTCCATTTAAAAAATTGGATCTTACCATTTCTGCTTAAACATATTAAACAAACACATAAACCTCTCTTCATAACATCGACATCATTTTATTTGGGCGGGGCAGGCCTGATTATCCAGATAATTAACGTTTATGGTTTAATCTGCTCTGACCAGCTGGTGGAAACCTGCTACAACCGCCGGAGGCGGACAAAGAAGAAATTATGTTTGAAAACATTTTTGCACGGTGTCAGGTCATCCCTAATATTCCTAAAATCGTATACCAAACCGTTTATTAATTGCGTGGCGTCATGGTGAAATGGACGGAAGAGGAGCGTTGCATCATCAGAGGAGTTTGGGAAAAAGTTGATGTTGATGAGGTTGGGGCACAGCTATGGGCAAGGTAGAGTTAGATTGTTAGATTTTAGTCCAAACTGAGGCCTAGCAAGTCTTGTTTGACTACTATTTTAAAGTTTAATAAGCTATTGAAATAAATACATTTTGTTCTGTTTGCCAATGTTTTTTGCAGGACATTGACCAAAAGTAATGTGGTAAGATGATTGCTTATGTAAAATAGAATAGAAGATATTTTTGTTTTGGTTGTAAGGCAGTACAGAAAGTGGGGTGACTTTATTTGCATTTTGGTTCATCCGCATGCTATTTTGCAGCACCAGGCCCTGTCCGTTCATTGCTTTTGAATGAGGAGTATTTGATTTTGAAAATTGCTTCAATGATGAGGAGATTCTCAGAAATTACACTTTATTTCCTTAAAAATGTTTTCTGCTTTCTATGAGAGGATTCACTCATTTATTTATCCAGTATGGTGTGCGAGATGCAACATATCGAGTTGCGCATTTCTCTCATCGACAGAGCTTTGATTGTTTACCCCTGGATCGAGCGGTATTTCGGCACTTTTGGGGACATATTCACCACCACAGCGATTTTAAACAACCCCAAACTGGCCGCTCTTGGAAAGATCGTCCTGGCGGCTCTGGACACGGCCGTGAAGAACATGGACAACTTCAAAGGGATGTATGCTTCTCTGAGCAGGCTGCACTACGAGAAAATCAAAGTGGATCCGAAAACTTTAGAGTAAGCGACTAACTTGATGTTTACAAATAGTTTCATGTAAGGAAAGCCGTTTTAGAATGTATTTGAAATAAAAAAAAACGGTTCGCAGTTGTTCTGCACCTGCGTGGTATCTGCTCGCACTATTTCAATATCTTGGGATTTGGTCCTGTGGTCCATATGAGACAAGTGACACTAGAGTTACTACTAGTAGTGTTTTTTTTCTTGTGGCCAACGACGTTTTATTATTGCAGAGAATTGCCAACTTGTAGATTATTGAATGAATGCTCAAAGAGCTCCATAGAAGTGATAGATTGAACATGTATTAATCCAGATCGGGTTCATGATGTTTGCATTTTGTTTGCAGCTGTTGGCAGAATGCATCACCATTTCCATCGCCTGCAAACTCAAAGCTGAGCTGAGCCCAAAGTTCCAGTCAACCTGGCAGAAGTTCCTCTCTGCTGTCGTGGAGGCAATGAGCAGTCAGTACAAATAAAAAGCAAACTCAATCAAACATGGAGGAAAATCAGCCTTTTTATTTGTTTTGAAAAAAAAAAGAGCTATATGTGCTTGTCAAAGTCTGTGGCATAACTGCATTTGTGTGAAGAGTGGCTTAAGCTGAGTTAGGTTGCAGCAGAGGCTGTGCAGATGGTAGTAGCTTGTGGTTAATCTGCATTTTTACGACCCTTGGAGGCGATAAGGAATACTACTAAACACAGAACGTGAAATCCGTGTTGATCTTTAAAGTTTACATCTAGATAAATTAGATACTAAGATGGATTTAAAAGGACTGAAAGCTGAAGTCAACATGTACCACAAGAGGAATGTTTGAGTTGTATCCAAATGTGTTTAGGTTTTATATTTGACACTGTAGTCTAATTGGGCTGCCTTAAATGTTCCTGCTTTTCTATCTGTGACCAGTCTTAGTTGTCGTAAGTAGAGTGAACAAGAAAGTTTTAAGCCAGCAGAAAAATTAGTGTTTTTTTATTGTTTTTTTGCCATGAACCTGAGTAAAATTAAGATGCATTTTATTCAAATGCTTATAAATGAAAGCAGTTAGAACAACTTTAAAAAAACAGCAGTCAGGTCATTGTTGTCATTCCAGTCCCATGATTTGGAGTAAACAGGCTTGTCTGAAGAGATGAGGGGAGGTGATGATAGGAACAAAACAGAGTTTCTCAGATCTTGGCGGTGTGCAGCATGGCTACTAAACATCGAAATGTTAAAGACAACAATAAGAACTAGAATAAACAACTAAAATTAGCAAATTAAGATCAAGTTACAATAAACAAGATGACAAAATCTTGTGAATAAATGTAAAATAGTAGAACAATAGAAACATCAGTAACTGAAGGTGGTGTGCATATTGTCGAAGTAACAGTAGCAAACTGAATATTCAGCAGCAACAAGTCACAGATTACTATTATTATTATTTTGATTAAACCTGTATTTAACCAGATAAAGACTCGTTGAAATCAAGACCTCTTTCACCAGTTTGACCTGGCCAAGATAGTGGACAAGAGGGATACACAACAATAATAAATGGACTGAATTTATATAGTGCCTTTCCAGTCATACAGACCACTCAAAGCGCTTTACACTAGAGCCACATTCACCCAATTGCACTCACTAACGCTCACACATTCATACACCGATACGCAGATCGGCAGGCAACTTGAGGTTAAGTGCCTTGCCCAGGGGCACATCGACATATGGCAGGAGGAAGCTGGAATCAAACCCACAACCCGCAAGACGACTACTCTTCCTACTGAGCCACAGTCGCCACCTAATAAAACAAACAATGATTTAAGACAAAAGAAAAAAAATCTGATATTGTTATTTTCATCATTTTCTTACGAGCAGAAAGCGTCAGTAAAAAAATATCTGACACTATCAGGTCAGATTGGAGGGAATTCCAAGCAGAAAGGGCAGAGAAACTGAAATCTTTGCTGTTTCAGTTTGTACATGAGGAGCAGAGAAATACAAAATGTAATTTGGCTGTAAGGCATAAGGGCTCTCAGTTCTCTGAAGAAAAGTGGATAAAAAACTATGATTCAAGCCAGTAAAAACCTTGTAAGCCAGAGTCATCCCTTGTGTATATCACCTTACATTTAAGAAGGGTACAGGCAAAAAAAAGTTGCTGTTATCAGAAGCTTCCAAACTCTGAGGGAGAAACACGACTTGGTCTGTTATAGAAACTGAGCTTTACTCTTAATTTGGTGATGACATTTTTAACATATACTTAAAAAGAAAACTCTTCAGTAATTTATCCCAGGTACTTGTAACCGGTGATCGGCTCGAGAGTTTTACCTTGGGCGGTTATGATTAACGGGATGCTCGCCGACGGAACAGATATATTTGAAAAAAGTATTAATCTGGATTTTTCAGCATATAATACCAATTTCAACCGCTCTTGACGAAACTGCACTACATCAAAGGCCAACTGAAGAAGTTCAAATGCCTGTGAAATTGAATGTGCACAGCAGTAAATTACAGAATCATCCACAAAAAACTAGCAAGTCCTACTACTAAAAAAATCCTATTAAAACCTGATTGAAGAGGGCTTAGAATGTTATTTGACTCCAAAAATCATATTTCTTAAATAATGTTTTTAAATGTGCATTGGTTTGTCCACTAGATGGCACTACAACACCGTTGCAAAATTTCAAATTGTGCTTTGACTGACTTATTTTTGAATAGAAATTTTTGCTTTAAAAATGTATTTATGCAAAATAAATGTTGTCATGAAGTTTTTTTAAATAGGTGTTTAAATATTTTTAAATATGTTTTTTTTTTTTTACTTTAATAGTCACTTGCTTAAGACAGCAGTTTCTAAAAGTAGAAAAAAGTGCTGAAACATAAATTTATTTTAATTTCATTTATAACAGTAATTGATGATAATTATTAAAGACAGTGGAAAAACTCTGCAACTACCTTTGTATTCAATTGTTGATCATGGTTTGTATTCTATTACAGAATTATTATTACTAATAAATGAAAGCAGTTAAGAATAAGACAAAATAATGGCCAACTGGAATGGTTTTAGAAATTTAATTTTGTGAAGATCCGGATGATGGAGCAACAGAAAATCTGTCCCCACCAAAAAAGCCACTAAACTTTGCCTCCATATTAGACTGTCAGATTGATTAAAAAACAAAACAAAAAAAACCTTGTTGTAATCAAATTAAAAAACAGGCAGGAAGTGGAATGTTTAACTGCAGCTTGGGCAGCAGTCAATGAGGCCTCTTTGGTTAAACCCCTATCTGTCTCCTCTCTGCGGGTCCCTCCTTTAAAGTTCAGATAAGCCAAGAAACTCATTTCTGTGCAGCAACTTTTACCGCATCAGAAAAAAATATTGCAATCCACTGATAACCGGGAATTAATAAAAAAAAAATGTCTAGGTTGTAAATCAGTACCCTGGAAGACTATAGATTTATTATCTCTCAATTATGTCCAGGCCATTTGCGTTTGTGTGTTTGGGTTTTCTGTTGTCATTAATTAGTTTGTATCTTAGAAAAAATATTTTAGGACCCTTAAAAACAGACCAGGGATTTTATGACATCTTCTATGATTTTGTGGCTGCATGTGTGTGGTCCAAAACAATAAAAACAGTGTGTCTTTAAATTTCATAAAATGTATAAAAGATGGACCTAACTGTAAATTTGAATACCGTAGACTGTTTTAAAAACACCAATACTTAATTTTATCACAGTCAATCAAAAAAAGTTGTGTTTTATATTTTCTAAAATTTTCAAGTTTTTTATTTTAAAGTTAAATGCTTAGTATTTTGTGGCGCTAACAGTGAGCTGGTCTTCAGAGCCACTGTGACAATTTTGTTTGCAGCTTATCTCATCTAAGCTGTAACACATCGCTTGGAAGGCTTCCAAACGGAGATATCTCAGAGGTATCTCTGCCATGCCCATACCGTGTTTGTTTTCTATAAAAAAACCACCACTTGTTGCTGATCACGACATTCAACCCGAACAATCAACCTAGAAGATGAGTCTCACTACCAAGGACAAGGAGACAGTCAAGGCCTTCTGGGCTAAAGTGGCTCCCAAGGCCGAAGATATTGGCCAGGATGCTCTGTCCAGGTAAAAAGACCCCAAGGTCACAGATGTTACCTGATCTATATTTTTCCAGGTTTATTTATATGCCCACATTCTTTTAGGATGCTGGTGGTTTACCCACAGACCAAGACCTATTTCTCCCACTGGAAGGACCTGAGTCCTGGCTCTGCCCCGGTGAAGAAGCACGGTGCCACAGTGATGGGTGGAGTTGCCGATGCTGTGACCAAAATAGACAACATGACTTCAGGTCTCCTGAACCTGAGTGAGCTGCATGCCTTCACTCTGAGAGTGGACCCAGCCAACTTTAAGGTACAATGGGTGATCAACCCTTGGAGCATTTCTGTAAATACAGCCTGGGAGCTGTGGTTCTGGATTTAAAGCAGGAACTTTGTACAAAGCCATTGAAATCCTGGTATATTAAATAGAATTTGATCAAAAGTGATCACAGTGGTGTCTTTAAGAGTGCACTTGGATTTCATCAGATGCTGACATTTGTGGGTTCTGTAAACAGAGTTGTTGTCATGGGTCTGACAGAAGAACATGTCCTTTAAAATTGGCAAAATCATCTGGTACATTTACTTGAACACAAACCATTTGAGTTTTAATGTGAACTTTTAAATTTTAGCTTCACATGGGGTAGTTATGTGTTGTAATTTTCTTCAAATTCTTCAACTAATTTTACATGATGTTCCATAATAATGCATGTTAGACATTTGCTTTATTTTTATTTTATATTAATATTAATACCATATCCGTTAAAACTTTATTTTATTTTTACAGTATATTACTTTATTTTTAAGTTGATCCCATGGCTGTTAGACCTGAGTTATTTTATTTTATGTTTTATTCATTTTTCTTCATTTTAATATTAATACCACATGTGCTAAACCATGACTTTATTTTATTTATTTTAATTTTCTTTATATTATTTTCTTTTCTATCAGTTTATTTTAGAATGAATACCTCATCTTTTTTAACCATAACCTTACATTACTTTATTTTAATATTGATCCCACAGTTTCAGATTATTTTATTTTATTTTTTTATTTAGTAACATAATAACATTGTAATTAATTTTTAAGCACACATTTTTTCACAGATTCTGGCACACAACATCCTCGTGGTCTTCGCCATCAGGTTGCCCAATGACTTCACCCCTGAGGTCCATGTGGCTGTTGACAAGTTCTTGGCTGCTCTGGCCCGTGCCCTCTCCGAGAAGTACAGATAAATGTCACACTTGGAGAAGACGACAGACAGGATACTACAGCTTCTAACTGTCTGAACATGAATAAAAGACCAAATGCAGTGAAAGTGTCATTTATTTGGAGGGGTTTGTGTGAATTTCTTTACAGACATAATACCCTTAGATTGTACAAAAGGGGGTTTTCAAAAGCAGAGGTTCCCAACCCTGTCTGTTTCCAACCTAAAAAATAATGTAATGACGGGCTAAGCTATCACTCTACAATTTATTTGTTCATTCTGTAAATTTTGTAACCTATTTTTAGGTTAATTTAAGGTCTTTTTGAACACTGGAGATCACTCCACAGCCTCCTGCTTGGTAGAGACAAACAAAAGGGAAGTTTTGTAATGTTTACTGTGTTTTCATTTTAATCTAGTGTCACAAATTATCAAGTGGTGGGAAAACTTTTATCAGCCAGCACAGTGCTAAGCCCGTACCTCTTCACAAAAATTATGTATGTCCTTTAACTACTAATTTGCTAAATTACAATTAAAGGCTTCAGCTAACAGATTTTCTGTAGAATTGTGGTCTTTGGGCTGGCTGAGCTGATCTTACTGATTGACTGGTTGATCTGGGTGCTGCATATGTGCATGATCAGTCTGTGGGGGCCAAATATCCGAATCAGAATCAGAATCAGAATCAGCTTTATTGCCAAGTTTGTGCATACAAACAAGGAATTTGACTCCGGTACACTTTGCTCTCTGGGTTTTGTTTTTGCACTACAGAATATACATATTTACAATGTACAATATACACATATATATACACATATATAAATAAATACATATATACATATATATATAAACACATATATAAATAAAAAGGTGTATTTGCAACATCTGTATGCTGTTTTTGGTATTCTATTAAATGTTCAACAGAGAAACAGCCTGGGGGAAGAAACTGTCTATGTGGCGGCTGGTTTTTGTGAACAGTGCTCTGTAGCGGCGGCCTGAAGGTAAAACCCTGAACAGTTTGTGTGCAGGGTGTGTGGGGTCCTGGATGGAGGGAAGGTCAGCCCTGATTATTCTCTCTGCAGACCAGATTATTCGTTGCAGTCTGGACCTGTCCTGTTTTGTGGATGAACCAAACCACACTGAAATGGATGAAGACAGGACAGAATGTATGATGGCAGTGTAGAAGATGACCAGCAGCTCCTGTGGAAGGTTGTACTTCTTGAGTTGCCTCAGGAAGTACAGTCTCTGCTGGGCCTTCTTCCGAACAGTGTCTATGTGTGAAGACCATCTCAGGTCCTCAGAAATGGTGCTTCCTAGGAACCTGAAGTGGTCCACAGCCGATACAGTGTTGTATCTGCATGTTGTCATCCTGACCTAAATGCAGCACTAAAGGCCCCGATTGTGATACTACCACTCTTTCTTCTGTACACCAACATAACATTTTTCCCAGCAGCTGTTTGGTTTTATGGCATCTTATTCCAACTGCACACAGGCAGAAAGGTTATTTTTGATAAAAAATAAATAATGTAAAACACATGTGTGTGAGGGGATGGGAGAAATATGAGGACAGAATTAAGGGGTTGGCAGACATCAATCATGTTATGAAAAGATTAGTATGGATAAATGTTAGCACTTAAAGGTCGTCTGTGACGTGTGGATAGAGAATGTATCTGAAAAAAACACATCAAATTTGTTAATTTTGGAAAAAGATGAACTCATTATTCTGTACTTGGTGTTTTTAACAGCATTAAATGATCATAAATTACCTTGATTACCCAGTAGGATGTCCATGAAAGAAGTTGTGTCTACTGTCTTATTTAACTGAAGAGGGAATCTCATAAGCGCATAACAGATTAATTGAAAAAGGTATAGAATAATGTAATTTACTAATAAAATGTACTACCTTTTCTCACTATCTTGCTCTCCCCCAGGCTCCCTTTTTCTGACTCTTTGTTTATGCCTCTTTCCCTGGAATGTTATTATACTCTTCTTTTCTTTGTTCCTTATTTTCTTTTTCTCTCTTTTATTGTTTCTCTTCTTGTAATTGTATATTCCTTCTTTGTTTTCCCTTTCATATTTTTTTATTGGTATTACTGATCAGTATTTATCTATTCAGCTGTGATCATCCTGTTACTTTTGCATAGCTGGCTTGCACAGTTGACAGTTGGCATCACTAGCTGAATCTAACCCTGCTGGCTTTGACCTCTGCAAACTTTTCTATTACTGCATCCATGTCCATGGTTTTCCTGGCCTCATGTTCAATGGCAATAAGAGCAAGGAAGACAGCCTGTCCTGTAATGTAACATGGTGGATCCCAGGAATGTTTTGAGCTGTTTAAGCACTGAGAAGCTTCTTTTACCTGAAGCAACAGTCCCAGGGAGGTTGAGTAGCAGTCTTACAGTCATGATTAAATTTGGACACTAGGCAAGCATGTTCTGCTGATATGCAGTATATAATCTAACATCTCAAATGGTGATGAGATTTGTGCATGCTTGTGCAGGGTGGGGAGAGAGACATTTTTAATATTTTGATATAAAATAGAAAAAATAAAAAAATACATAGTACTGTGCAAAAGTTTTAAGCAGGTGTAGAAAAAATGCTGTAAACAAAGAATGCTTTAATTTATCATTTATCTTCATCAATCAAAAAATTGCAGTGAATGAACAAAAGAGAAATCTAAATCAAATCAATATTTGGTGTGACCACCCTTTGCCAACAAAACAGCATCAATTCTTCTAGGTACACTTGCACACAGTCTTTGGAGGAACTCACATGCGATGACATTGAGGTCAGGGTTCTGATAAATAAATACATATATATATATGTATTGCATTCTTTGTTTACAGCGGTACTGTATGTATACATTTTGTCTTAGTCATATACAGGGGTTGGACAATGAAACTGAAACACCTGGTTTTAGACCACAATAATTTATTAGTATGGTGTAGGGCCTCCTTTTGGGGGCAATACAGCGTCAATTCGCCTTGGGGATGACATATACAGGTCCTGCACAGTGGTCAGAGGGATTTTAAGCCATTCTTCTTGCAGGATAGTGGCCAGGTCACTACGTGATACTGGTTGAGGAAAACGTTTCCTGACTCGCTCCTCCAAAAACCCCAAAGTGGCTCAATAATATTTAAGATCTGGTGACTGTGCAGGCCATGGGAGATGTTCAACTTCACTTTCATGTTCATCATACCAATCTTTCACTAGTCTTGCTGTGTGTATTGGTGCATTGTCATCCTGATACACGGCACTGCCTTCAGGATACAATGTTTGAAACCCACTGGATGCACATTGGTCCTCAAGAATGGTTCGGTAGGGCCCCTTTGGCAGTTGACGGCGCCCATATAGCACAAGTATTGGGGCCCAAGGGAATGCCATGATATGGCAGCCCAAACCATCACTGATCCACCCCCATGCTTCACTCTGGGCATGCAACAGTCTGGGTGGTACGCTTTTTTGGGGCTTCTCCACACCGTAAACTCCCCGGATGGGGGAAAACAGTAAAGGTGGACTCATCAGAGAACAATACATGTTTCACAAATTTGCCCCAAGCCCAAGATTTGCACTCCTTGCACCATTGAAACCGACGTTTGGCATTGGCATGAGTGACCAAAGGTTTTGGGCTATAGCAGCCGGCCGTGTATTTTTGACCCCTGTGGGGCTCCCGATGGACATTTTTCTGGTGGAAACAGGAGAGTTGAGGTGTACATTTAATTCTGGTAATTCTGCCGTGATTTGGGCAGCCGTGGTTTTATGTTTTTTGGATACAATCCAGGTTAGCACCCCGTTCCCCACAGTTAATCCTGTTGGATGTGGTTCGTCGTTCTTGGTGGTATGCTGACATTACCCTGGATACCGTGGCTCTTGATACATCACAAAGACTTGCTTTTTTTGGTCACAGATGCGCCAGCAAGACGTGCACCAACAGTTTGTCCTCTTTTGAACTCTGGTATGTCACCCATAATGTTGTGTGCATTTCAATATTTTGAGCAAAACTGTGCTCTTACCCTGCTAATTGAACCTTCACACTCTGCTCTTACTGGTGCAACGTGCAATCAATGAAGACTGGCTATCAGGCTGGTCCAATTTAGCCATGAAACCTCCCACACTAAAATGACAGGTGTTTCAGTTTCATTGTCCAACCCCTGTACATACACTATGCTGTCAATGTAGGTTGCCATACCCAGATTTTTTTCAATTCATTTAAAAAATATTGTATTAATCCTAAAGGGAAATTAAATGTTGTTGTACCTCATATTTTACAGGTTTCTTCAGAGTCGTTGTAGATGCTGATGGCTGTGGGCAGGAAGGATCTTCTACACCATGCCACAAAGCGGTCCACCAGCTCCCTGTACTCAGCATCTTGTCCATCACTGATCCACCCCATGACTGCAGAATCATCTGAGTATTTCTGCAGATGACAGGAGTCTGTCTTGTACTGGAAGTCTGAGGTGCACGGAGTGAAAAGGAATGGTGAGAGTACCATCCCCTGTGGTGCTCCTGTGCTGTTGACAGTCTCACAAACTGTGGTCTGTTTGTCAGGTAGTCTTTGATCCAGGAGATTGTTTAGGCCTCCACCTGAGTCTTCTGGAGTTTCTGACAAAGCAAAAATGCACTGGAGAAATCAAAGAACATGATCCTCAGAGTGCTGCTGGCTTTGTCCAGATGACAGTGGGTTTGCTGAAGTAGGTTTATGATCATTGTGCAAAGAGTGATTCTTCATAAAATGAAAAACATTATGGAGAACCCTGAGCATCCTCTTCATGAGACTGTCATACAACAGCAGAGTGTCTTCAGTCAGAGGCTTCTTCAGATGTTCTGTAAGACTGACTGCTACAGGAGATCCTTCCTGCCCACAACCATCAGCATCCACAACAGCTCTTTGAGGAAACCTGTAAAATATGAGCTACAACATTTAATTTTCCTTTGGGATTAATAAAGTACTTTTGAATTGAATTGAATTTTGAATTGAATTGAATTGAATTGAATTGAATTGAATTGAATTGAATTGAATTGAATTGAATTGAATTGAATTGAATTGAATTGAATTGAATTGATTGAATTGAATTGAATTGAACTCACGAGTGGACAGGCTCTGGTACTGTAGCACAAGAAACTTGTTGACATTTAATCCCTGTCCGACTCAGTAACCACAAAAATAAAATGGAAATTCCACTTGCTGTGCTCGAACCTTTCCTTAATAAAACCAGATGCATAAAACTCTACGACAACAAAAATAAATAGCGGAGCTGCACTGTCTCTGACATATCTTAATACATTAATACAGCCACACACAGCATGTCTCTGGCAGTCATGTGACTGTGAGGGTGGCCAGGTCTCACATTATTCAGGCCCCAGACAGTTGCCTAACTTTGCCTATGGTAAGTCTGCACCTGTGAACTGATGTTCAGTCCTGGTGGTGGACTCACAATTAATCATGTTTGTCAACGATGAAGATCTTTTGGGTTCAAAAAGCACACCAAGAAGGTCCATAGCCTATATAAAAAAACTGATACAGGAATTTTCAGATTACAAATTCTCTAACTCGGGAGAAATCAAATATGTTCAGAGATTTTATGTCAAATTTAATATCGTTTGCCCTACTCTCCCAACTCAGGTAACCCTGTAATTAAGCCTCACATTATGAGAGTGATGCCACTGCGTAAACATCCACTCACTCAGATGTTCTTTTCTTTTCTTTTCTTTTCCGCCATTGAAAATATTCATCCAACTTTGTTCAGAACATACCAGACCTATAAAAGCTGACATTTTCTCCAATACAGTATACATAGAAACTCAGCTTTTGTGTTCAGGTCTATTAAGGAATTGTTTCTGGTATGTATTTTCTTTCTTCTTTTATTTTACTGATCAGCATAATACTTTAACCCATTATCATCAACTTGTAAATTAACTAATTATGATTATCAGTGTAGACAAAATCAGAATCAGATTTCAGACCACAGAATAGGCTTTCTGTATTCAGGATCTTTTTTTTAATACAAGGTTAGTTTAAGCAATTTGGTATCAAACATGATTAACACAGTAATGGATTATTAACAGGCTATTTGCTGATGAAATAATTTAATATAATATTTTAAGATAAAATGTTATATTATAAAAAAAAGCTTAAAATTGTCAATGTTTCTTTATGACCTAGCATCTGATTTAGATATATTTCGTACTAAATAATACTAATCATTATAAACATTTTCATAAAGTATGGACACAATGTGAGACAACCAAAGAATTTGTTAAATGTTCTCATTTATTTATTTAATCATCCTTCTAAAAAATAAGAAGAAACAGAGCATGAGAGTTTCCTCTGTGGAGGCTGTCTAGTAGTACTGCTTTCTCAGGGAAGCCACCACCACAGCCAGGAACTTCTGGAAAGCTGCATGGACTTCAGGGGTGAAGGCTGCCCCCATCTGACCAGCTACAACAATGGTCAGGCAGTCTGCCAGGAGCTGCAACCGAAAACAACATGGGTCAGAAAGCAGCAGCAACATTTACAACAGTGTTATAATCACTAAAGGTGAACAGCTTTACATTGAAGTTGTCAGGGTCCACTTGCAGTTTCTCAGAGTGGAGCACGCTCAGGTCTTTGTATATGGTCTTGATGTCGTCCATGTTTTTCACGGCTTTCTCCAGACCTGCGATGACAACCTTTCCGTGAGCTGCCACTTTGGGGTTTGATGTTATAGCAGCAGCATTGTAGAGGTTTCCAAATCCACCAAAGTACCTCTGAGTCCAGGGGTAGACAATCAGACACCTGAGGAGGCATAAAGAGATAATTTAAGAACCATTTTCAAACCACAAGTGATTCCATTTTTGAGTATAGAAAAGAAAAAAATTTTACCTAGAGAGAGCCGCGGGACCAACGACCCCATAATCAATCTTGGAGAAGATGTCCTGGATGGTGGCTCGCTCAAAGTCTGTCCATTTCACCATTTTGTCTTCTTTTGTTTGCTCGTTCCCTTTGTCCAGTGTGGGTGAGCAGGCCCAGAAGATCCAACTTATAACCAGTCAGTTTCTGCTCCTCCCAGAGTTATCAGATGGGTGGAGCTGAGCAAAAAGCCGGTGGAATATTGATTTATGGATCTTCTCAAACGATTAAGATTAAATATCTGTTCTGTTTGAAGCATCAGAAAAATTTGGTACAATTTGTAAATTAATATTGTAGGTGAATTTACAGAAAAAGAAAAACTTGAAGAAGCAAAATACAGCTAAGGGTGTCATGAAAGTTAAATATTGCTCTGCATTACATATCAGTCTTTTATTCAAAATAACCAATCCAATGCATTTGATCTGAAAATAAACAAACTTTTTTTTTATCAAAAAGGCTCACTTAAAGTGTATTAATCAGATTTTTCTAACATTTATGTAGGTAAACCTTAGCTTTGTACGATTTGTAATTTGTAACAGCTTTAGTTATTGTAAATGAGACTGAGCCTGCAAAATGTTAACAATATATATAAACAAAAATTATTAAATTGGTAAAGTATATATAATAAAGTATATATAATTAACTGAGAAATATTGAAAATTATCCATTTATTTTCAATTTTCATAAACAGAATTCAGTTATTTGGAGTGAAAGCTTTTCAAATGTACCTGTATTTAGATTTAGCTCCACTATGAATCATATTGTCGCTATATTTACTTTCAAAGAATAAAATTGTTTGATCTGTTTTAATTCAAAGGAGTAACATCACTAATGTGGTTCATAAGTTTCTCTTAAATTCAACTCCTGCTATTTGTGCAAAGTTCTTTCTCTGGGCGTTTTCAGCATAAAAGCTGAAACGTTTTTCCTGCCCTGCTGTTTGAATCAGATAAAGAGTGCAGGTGGAGGGAAGAGGTAACAGACAGTTTGGGTTTGTCTAACTTCTTCGGGCTCATAAAACGAGGAGGGGGAGGTAAAAACAAATTTAAGAAAATGCAGGTTTCCTTCCACACAAAGCAAAAGAAATGCAAATAATTTAAGGCCAGCAATTGTTTCTAATAACATTTAGATTTCTAATATACTGTAAGGTGTAACTTTAAATTATGATTTCATGGAAAAAATGTGGGAGTTTTTTTTTTCTATTTCCTTGTATAATAAATAATGACCTAATAAGAAAAGATCTAGGTAAGTGGTGTCCAAATGATTTGTCCTGTGGGCCAAAATCTTCAAGTCAAAACTAAAATACCAAAAACATGTTGTGAATTTCATTTACCGGCTCAACAATAAACTAAGTGTGCAATATTTTAATTAAACAAAGAAAATATAATATTTTTTAGTAGGAATAAGATGTGTAAATCATAGATTCAAAGTTTAAAAAAGGGTTTTGCACAACTACAACATCCCCATACTTATGTTTTTCCTTTTCTATTTTGGTTTCCCTACCCAGCATTCAGGTAAATAAATTGAATCTTTCAATGTCTGTTCATTTAATGCAACAATAACAATAATAATAATAATAAGAAGAAGAAGAAGAAGAAGAAGAAGAAGAAGGAGAATACTACATTTTAGTTGTTTGGTTGCCTTTCAAAACACTTAAGGAAACCTTACAAATAAAAACACATGTGACTAAAGAATTCAATTATGTATTTAAAATCAAGCTACATAACACAAACATTTACTTATTTCTGGGTAAATTTGAATTTCCTTATTAAACATTTTGCAATAAAGGCAAAACATCTGAAGATTCTCTATCGTGCCCTCACCACTATGATGTCAAACATGCTGTTCGGCGCCTGTGTGACGAAACAGATTTTTTTCTTGGGAGACGTCAAACGCGGATATCTTTTAGGTGGATCCTAGGTGTGTCCGTGTCCTATGTCATCTATAAAACCCCTCACAGTCCTGCTGAACGTTCAGCCTGAAAAAAGCAAAGATCAGCACAAAGATGAGTCTCACAGCTAAGGACAAGGACACAGTCAGGACCTTCTGGGCCAAAGTTTCTAGCAATGCCGAGGCCATTGGCGCAGATGCTCTTTCCAGGTAAACATGCTAAAAACAGATTTGTTTTGTCTACTTCTGTGAACACCTAATGTTTAACAGTTCTTATTGTCTTTAGGATGCTGGTGGTGTACCCACAGACCAAGACCTATTTCTCCCACTGGAAGGACCTGAGTCCCGGCTCTGCCCCGGTGAAGAAGCACGGAGCTACAGTGATGGCTGGAGTTGCTGATGCTGTGGCCAAAATCGACAATCTGACAGCAGGTCTCCTGAACCTTAGTGAGCTGCATGCCTTCACTCTGAGAGTGGACCCAGCCAACTTCAAGGTACTGCATAATGATGTTTAATTTTAGCAGAGCTTTTTAAACGTATTTTATGTATTTTTATTCAATTACATCTCAACTAAACTTACAATTATCTGCTCTTTTCAGATCCTCTCCCATAACATCCTTGTGGTCTTGGCCATCATGTTCCCCAGGGACTTCACCCCTGAGGTCCATGTGGCTATGGACAAGTTCCTGTCTGCTGTGGCTCTGGCTCTGTCCGAGAAGTACAGATGAACTGCAAACTGGAGCAGAAGTTCAGGACAGAAGACGTGCTATGTTTATTTTCTCCGTTTGAGTTTAAATAAAGTAAATAATACAGTTAAATGGTTGCTTTTTATACTTTCTGTTCTCTTTCAAGAAGTTGTGGTCCAGTTGAATTTTGGTTCAGCACTACATCAGGTCGGTTTAGAAGTGAACATATCTGTGTGCATCTTCATGATCAAACATGCCCAAATATGCAAACATCACTATAAAGAAATAATTAAAAATTACTATTACTATTATTACGTGAGCAAGAAGATCTGCATGTTTACCCTGAAAACAAGTTGTTTGCTTAATGGAAACTGGTTTCCATTATTTTCTTTTGTCAGCGTCTGAAATATTATAAGCTGAAATATAATGACCTGGTGAGAATTTTACTCCAAAAATATTTTCCGGAATTAAAAGAAATCTTCATACACCTGTGAGCGCACATAAAAAATATATATTCAAAGAAAAATAAACATTATAGCTGGTAAACTCACATTTAGATGGATTTCACCTAAATTTGATCATTACAATTTTTCAGCCTTTTTAAATCATCTGAGGTCTGCTCCAACTTTTTTGGTAAATTTTTACACAGCCCTCTCTGAACAATGTTTTTATGCAGGAGAAACTATACCATCACAATTACTTTGATTTGCGTGTTTTTATAATTAAAAAGAGGTCTTTGTTTCAATCAAGTTTGTTTTAATGTTAATATCTGCCTTTAACATTGATAATGGTCATTTATATCCAGGCCAGCAGTTCATAGTGCATCAAACATACATCGATCTTTATAGTCAGATCTCACCTAAAAACTATTTTGGAGCAAAGCTACCAGAAAACAGACCCTCAAGATAGAGCAGACCTATAAATTGTCATAGAGAAGCAGAGTAATTTGTTGGTGTCCCTGATACAGAAATGGAAAAAACCTCAAAGAAAATTATTGTATTGAGGTAACATAATTCCATGCTAAAGATATTAGAAAAAAACAACATTAAATTTAAGTACTTTTGTTAAATGAGGGGACAAAAAACAAAGTATGAAATAATTGATTTTGACAAACTGGTAGTGTAGTTGTTAGTATCAGAATGTCTATAAACATTTAATTAATAGTGTATGACTTTATTTTCTCTGTTATATATAAATCTCTGATTCAGAAGCTTAGTTTTTATACCATGGCCACCTGGCTGGAGGACGGCGCGTATGTATCTAGCCACCACACACAGTGAGCTGTGGGCTTATTTCTTTTCCAAAGACTTCAGAAACCTTGTTAGACTGCATGACATCTAGACTTTTGAAATACCAAGAGATTTAAAAAAAAAAAAATCTGATGGCTTCTACCAGTAAAATGGGTCCTAACTGGGTTGTTCAGCAGAAAAATTATCTAAAGTATATAACCAAATCAGTGAGAGAGAGAGAGACTGTGCAACGAGGAATGGTCAAATAAATCTTTTCCTGTTTGTCTCAAATTTTGTAAAAACTAAAGTAGAATAAGATCTTTCCCATGTAAAACATAGGTTGACAGCAAAGGGGCCATTTTTTGTGCCACCGGTTATTTTGTAAAAAACAGTAATGTCTTAACATGATTTCTTTCTCCCACAAATAAAAATATTCCAATTCAATGTGGGATTTTCTGCATTTTATAGTGTGAGATCATGCTTCTACAAAACAAAAGGGAATTCATTTTCAGGCTTAATGAAAGTGGTGGAACGGTTTTACAAACTGACAGCAAAGCAGATCCTAATTTCTTAAATAAACCAATTAACAGAACTAATACAAATAAATCTGATTTAGAATTACAACAATCAGACATCAACTACAGTGACAACAGAAAAACAGGAGGTTTGGTTTGTTTGTTATTAAAATTGTCACTTAAGGCAAACGTTTAGACTACACAATGAAATTAGGAAACAAAATATTTTAAACAGACTTTAAACTTTTACTTATCTACTTAATTTGGTTTTGCTGGTTTTGTTTGTGCTAGTAGCAGCATAGAATCGGTAAAGTGCACTTAAGGGGGTCTGAAATCCTAAAACAAGAATCATGAACACTTTTTTTATAAATAATGTATTGTAAACGCATGGACACATGTAACATGGGTTACATAAACGTTATACACATGCCAAGCTTGAATGACTCAGGGTGTTGTTAAGTGATATTAATGTCACATATCTGATGCAGAGGTCATTTTATTGAACCCAATCAAAACCTTCAGGTGAGGGGGCATTTTGTAATATTCACAGGTCAGTGTAGCTTTTAATATTTTGTTTTTTTTATTACACATTTAAAATCAAGGTCCTTATCAAAAAGTTAAAGATCTTAGCTTCGTTTTGCATTACTTTTTTACTGGCCAGCTAAAGCCATTATTGACATTTTGTTGAGTGTCACGCAATTAATTGAGATTTGGGCAATGTTTTAGCAAGCCAGTTTGTTCTTACAGGAAACTGCAAACAAATTTATGAAAGAATTTGCAGCTTTGGTGACCATTTGTGCTGTTTTTGCCTCAACAGTGTTTATCTATCTTAACAACACACGTGTACAAATAAGTGAATTAATTAGGAGTTTTAAAACACTTCTTTCCTTTGAATGGATTGAAGTTTTTTCATTTTGATTGGATTGAACAATAAACCTGTATGTTAACAGTTTTATGTGCTGTATTCACCTAGAAAGTCTCATTCTCAACATTTTATGACCTTAACTTGATTTAAAAAGGTTTTATTAAAACAATATGTATTGGTTCCTTACTTCACAGCTCTTAAGCATGTGTGCTCACATGTGCATATGCGCACGCGCAGTTTTGTAGACGTCTGCGTCTTTATCCGTTACTTTACTTTTTTTTACTTTACTTTTCTTTCGATAAAATTGTCAGTATATTTTGTGTTTCTACTATGATTTTTCGTCTATTTGGCCAGGGGTCAGATGTCAGAATGTAGCAGCTTGTTTTTACAGTGACAACGGTGTGTTTAGTACTGAATCAGAGACTTACTCTAAAATTGGTCAGTCTGAGCTTTTATCAGCTTGTCCTTTGACAATCTAAAAGTTTTTCTCTTTATCCTCTTTTTGAACAAGCCTGAAAACAAACGTGCCTACCAAATATGGACAGACTCTGAATGAGCGTCAATAATCGACGCTGCAAGGACAAACTGGTACAGACAATGGATGGAATTACCTATTTTCTCAAATCACGATACAAATCTGTCCCCCTTCTAACAGATTTGTGTTAGATAAGCTGTGGGAAAAGACGCCCGCATCCACCCCACAAACACACGCCCCACCTCCCTGCATCAATTCACCCTGTGGCTGCACAAATGACGCTATTTTTATTCCACTTTCTAAATAATATTTGATTCAGGACGCTGCGTCTGCACATTGCTCTCGATCTAAATGAGTCATTTTCATGAATCTGACAAACAGTATTACAACACAATGCAGGTAGGTGTATTACTTAACATAATTCTTATTCCATAAACACACTATACTATATATAAAGCGGCACTTGATCAAATTAAAAGTTTGTTTTTTGCGTCTATTTGTCATATTTACTCTCATAATAATGTTAAAGAAAAGGACCCCATGAAAAGAAGGGATATCTGTTAAGAGGATTTCCGAGAAGTTGTAGAGGACTTCATTTTTTTGCATCAACCTCCTGTTTTTAAAGCTGCTGAGCTTTTGTCCTTCTGTCTTTAGACTTTCACAGTTTGTATTTGTCATACATACAGGGGTTGGACAATGAAACTGAAACACCTGGTTTTAGACCACAATAATTTATTAGTGTGGTGTAGGGCCTCCTTTTGCGGCCAATACAGCGTCAATTCGTCTTGGGAATGACATATACAAGTCCTGCACAGTGGTCAGAGGGATTTTAAGCCATTCTTCTTGCAGGATAGTGGCCAGGTCACTATGTGATCCTGGTGGAGGAAAACGTTTCCTGACTCGCTCCTCCAAAACACCCCCAAAGTGGCTCAATAATATTTAGATCTGGTGACTGTGCAGGCCATGGGAGATGTTCAACTTCACTTTCATTTCATCAAACCAATCTTTCACCAGTCTTGCTGTGTGTATTGGTGCATTGTCATCCTGATACACGGCACCGCCTTCAGGATACAATGTTTGAACCATTGGATGCACATGGTCCTCAAGAATGGTTCGGTAGTCCTTGGCAGTGACGCGCCCATCTAGCACAAGTATTGGGCCAAGGGAATGCCATGATATGGCAGCCCAAACCATCACTGATCCACCCCCATGCTTCACTCTGGGCATGCAACAGTCTGGGTGGTACGCTTCTTTGGGGCTTCTCCACACCGTAACTCTCTCGGATGTGGGGAAAACAGTAAAGGTGGACTAATCAGAGAACAATACATGTTTCACATTGTCCACAGCCCAAGATTTGCGCTCCTTGCACCATTGAAACCGACGTTTGGCATTGGCATGAGTGACCAAAGGTTTGGCTATAGCAGCCCGGCCGTGTATATTGACCCTGTGGAGCGCCCGACGGACAGTTCTGGTGGAAACAGGAGAGTTGAGGTGCACATTTAATTCTGCCGTGATTTGGGCAGCCGTGGTTTTATGTTTTTTGGATACAATCCGGGTTAGCACCCGAACATCCCTTTCAGACAGCTTCCTCTTGCGTCCACAGTTAATCCTGTTGGATGTGGTTCGTCCTTCTTGGTGGTATGCTGACATTACCCTGGATACCGTGGTTCTTGATACATCACAAAGACTTGCTGTCTTGGTCACAGATGCGCCAGCAAGACGTGCACCAACAATTTGTCCTCTTTTGAACTCTGGTATGTCACCCATAATGTTGTGTGCATTTCAATATTTTGAGCAAAACTGTGCTCTTACCCTGCTAATTGAACCTTCACACTCTGCTCTTACTGGTGCAATGTGGAATCAATGAAGACTGGCTACTAGGCTGGTCCAATTTAGCCATGAAACCTCCCACACTAAAATGACAGGTGTTTCAGTTTCATTGTCCAACCCCTGTATCTCAGTAGCCTGTTTTACCAAACTTAAGTGAAGACGGAGGAAGAACATTGCATATAAACCTAAAATAAACTGCTATAGATTCATTATAGAATATGTTACTTTCAAAGTCACTACTTAGTTATTGAAACTGTGTTTCAGTGTTATTGTTAAATTAAAACAGTGTAAAACACATAGTAAGTCATTTTAAAAATGGGCTCTAGGTGATCTTTAGCTCTTTCTTACAATCAAAAGATCCATACTTTTGTCATATTTGTCATTTAAACCTTGATATAAGGGAATGTACAAAACAAACATACAACACCACACAAACTCCATCAAAGATTTAACTAAATTCAATGTTTTATTAAAGTTTAAAACAGACAATAGCAAGAGCACCATGCTGTCCACCATCTCCTGCTCCAGTTTGCAGTTTATCTGTATTTCTCAGACAGAGCCCGGGCCACAGCAGCCAGGAACTTATCCATGGCCACATGGACCTCAGGGGTGAAGTCGGTGGGGAACATGATGGACAAGACCACAAGGATGTTGTGGGAGAGGATCTGTGGAGAAAAATGAAATATAAAAATCCTGACATCAGTTTCTGTGTAAGATTTCTGTTGCATTTCAATCAACTGCGGCAAGCGAGCTGCTTCTTACCTTGAAGTTCGAGGGATCCACTCTCAGAGTGAATGCATGCAGCTCACTGAGGCTAAGGAGACCTGATGTCAGATTGTCGATTTTGGCCACAGCATCAGCAACTCCAGCCATCACTGTAGCTCCATGCTTCACAACCGGGGCAGAGCCGGGACTCAGGTCCTGCCAGTGGGAGAAGTAGGTCTTGGTCTGTGGGTAAACCACCAGCATCCTGTGTAAAACAAAGAACAAAAAGATTTTAAACAAATGCAAGAAATACCGACCCTATTTATGACTATAGAGCCGTGTTTACCTGGACAGAGCATCTGCGCCAATGGCCTCACCATTGGAAGATACTTTGGCCCAGAAGGTCTTCACTGTTTCCTTGTCCTTGGCTGAGAGACTCATCTTTCCTGCTGATTTAGTCTAGGTTTGAATGTGGTGTTCAGCACAAGCATACAAGCTTTTATAGATGGAACTGGACAGGGACACACCCTGGTCACCTCTAAGTTATCTGCACTCAGAGGTGTTCCAGTTGAGATAGGAGATAAGGAAAAAACTGAACAGTAACAGTCACTCTGGAGACCCAAGTATTACACAAACACCACTAGTTGGAAATCACTAAATTTACAATTGAGGAAAAATTGGCCAGCAGATAATTTAAAGGTAAATTTACCAATAAAATAAATAATGAATTTTATTTTTAATAGCTGATGATGAAAAATCTCAGATAACAAAAGAAAAATGCTCAGAATATTGGTGAATATTTTTATGCTACAGATTCTAAATCTACTCTGGGAGATGTCAACATTTATTTATTTATTTATTTATTTAGTATTCCTCCCTAAAACTACAAAGGAAAGAGTAAGATGTACTGTATCTAAGGGTGGCAATAAATTAGTGGAAATTTGGAACTAAATGTTTTCTTCAACTTTTTAAATATATACATACTTTAGAAATCTTGACAGGCTGAATAGAGAGCAGCTATTCATTACCCTGCCTCAAAGGCGTCATTAGACCTGGGGTCTCACCAAGAAGACATACATGTCTGGTAAAAAGATGCTTTAAGAGCCCAAAATGACATTAAAAGTCCATGTGTATTTAAAACAAGCAGATTTGTTTCTGTCCGTCTCACAAAAACCAAAACATTGTCTAAAAAGAAATTGACAAAAATATTATTATTTGAGCATATGCAGCACCGCAAATGTAGGGACGGGCTGGAGTGGACTGGCAGTTTGTCCATTTAAAAGCAACTAGAATGGCGGTTCTGTCCAGGGACGTTGGACTGCATTGTTCATTACCCCAAAAAAATTATTTACACTGAGATAATCTAACACAGCTACAAAAAGGGAAGCGGCTCAGTTAGAGCAGCTGAGTGCGAGCCTGGTGCGTGTGCATTCACGGGGACTAGTGAAAGCAAAGTAGCATAAACCAGGCTGAAGTTAGCCATGAAACCTGACTCCTGAATCAGATTGAGCTAATTGTAAGTTACAGCTAATCATTTATTCTTCCAGTAAAGCAACACATTGAGGTTTCCTCTAATGAAGATCTTCAGGGTCATGATGAGGGACGGAGAGCAGAGGAAATTTCACCTTAGCTACAGTTACAGTTAAGTGGACTGGCCGTCAGAGAAACCAGTAGGACTCCTCTCTGGGAGCTTCTAGCTCAGTGGCGTCCAAACCTTTTTTTTTTTTTTTTAAATAAAGTCTGACTCATTGACGATTAAATTCTAACAATATGTGTTGTTTTAAAACTTTTGCATGGAAGTGTATGATCTGATAATGGTGCAGAAATATAAGTTTAGCTGATTGGGCAGCAAACAGAAATAAAACATATTTAGAGAACAATTTTTATTAAAACAATTGGGGAGCGCTCAGCATATATAAAATAAATGAATACTGATAAGGCTGTAAGATTTCCAAAGGTCGTTTAAGTGAGAAAAGAGTTACCACAACTGTTGTCGTTATCTGGTTCAGCTACATGCTTTCTTTTATTAATCAAAAGCTTTAAATCCCACAATCTAAGCTGATGTAATGTATAATGTATGTAAAAAAATTTTTTTTTTTAAGCGACTAATTCAAAATTAAAACCAAACAAAAGTATTGTACCTAACCCTTCACATTCATTCAAAAACCCAGCATAGGGAGAGAACCATTCTTACATTTCCTATATTATTTTAATTTTAAATTACTTAAAAACTGTCATTGTCATTGTAAAATTAAACTGTTTTGGGCCTGGGCCCCGAATGTTTCAGGATCCTAACAATACCTCTGCCCTGACTTTTATTTATTGCTTATTTTTGTTTTTTCATTGGTCCTTTATCAGGCAGATATTTTAATGGAGTACAACATGTAAAAAATTGCATGGCAAAATTTCTATTAAGGGATTGATAGTATTGGCATTAAGTTAGTCTCATTGTACTCTGGAACAATGAAATAGTTCAAATCTTCAGGCCCAGTTCTTGTTTTATTGAAAATTCACTGTTGCTTCAGTCATGAAATATGTTTTTTCCAACATCTTGCACGATTTACGCAATAGTCATTTGGTGTTTTCTTATCAGTTCCTAAAATCCATGTATCAAGAAGCTAAGACGTAACCTCTATCCAACTCCACCCATCTGATAACTCTGGGAGGAGCAGAAACTGACTGGTTATAAGTTGGATCTTTCGGGCCTGCTGACCCACACTGGACAAAAGGAACAAGCAAGTAGAATAAGCCAAAATGGTGAAATGGACAGACTTTGAGCGAGCCACCATCCAGGACATCTTCTCCAAGATTGATTATGGGGTCATTGGTCCCGCGGCTCTCTCTAGGTAATATTTTTTTCTTTTCAATACCCAAAAATGGAATCACTTGAGGTTTGAAAATGGTTCTTAAATGATCTCTTTATGCCTCCTCAGGTGTCTGATTGTCTACCCTTGGACTCAGAGGTACTTTGGTGGATTTGGAAACCTCTACAATGCTGCTGCTATAACATCAAACCCCAAAGTGGCAGCTCACGGAAAGGTTGTCATCGCAGGTCTGGAGAAAGCTGTGAAAAACATGGACGACATCAAGACCATATACAAAGACCTGAGCGTGCTCCACTCTGAGAAACTGCAAGTGGACCCTGACAACTTCAATGTAAAGCTGTTCACCTTTAGTGATTATAACACTGTTGTAAATGTTGCTGCTGCTTTCTGACCCATGTTGTTTTCTGTTGCAGCTCCTGGCAGACTGCCTGACCATTGTTGTAGCTGGGCAGATGGGGGCAGCCTTCACCCCTGAAGTCCATGCAGCTTTCCAGAAGTTCCTGGCTGTGGTGGTGGCTTCCCTGAGAAAGCAGTACTACTAGAAAGCCTCACATCTTACAAAAAGAGACTGCATAAATAAATAAAAAAAGTCTTTTTTTTTATTATTTGGCTGTTTCCATTTGTTTCTCATGGCATAGAAACTGATATTTAAATGTCTATTTATCATTTGTAACTCTAATTAATTAATTTAAAGTACAATTAATTAAAAATACATTTACAACAGCATAAATGTCTAAACTAATTTCCATCCACGGATTAGACTATTTAAAAAACATAAAATAAATCTCTTTAAGTGTGACATTTTTCCTGTTCATGTGTCTGCGATGCACAGAAATTCATATTGACATTATTTGAATTTGTAAATATCTCATTCTTAGCGCTGGTCTGCTGGTGTAAATTCTGCATGTCTGTGCACAACTCTGGGTTACTAGGTTTTTGTAAAATTAAATAAAGGGCGTGACCTCTGGCTGCTGAAACTACAGAATGCATGTTGAGTCTCGTTGATAAACTTTCACAGTCAGATTTGTCTTTGCAACACAAATAATGCCATTTTTTTTTGCTGTAATGTGAGCTTAAAAAGCTCCAGATATTACTGTCAAAAAAAAAGTAATGTATTTTATACAGAACTAAATCCACACTTAACGCCACACTGAGAATTAAAATTCCTATTGGATTATAGCTTCAATATTTAAGTTTGGATATATGAACTAAACCTTATATGAAACACTTGTCTATGAAGTCCAGTCTAGGGATTCCCAGGTGTTTAGGCTACTTTTTCTCCAAGAGCAAGAAAGAAAAAGAAAACAGAAATCAATTCATTCATTCTATTTTCTATACTTACTAAGAAAACAAAAATAATAACCGTCATTATCCTCAGTTTTCACATTGTAAAAACTGCAAAAGCGCATGTTAATTCACTTTTTACAAATAGTTATAAGAACTTAATTCCATTAAACTGTTTTATAAAATTAACTTTCTTGTTTTAAGTAAACTGAAATTTTGGGATATTCATTAAGATTTGATCAATTAAAAAAAAGCTTATTCTGACTCTTTGGAGTCTTTGGATTTACTACAGATTTACTAAAGGTTGGAGACTAGTTTAGTTTGTGGTTATAGAAAACAGCATTATGCTCTAATAAATTGATTATTCTACATAAACTATTGTAGTATTTTTTTTATCATCTCAAAACATGGCAGATGTGCCAGTTGATACAAATTAAAACAGCAAATGTTTGATCATTGATCAGTAAAAGTTGTATTTTGTCTAAAATGTTGGAAAAAGAACAAAGAACAAGAATGTTGCGTGACCAGTACCAGGAGATCGTGTCCTCAAACAGATGCAGATGTGATGCTATGCTAGCTCAGATGTCCACTGGATCCTCAGAGGTTGAAGTACCACCACATCCTGGTGAGACGTTGGCAACTGGACGTTGATGAGAGCAGAGAGTCAGGAACTCCTGGAATGCAGCTACACCAGGGAGCCAAATGAAAAAGACTATGTGAAGATAATATAAGACTGTGGTTAAAGTTGTGAAACACTGTTGCTTGTGAGCCAATATTACTTAAATCGTAAAGTAATGAGGTTCCTTAAATAAACTGTGTTGGCTAATCTAGGCTTTAAGTTTGGTGTGGCTTAGTGGGAAGACTGGTTGTCTGGCATTGGAATGTTGTAGGTTTGATTTCAGCTTTCCCCAAGACAAGATGATGCCTCCTTGATAGCTCAGCCCCTTTGAGTGTCCCTATCTGGCTCTGAGAATGTTTGAGTGTTGTGAGTGCGGTGGGTGAATTGATGCTATATAAAAGAGCTTTGAGGGATCAGTAAGACTAAAAATGTTTACAGTTCAGTCCTTTATGATTTCAGTTGGTCCAACTAAAATATAAAGATTTTTTGCATAGAGGAAAACTGTGTTTAAAAAAAACCAAATGGCAGCATTTCAGTAAACAAGAAACCTTTAGGTTAACATAAATAAATCAACATAAATTCAATAGCTCAGGTAAATTCAGTTTTCTCAACTTTATTCACATAAAGTGCTATAAATTCAAACAATGTCAGCCATGTTTACACTGTTTAAAAGTTAATATTTTATTTGCTTAAGTTAATTAACTGAAGGCAGCAAGTTTCCTTAAGGGGTCTGAGTTGAACTTGCACATCTAGTTGGACACATGATGCTTGGGTTAGGGTTATATTCATCTTGCCCCCTATATCTTTTCTAAATTTATACTAAAACAATTACCATTTTTATTAAGCCTTTGAAGAACAAAGCCGTTTTAAATCTACTTTATTTATAAAGAGCTTTAGCCTTTTAGTCATGAGAACCTTTACAAATATGTGCAATTTGAACAAACCTTATTTCTAATGCATGGCTAAGAGGCTACAAACGTATTAGTGTTATGAGTGAATGATGTGGTTATTGATATTAGTTTTGGTTCTTTTTAATAAATCAAGGATAAGAGGTTTTCAGATAGTTAGAGGGTTACCATTGAAATTATCATGTGGAGGTTTCTAATGGATTATATTAATGTATGACATTTTCTTTTTTTTTGCTATGATCACAAAGAGAAGCACAGATGACCAAACAATTTTTTTCATTTATTTACTTTGAAAGAAACAAAGCATAAAGGTTTTCTCTGTTAAGGCTTTCTAGTAGTACTGCTTTCTCAGGGAAGCCACCACCACAGCCAGGAACTTCTGGAAAGCTGCATGGACTTCAGGGGTGAAGGCTGCCCCTATCTGACCAGCTACAACAATGGTCAGGCAGTCTGCCAGGAGCTGCAACAGAAAATATTATGGGTCAGAAAGCAGCAGCAATATTTACAACAGTGTTATAATCATTAAAGGTGAACAGCTTTACATTGAAGTTGTCGGGGTCCACTTGCAGTTTCTCAGAGTGGAGCACGCTCAGGTCTTTGTATATGGTCTTAATGTCGTCCATGTTTTTCACGGCTTTCTCCAGACCTGAGATGACAACCTTTCCGTGAGCTGCCACTTTGGGGTTTGATGTTATAGCAGCAGCATTGTAGAGGTTTCCAAATCCACCAAAGTACCTCTGAGTCCAGGGGTAGACAATCAGACACCTGAGGAGACATAAACATGCAGCGTGACAATACAGATATATCCTTATCATTTGCAGAAATATAAACATGTAAAAATGTCTCACCTGGAGAGAGCAGCAGGACCCACAACATCATAATCAATTTTGGAGAAGATGTCCTGGATGGTGGCACGCTCAAAGTCTGTCCATTTGACCATTTTGGAGTTCTTATTTGTTTGTAGATTTGCTTCGTTTGTCTGGCGTGGGCCAGCAGGCTCAGCACACCTATCTTATATAGGTTCCACTCCTCCCATAGTTATCAGAGTGGTGGAGTTTGACAGGGTTTCAGATAAAAGTTGATTTATGGATTTGCAAGACCTTTAAGTTGAGACAAGAAGTGCACAGTTTGAGTTATCTCTGGAGCTAGAACGTAATCTAAGGGGATACTTGCAAAATGGGTTTTCCACAGGCAATTTATATAGGATGTTTGTGGAAATTATAGTTCAAAGTTTTTTTGTGGTATTTCTTTTCCTGACCTACCTTGTTGTATGTTTTTATTTCGAAGCTCTGACAGCATTGTATACAATTAAACTTATTTATTATTTATTTAATTATAAACATATTATTAAGATTATATTTTAGTGGCTTTGCAGCAGCTTTAAAAACAAAGTAATTCATCAACATGTTGGAAAATTGTTTAGATTTAAGACAAGATATCATTAGTAGTTTGCAAACTGACTGCAGGAAATGTTTGTCCAATAGATAAAAGATGTTTTCTATCACATCAAATAAGATCAAGCACATAAAAGACAAAACAACTAAAAAGTCTTTAGTATAACAAGATGTTGTAGTGGGTGTTTTTCTAACTCCTCAAAACCTTTCCTGCTGCAAAGGTTGCTTTCACTTTTTAGCGAGAAGTTCTTTTCAGCATCTACATTCACACCTTTGCATTTGCAATATTTTAATCTTAGACATGTAGGTTTCAGCTATGAACTGCTTCCCTTTGTACGATTTAATGATTGTAAATATGCGAACATGCAGTCATTACTAGACATGACATGCAAAGAGTCTGTTCTGTTTGTACAGTTATTGTTCAGGCTGCAAATCATTTATCGTTATGTTTTGTTTGCTTGAGGCTGTCTTTTTGTTTACAAATAACATTTTTTTTCCTGAAAATAAAACTGAAGTGGAAGCATTATTCCAAACTGAAGGTGTTAAACTGCATAAGTAGAGGGCGCTACAATGCCAAGACACTTGTAGCTGAAGAACACTAAACAACTTGAATTGGTATTAGCAGTGCAAGTAAAAACGTACATAAATTTCTCTTTTGTGGTCCAAGACTAAGACGCCATCCTTTTAATGTGATACATATTAATATAGTATACCCTACCCATTCTTTTCCTTCCCTCACTGCAACAGGAGCTGAGGTCCAGTTTGCTGTTGACCATCTTTGCTGTAAAGTTAAAACAAATGCAATGACTGCCTATTGTCTGTACATGTAATAAGTCTTATCTTATGCTACAAATCTATTTATCAAGCTCCACAATATGGTTTTTAAAGTTCTTAAAGTATATATATAGTTATATATATATATACTTTATATATGTAGTATATATAGAAGTATATACACAGCTCAAAAAAATAAAGGGAACACTCAAATAACACATCCTAGATCTGAATGAATGAAATATTCTCATTGAATACTTTGTTCTGTACAAAGCTGAATGTGCTGACAGCAAAATCACGCAAAAATCATCAATGGATATCTAATTTATTAACCAATGGAGTCACACACAAAATTAAAGTGGAAAAACACACTACAGGCTGATCCAACTTTGATGTAATGTCCTTAAAACGAGTCAAAATGAGGCTCAGTATTGTGTGTGGCCTCCACCTGCCTCTATGACCTCCCTACAACGCCTGGGCATGCTCCTGATGAGACGTGGGATGGTCTCCTGAGGGATCTCCTCCCAGACCTGGACTAAAGCATCCTGTCTGTGGTGCAACGTGACGTTTGGTGGATGGAGCGAGACATGATGTCCCGGATGTACTCGATCGGATCCAGGTCTGAGGAACGGGTGGGCCAGTCCATAGCTTCAATGTCTTCATCTTGCAGGAACTGCTGACACACTCCAGCCACATGACCATTGTCCTGCATTAGGAGGAACCCAGGCCAACCGCACCAGCATGTGGTCTCACAAGGGGTCTGAGGATCTCATCTCGGTACCTAATGGCAGTCAGGCCACCTCTGGCGAGCACATGGAGGGCCGTGTGCCCCTCCAAAGAAATGCCACCCCACACCATTACTGACCCGCTGCTAAATCGGTCATGCTGAAGGGTGTTGCAGGCAGCAGATCGCTCTCCACGGTGTCTCCAGACTCTTGTCACGTCTGTCACATGTGCTCAGTGTGAACCTGCTTTCATCTGTGAAGAGCACAGGGCACCAGTGGTGAATTTGCCAATCCTGGTGTTCTCTGGCAAATGCCAAGCGTCCTGTACGGTGTTGGGCTGTGAGCACAACCCCCATTTGTGGACGTCGGGCCCTCATACCATCCTCATGGAGTCGCTTTCTAACCGTTTGTGCAGACACATGCACATTTGTGGCCTGCTGGAGGTTATTTTGCAGGGCTCTGGCAGTGCTCCTCCTGTTCCTCCTTGCACAAAGGCGGAGGTAGCGGTCCTGCTGCTGGGTTGTTGCCCTCCTACGGCCTCCTCCACATCTCCTGGTGTACTGGCCTGTCTCCTGGTAGTGCCTCCAGGCTCTGGACACTACGCTGACAGACACAGCAAACCTTCTTGCCACAGCTCGCATTGATGTGCCATCCTGGATGAGCTGCACTACCTGAGCCACTTGTGTGGGTCGTAGAGTCCGTCTCATGCTACCACGAGTGTGAAAGCACCACCAACATTTAAAAGTGACCAAAACATTAGCCAGAAAGCATAGGTACTGAGAAGTGGTCTGTGGTCCCCACCTGCAGAACCACTCCTTTATTGAGTGTGTCTTGCTAATTGCCAAATATTTCCCCCTGTTGTCTTTTCCATTTGCACAACAGCATGTGAAATTGATTGTCAATCAGTGTTGCTTCCTAAGTGGACAGTTTGATTTCACAGAAGTTTGATTTACTTGGAGTTCTATTGTGTTGTTTAAGTGTTCCCTTTATTTTTTTTGAGCAGTGTATATACTATATATATACTTCTATAGATATACCGTATATACAGTACTGTGCAAAAGTTTTAGGCTGGTGTGAAAAAATGCTGTAAACAAAGAATGCTTTCAAAAAAGTGTGAATCATTTATTTTCATCAATCAACAAAATGCAGTAAATGAACAAAAGAGAAATCTAAATCAAATCAATATTTGGTGTGACCACCCTTTGCCTTCAAAACAGCATCAATTCCTCTAGGTACACTTGCACACAGTTTTTGAAGGAACTCGGCTGGTAGGTTGTTTCAAACATCTTGGAGAACTAACCACAGATCATCTGTGGATGTAGGCTTTCTCACATCCTTCTGTCTCTTCATGAAATCCCAGACACACTTGAAGACGTTGAGATCAGGGCTCTGTGGGGGCCATACCATCACTTCCAGTAAGTCTTGTTCTTCTTCTATGCTGAAGATTGTTCTTAATGACTTTGGCTGGATGTTTGGATTCGCTCACCTAGCATTTAGTAAATAGATAAAATAAGCAATCATTATTTATATTTCTGAAAGCATTCTTTGTTTACAGCAGCATTTTTTTACAACTGCCTAAAACCTTTGCAGAGCACTGTGACCATATATATATATATATAATATATATATATATTATATATATATATATATATAATATATATATATATATATATATTATATATATAGATAGATATATAGATAGATATATATATATACTATATATATAAGAGAGAGATATTTATAGGTATATATACATATATATCTATATATATATTGTCTGATTAAGAGTATTTTTTTATATAATAAATAACAACCTTTAAGCATTTATAAAACATATCTTTCAAAAAGTCCACATTTCTGTATTAAAAAGTTTTTTTTAATTGGTCTGATGTAATATTCTAGCTAATCTCCCAGTCCTTTACTATGACAGCTTTTATATATTCTAGCTGTAAGCAGAAAATCCTCATAATTACTGCAGAATGCAGCAATGACAGGACTTAATGATTTAAAATATATTTAGTATATTTTAGGGATGATTAAATCAGCTAATACATTTGGCATTTTCTTGCTTTCATTAAGTGTTTATTATTTCATATAATTTAATATTAGTATACTGTTTCTAATTTTATATATACATAAAATTACTTTTATTACCCTTCTGTTTTATTATTAGGAGACATAAAGTTCATCTGAGGATGTTACCGTCACTTTGTAGGTGAGGTGCAGAAGACAGAAAAGAAATCACAGCTTTTTATACATTATTATTTATTTGATTTATTCAGACAACCTTTCAAGTTCAAAGGTGGTGTTTAAGTTTTTTCTTGGATGACTTGCAGTTTATTGTGCAGTCGGTCCTCCTGAATGGCTGGATCTTAGCGGTATCTCTCAGACAGAGCCAGGGCCAGGTTCTGCAGGAACTTGTCGACGGAGACATGAACCTCAGGGGTGAAGTCACCGGGGAAGTACATGGCCATTACCAGGATGATGTTGTGAGCGAGGATCTGTTGCATAAGAAACAAACAATGCATTAAAGTGAGCAAGTCCCGCTTGTCCAATAACTTTTTTAAATATTGATATTGCATGCACAGCAAATTTCATGATAAGTCTTTCAGGGCTCTCTACATGGTGTGTTTCTACTCACCCTGAAGTTGGCAGGGTCCACTCGGAGCTTGAAGGCATGCAGCTCACTGAGCTTGGACAAACAACCAGTCAAGTCATCGATCTTTGAGACAGCATCCCCAATGGCTCCCATGATTGTAGCACCATGCTTCTTCACCTGTGCAGAGTCAGGGCTCAGATCAGACCAGTGTGAAAAGTAGGTCTTGGTTTGCGGGTATGAAGTCAGCATCCTAGAAAACACACACATCCATAAGTTGATCTGGATTAAAGAATAAAGCAATAAGCATGAGCTGTTTAAAATGAACAACTGAGGATAAAAAGAAAAAGAAAACCTACCTGCCCAGGGCCTCGCCCCCCATCTCAGCAGCTTTAGGGGACACTTTGTCCCAGAAAGCCTTCACTACGGTCTTGTCCTTTCCAGAGAGACTCATTTCTGCCTTTTTTCAAGTTTTCTCAGCTGAAGGAAAAAACTCTGCTATGAAATTACTGGTGAAGACGATTTATAACTGTCTATGTTTTATATCAAGCCAAACTGCACCACACCCTATCAAATCCAGACCCCACCTCTTTGGCAGAAAGTACCAGAAGTTTCTTTAATTCTTGAGATAAAAGATAACCCTTCCCTGTCTTTGAGCATATTTCTGATAACAGTTTATTTCAGTTTTTAAAAGTATATTGTGCAGTTTACTTTTTTAAATCCATATCTATGAAAAAACAAATATAAATGAAAAGTTATGAACGGTATTATGCCCAATGAAGAATTTTCCAATACACAATTTTTATATAATTTGATTTTGAAGAAAAGGATGAGTTGTTTGCATATCTCAAAAAGTAGTAACTGCATTTTATGAATTGGTTTCATTCACTGGAAAAAAAAGTACAACCATGTTGAATATGTTAAATTAATACCAGGAAGTGACAAAAACTAATATAAATAAATATCATCATGAATAACCTAGCTGTTGATTTTGTATATTGTACATTTTAAAAACAGCAGTGAAGATATAATACACTGCTGGTCAAAAGTTTTAAAACGCCTTTCTCATTTAATAGTTTTCTTTACGTTTATGACTGTTTACAATGTATGTAGATTCTCACTGAAGGCCTCAAAACAGTGAATGAGCACATATGCAATGATGTAGAAAACAAAAAATTGTAAAAAAGAACTTTAATTGTGTTTTATATTTTAGATTCTTTAAAGTAGCCGCCCTGTGCTATGATGACTGAAATGTTAACCTTTGTCCGTCTCTCAATGAACCTCTGGGAAGATCTTTCAAGACTTTTTGGAAATCCATTTCAGGCGACCACCTCATGAAGCTCAGGGAGAGAATGCTAAGAGAGCAAAGCAGTCATCAGAGCAAATGGTGGCTATTTGAAAGTATCTAAAATATAAAATGTTTTTGTTATTTCACACTGTTTACTTCATACTTCCATGTGTGTTCATTCACAGTTTTTTCGCCTTTGGTGAGAATCTACAGTTTAAATGAAAATATAGAGACCCATAAGGTGAGAAAGTAAAACTTTTGAAAGGTAGTGTAAATGTATATGTATATGTGTGAAAAGATGGTTCAGAATTGTTCACACAGCAGCGCAGGCCTCCTCACACTGCTGAAAGACATCATTTTACAGGTTACGTTCACCTTTTGACATGAAGGGCCTCACAGTTTGTTGGGGAGTGAGACATTATTTACCTAGACATCTGTGCTAATGTAGAACTGTTGTTGCTGATTACTATGGCTACTCTATAATTGTGCGGTTTGATAAGGTTGTGGTCATCTGAATTTAATGATAACTGTCCCATTAAAACTACTGAACGGGGGCTGGTTTCAAACAAGCATGTTATCGCTTTCATGGGAGCGAGTTCTTTAATTGATAAATTTTTGATGTCTCATACTTTCTGGTCTGTACATGGATGATGCGGAAACATTAATGGACACATTAATGCAATCATACTTGAAGGTTGTTTGAAATGAGGTATGATTTCATAATGATATGACTTATATATTTACCAACACTTTACCTGAGGGAGTGGAAAATTCCTGACTCTGGCAAAACATATCATGAAAAAATGTGTGTTTATGAATGTAATTATAATATGTGTGTTATCATAGGCTTTATTATTTTTGAATGTAGCTTTTTATTGATCCAGCAAAATACCCTATATAAACATCCAGCTCTTAATAATGTAGGATGATTTATCTTATGTCATAAAAAGTAGTCTAAATTTAGAATCAAATTCAGCCTAACATAAACCTCACAAAGCTGATAACATAGCGTGAAGTTATCATCAAATTTTGTTTTTTAGAAAAAATCCATTAAAACACTAATCTTCAAATAAATTTTCAGTATTGTGCAAACGAGTCAAAATGGCTTTTTTGTCTAAAAGGTACCAGACATTTTTGTAATATTTTTGTCATGTTAATCAACAGGCTCATTGAAGATCTTTCTAAAGATTTTTTTTTAAGTTCTTGCCCATCTTCATCAGAGTCCTTAACACCTGAGTCAGTACATAATGGATTTATTTGTCCAATATTCATTCTGAATATTTAGCTGTATTGTAATGTATCCATTTTATTCAATTCAATTCAATTCAATTCAATTCAATTCAATTCAATTCAATTCAATTCAATTCAATTCAATTCAATTCAATTCAATTCAGTTTATTTATATAGCGCCAATTCACAACAAATGTTGTCTCAAGGCACTTCACAAAAGTCAGCTACATACATTCCAATTAGTCCTAACCATTGAACAGTGCAGTCAATTAGTTTTATTAAAAGGGGTTTTTTAAAAAAATTTTTTTTTTTGTCTAAGGAAACCCAGCAGATTGCATCCAGTCAGTGACTTGCAGCATTCCCTCCTCCCGGGATGAGCATGTAGAGACAGTGGACAGTCACTGCGTTGACTTTGCAGCAATCCCTCATACTGAGCATGCATGTAGCAACAGGGGAGAAAAAAACTCCCTTTTAACAGAAGAAACCTCCAGCAGAAAACAGGCTCAGTGTGAGGGGCCTCCCCAAAACCACTGGGGTTAGAAAACAGAGCAGAGACCCAAGAAAACAAAGAAGCACTGATCCGGAGTACTTTCTATGGGAAGGAAAAGTAAATGTTAATGGATGTAGCTCCTTTAGTTTTTTCACCTAAAAAAAAGAACAGATAAACTCTGAGCCATTTTAAAGTTAGAGTCAAAAGAGCACAGAGAGTTAGTCACAGAAAAAAGCTCAGCCCAATCGCCATGTCTAGGAGAGAAAAAAGGGTTAAACACTAAAACAGGGCCATGTGGATCATCGGTAGAGGGTGAGCATTAAGTTGTTGCCAGCAGAAGCTCGGACGATTCCCCCTTCCGAAAGGTGTCACAGGTAGACACAGAGTCAGGCGGTGTAGCTTCTAGGAAGAGAAAAGGGGAAAAAATTTTAAAAGCTGAGATAACAGCAAATAATCAAAATTGGAGAGTAGTGTTTGAATGTAGCAAATAGGGCGAAAGTGGTCATTATGCCCCCAGCAGCCAAAGCCTATAGCAGCAAAACTATACAGATAGTTTTAGTTCAGATTTTTTTAGTTAAATGGCGCTTTTTTAAAACCCAAAATGTCTAAAGCATCCCAAAAAGGGTCCCCGGGGGTTTCATTTTATAAAAAAAACCCAGGATTGGGATACCTCATCTGTCAATGATTAAAACCCATTGGAAAAGAGAAGGGTCGCACAGGTGCAAAATGGAGGGTGTGTTTCCCCTCAACCAAAACTACCCGGTTTTAGGCTAAACCTGACCCCCTTACTCCATCCAACAGGGAGAGAGGAAGGCTCCCTAAGCCACTCTGACTATAAGCTTTATCAAAAAGGAAAGTTTTAAGCCTAGCCTTAAAACTTTGCCACTATGCCACTTTTTATAGGTGCCTTTTTTTTTTTTACTTTTTGAATGAGTTGAGTTTGATGCCACGGAAGAGGTTAAAAAACAGAAAAGAATCTGGCTTTTCCTTTGAACTTCAGCTGCTTTTTTACTATATTTGTCCGGGCCTGTAAATGAACTTTCGAAAGTTGAGCATGTATATTGAAATATTTGTGTGAAATGAACAAGCAGAGGTCCAAAAAAGGTTTCAAAGAAACAAGAGAAATTCAATCAAAGACCTGACACTGGGACTGAGAGATATGTCTTCCTTTGTATGTGGAGCTTTATGGTAATAACTCTTGGAAATCCATTTGCTGGTGCTACAGTACTTTTATATTTTAGTCAAACTTTGTTATTTTTGGTATTTATCATTGTATTGTAAGACATAGTTACACATTACATCACAAACTACATAGAGATTCAATTGAAAGTAGTTTTTTTTGTTAATTGTTACGCATGAACTCATTACTGGCTCAAACTGGTCAGAAACAAGCTGAAAAAGTTCTTTAAAACTCGCACTGGTGTGAAAATGAGTATAGGTCAATTAGTTGAGAACACTGTAATTTAAAGGCATACATTTAACAGGATTTTTCTTAGATTTAGATTAGAATCTTAGATTTACAGTTGGTACACCCAAGCATTAGCGGTTTATGACAGGTCTGTACAGGGGACAGCCCAAAAGTGAGGTTTCAGACAGAGTCCACTTTTTTGTGTCTAGGCCCTTTAGAGGTGTCTGCTGTCAATACCTGCTTATCCTTGCAAAGCTGCTGGTGCCAGTCTCCAGCATCATTTGGCAAGAGGCAGGGGAACATCCTGGACAGGTCATCAGCCCATCACAGGGCCACACAAAGACACAGTATAAACAACCATGCATGCACACACTCATACCTAAAAAGAGACCAATTACCCTAACGTCATGTGTTTTTCTATGGACTGTGAGAGGAAACAGGAGTACCCGGATAGAACCCACTCATGTGAGGAGAACGTGCAAACTCCAAGCAGAAAGACCCCAGGCTGCAATTTAAACCCTGGACTTTTTTGCTGCAAGACAACAGGGCAACAAAATGTGTCGGCGTGCAGCGTGTAGAATTAGGGCACTAAAATAATTTGTATAAAAATAGTTCTTAGGAGATATCTACAATATTCTTACTTCAACCATAGAAAAAGATTTTGTTATAAAGATTGTCAGTCAGTCAGTCAGTCAGTCAGTCTGTCATTTTCTACCGCTTATTCCATAGTGGGTCGTCGGGAAGCTGGTGCCTATCTCCAGCAGTCTATGGGCGAGAGGCGGGGTACACACTGGACAGGTCGCCAGTCCATCGCAGGGCTGTTATCAAGATTGTTTTACATAGATATGTAAGTCAGCATAAGATATAGTGTTTAAAGTAACGCAGGATCTCACCATAATTTCCTACTCTTCTTTAATTACCTCCATTAAGCTCATTTACTGTAATATTGAGTAACATATAAAGAACATAGATATTAACACAAAAAAAAATCAAACATCATCCCAGTCCTTTACTATGACAGCTATTATGTATGATTGAAACAAATTAAGGCTGATGTTTATTGCCAATAATTCTTAAATTGACTAAAGTAACAAAACAGCCTGCCCATATGATTATATAAAATACAGTATTTCAAAAAACCAAGATGTGTGAAACTGCAGATAAAAATGAAGAAAAATAATAATGTTTATCAAAAGTCTTTTTTGTTCGTATTTGATCAGAGCATATTGGCCTTTCTCTTGTTTGCTTAAACAGCGTAATGTATAGATGAGAAACCAAAATAACCCTCATGAGAGAATGTATTTAACCTATAAGAACAGTGATAGAAGAGTGTTTGTGAAACAATCTGACTGTTTTAGTAGATGTAGAACTCATTCTTGTTTAGATGTCATTAAAAGATCTGCAACACATGAAAATGAGAGAAAATATTCAATAAAAAGGTAATTTCTATAAAGTGGCATAAAATGTTACCTTTGATAAATTTATAAAACATGTTTATTTTCTTCTTATCAGCCTTTTCCAGAAAGCCCAGCACTGATCATATCAACGTTGTTAAGAGTATAACCCATCATGGCACTGACTTCTGTCCAATCAGACGCCTCCATAGCAGAGAGGAGTGGCACTGGGAAATTAATAAAAAGCTCTAAGATTACCATCCTCAAAAAGACATTTTAAATTATTCTCTGTAGAGAAAAGACAAACTTAATTCATCACAATGGTCGAGTGGACAGACGCTGAGCGCAAGGCCATCACAACTCTGTGGTCACAGATCGATGTGGGTGAGATTGGACCCCAGGCTCTGACCAGGTGACATTTTCATTCATTTATCCATTATCTTCTTTAGGTACATTTTGACATGCTCTGGTAGCATGCCCCTATTACTGAATTTGATTTTACATGTTGTAATTATGTTAACCTTTAAAATTTGTCTCTTGAATCAGGCTTCTGGTTGTGTATCCCTGGACCCAGAGACATTTTGGATCATTCGGCAACCTGTCAACCTACGCTGCCATCGTCGGCAATGCCAAGGTCGCCAATCATGGAAAAACTGTGATGGGTGGTCTGGAAAGTGCTGTGAAGAACTTGGACAACATCAAGAAAACCTATGCCAAACTGAGCGTTATGCACTCTGAGAAGCTCCATGTGGATCCAGACAACTTCAGGGTATGTTGCAAACTCTGAGGCTCTCATGTTGAAAAGCACATTTTAATGCTTTCATTTCACCAGTCATTATGTCCCTACCACTGTCATTGCACTATCTTTCTCATTTCAGACTCTTGCTGAATGCATCTCAGTGGTTGTGGCAGCCAAGTTTGGCCCCAGCGTCTTCACCCCTGGTTTCCAGGAGGCCTGGCAGAAGTTCCTGGCTGTGGTGGTCTCCGCCCTGGGCAGACAGTACCACTAAGCAAAAATAAAAATATGCAACAGTCTTGCAACAAATGCACTTTTTGCTTGTTTGAAGCTGTTGCAAACTGCAAATAAAAATTGAAAATCCTAGCCTTATGCCTTTGTTTATTATTGTTTGTTTAAAGTAGCTTTGAATTTCATTTAATCACTTTTCAGCCTGTAGTTTATATATGAAGGATCAAGAAGACAGAATAATCTTTGGAAGTCTACCACATTATTTGAGCACAAAATGCAGGAATATGTCAGTACCAATAGAGCTACCTGCTAAAACACACATCCGTCTCAGAAAGCCCTGGAAGTTTAAAATCTTTCTTTCAATGAAATATATACAGCTCAATGATAAGATAATTTTTTTTTTTAGATAGGACAACGAAAACTACTGGATAGTTGCTGCAACCTTCTAGTTTGATATAAAAGGGTGTGGCAAACTGAAATTAATGATAAGTCATAAAAAATAGTGCAGGCTCCTGTGAGTGCAACGTCTTCTATTTGAATTGAGAATTATTGAATGAAAATCTAACTACCTGTGTTTCAAAATAAAAGCCTTTAGACAAGTTTACATGAATATGAAATATCATATTCAATTCAATTCAGTTTATTTATATAGCGCCAATTCACAACACATGTCGTCTCAAGGCACTTCACAAAAGTCAGGTACATACATTCCAATTAATCCGAATCATTGAACAGTGCAGTCAGATTCAGTTATTTATTCAAATTGGATAAAAAGTTTTTCTGTCTAAGGAAACCCAGCAGATTGCATCCAGTCAGTGACTTGCAGCATTCACTCCTCCCGGATGAGCATGTAGAGACAGTAGACAGTCACTGGCGTTGACTTTGCAGCAATCCCTCATACTGAGCATGCATGTAGCGACAGTGGAGAGGAAAAACTCCCTTTTAACAGGAAGAAACCTCCAGCAGAACCAGGCTCAGTGTGAACGGCCATCTGCCACGACCGACTGGGGGTTAGAGAGAACAGAGCAGAGACACAAAGAGAACAAAGAAGCACTGATCCAGGAGTACTTTCTATGGGAAGGAAAAGTAAATGTTAATGGATGGAGCTCCTTTAGTCGTTTCACCTAGAAAGAAAGAACAGATTAACTCTGAGGCAGTTTTCAAGGTTAGAGTCTGAAAGAGAGCATATAGAGTTAGTCGCAGCAAAAGCTCAGTCAATATCGTCATACAAAATGTTTATTTCTGATATTAATACAGCTGCTGTCCATTGCACTGCCCTATTTTGAAGATACAATGTAACTCATTTAGTCATGGCAGTAACAATTTTCTGGTGGTACTTACTCATAGACTGAATTTGAGTAACAACCTGGAAAGTCAGAAAAAAACGGTATGTGCCAAAAAAGCGCCATCTAACAGAAACACACAGATCCTTTTTTATCAGCCAACAGGAAAGCATATCTATGCAATACACAATACATGCAGTTAATACTTAGTCGGGGATTCTTTTGCATTAAATACTGCATCAATGCATCATGCTCTGCTGAGGTGTTAAGATGTTAAGCCTGCTTTATTGGCGGTCTACAGCTTGTCTGCATCGTTGGCTCTGGTGTCTCGCAGGTTCTTCTTGAAAATATGCCATAGATTGCCTATAGGGTTTAGATCAGATAAAACTTGCTGACCAGTCAAGCTGGAAAGTTACTTTGGACTTAAGAGAACAAAGCAGCACTAACCGGAGACATGATTGCTCGAATCATCACTGACTGTGGAAACTTCTCATTGAACCTCAAGCATATTGGACTTTGTGCTTCTCTACACTCTTCTACTTAAATTTCCAAATGCTAGTGTTTTTAACTAAAATAAACTTTGGCTCACTCAGTAGCAATCCAGCCCTTTTTTTCCCCATGGACAAGATAAAATAGTTCTGAATGTGACAGTTAAAAGCTATGTCTTGGATATGTCTGTGCATTATGGCTCTGGAAGCACTCAACTCAGAGCACACCCCTTCTAAATCTAACCCAAATGCCTGAGTGGGCTTTACCTTACAATCCCCTCAAGTATTCAGTTACTGCCATTGCTTTTACACATTTTCTACCACTTTTCCTTCCACTCAAGTTTCCATCAGTACTTGTGGATACAGCAGTCTGTGAACAGCTAACTTCTTTAGCAATGCAGGGCTTGTGGCTTGCTCTCTTTAAAAAGGGTACCACTGTCAGCAGTCTTCGCTATGATTGTATGGACCATACATAACATGACATTTCTTCATCAAAAATATTTTTTTGTATTAGGTATTATTTTAGTTTTTTTATGAAGCTGAATTGCGCATTTTTATAAGTTTGTAGATTGGAAAACGTCGATTTATCTCTTACGTATTTTTCTTTAACAATTTCAAGAGCAGATACATGAAATCATAAGCAGAACCAAGGCTATTTTGGATGCAGGAAGAAACATAAAACCGAGTTAATGTTTCCAGCCGAGCTTGTCTTCATGTAACACACAACAATGTCAACAACAGCTCTATGAGGTAATTGCGCGATTTTGTAGGTTCGAAATTAACTGTAAAGTGATCTCGTTATTCTTTATTTTTTTATCGCAGATATACGCGGTATAAGGAGCTGCAGCTAAATCAAAATAACGGACCCTTTTGGAATGCTAACATGATGCTAAGCCCATCGGCCGAGTCACCAGATGACAGAAACTCCCTGTACAGTCAGTCACAAAATAACAGACATAAAAGCGGGGATAAAACCAGTCCTATCAGCGTCATACTGGTTAGCTCTGGGAGTAGGGGGAACAAACTTTTGTTTCGGTATCCCTTTCAAAGAGCTACTGAATGTCCGTCTTCTCTCTCAGGTAGGCGCTGCATTTTCATTAGCATCAACTCAGACTATAGCATTTTCTACCGATTTACACCCGCATGCTACTAGTATCATATATGGCATGTATCTACACACCCATAATGAAGTAAAACACATCAGACAAATTTAAAGTTTTTTTTATAATTATTTTTTAATTGCAATCCTGGTGCTTGTAATTAAACCTAATTGTTTAACTGATTACCAGCAAATGAGGCCACCTCCAGAAAAGCAAGGTTTGGCAGTTTCCTAGTCCAGAGCAGGGGTCAGCAACCTTTAATTTTAATACATTTTCTTTAATAAGACATTTAATCTTCATTCATTCATCTTCTATACCGCTTATTGCATGGTGGGTCACGGAGGAGCTCTCCAGCAGTCTATGAAAGAGAGGCAGGGTAAACCCTGGACAGGTCGCCAGTGCATCGCAGGGCAACACAGAGAGATACAGGACAAACAACCATGCAGACACTCATTCACAGCTAAGGGCAATTTAGCGAGACCTAACCTAACTGTCATGTTTTGGGCTAGAGCAAATTATATCCAAAAGCACATAGTTAACAACCCACTGACAAAAAAGTTACTTAAACCTTTTAGAACCAACGATAAAAAGGAGATTTGAATTTTGTTATGGTTGTAAAATTGCCAGGAAATGTCCCAAGTCTAAAAGCTTTGGGCAGTCCAAAAGCTTTCCCAGGAGTACTTGAACTTGACATTCCAACATCTGGTTACCAAAAATGAAAATTCCTTACATTATTAGTGTCATTCTTTGTGGAAATGTTATGCATATATTGCATGAAAAGGCCTAGGAAAAACTGCTAAAGCTAGCAATTTTTAAGTCACCTTTAAATTTTTAAAACTCAGTTCTTCTATTTTTGGCCAAAGTTATCAAGAGTCTCTACAGTAAAGAGACTTAAAGGGCCACAGGTTGCAGACCCCTGGTCTAGAGCATTTGTGTTTTAACACAATACCAAGCAGGAAAGATAACGGCAATAACCATAGAGATGCATATGTTCCATCTCAGGTTTTAAGATCATCATTCTACAGAGAGAAAGATTATTTAAAAGTGGAAAACATGTAAGACAGCTGCCTATCAGCCCAGAAGTGAATATTTTTGCAAATTTATCTCTAGGTCAGACTGGGCAGTGCTCAGAGAAATTGCAAAACACCCAGGATTTCTATCTCAGATTTTGCAGGTCTCACATTAGCATGTTTAGTATTTAATTCAATTCAGTCTTATTTATATATCACCAACTCACAACAAATGTCACTTTAAGGCACTTTATGTAGTCAATTCAATCCAGTCATATACAAAGATTCAAAGTCATATACATAAATTTGATCGTAGTTCTAAAACAGTGCAGTCAAGTTCAGTTTATTATTCTTTTTTTTTTTTTGCTATCTAAGGAAACCCAGCCAATTGCATTCAGTGACTGACTTTCAGCAATGACTCCTCTTAAGTAATTGTTAAATTTCAAAGTTTATGACAGGAGTACACAGTCAGATTTGAGCCAATCTGACAGGACAATGGTGTCAAACACAGCAGAAAAAACAGAAACTGGATGTTGCAAATGTCCAGACCTGGGGCCTCATGTATGAAAAGGTGCGCAGCTTTCATACTAGAAGTTTGTGGTAGGGAGAAATTCTGAAATTTGCTGCGCACAAAAAAAAAAATCAGATGTACGAAACTTTGCGTAGACATGTTACCGCACACATAGCCTTCATACATCCCAATTTGCGGTGAATTTGACATAGCTGCACTTGGACCGCCTGGTTCCCGCCCCTAAATATATATGCAAAGTAGCATAAATAGCCGGAAGTCACCCATCACATGTCCAAATAACCATGGCAGCGGTGCTGTGACAGTCAAAGAACCGAACCAGTTCCGTTCGTGGAAAAACGCTAAGAGAGACTGTGTCTACAGACCATGAGAGATGTTTGTAGTGAATTACAGGAAACCAACAACTTCTTGAATGACATCAGTGACTCAAACCTCGCTGGAAAAAAAATGTTTTGTCGTCTTGAACCCATTTAGTTCTACAATGTCTGTATCTAAACTAAGCCGCGCTGTCAGCTGCTGCACTAAGCTTCTTCATAGCTCATGCTGATCATTATAATGACGTGAATGTGCCTCCTATTCTTTCTATTAGGAAGACTGTCACCACACACACTATGTGAAGTATTTTAAATCTTTAAAACCGCTCAGGATGTTACATAAAAAATAGAAAATTACCAAAGCCAGCCATCATGCACGGAGGTTTGTTCCAAACACAACTATTATTAGATTAATTATAAGTATTTTGATAGTATAAAGGAATTGAGGAGGCCATCGTGTCACTGCATGTGCACATCGCACATAGGTTGCACATATATTGAATTACATCTCTATTTATAAAAGCATTTTCACATAGAGCTATTGCCCTTTTGGCAGTATGAGTGTAGTCCACAGCTCTTCAGAAATCTTCTCGCTACAAATGAGAGCCACAGTTTAGGCGAATGTTATATATCAGAGTAATATACGGATGAGGACGACCCATATGGCTGGCATGGCCCAGCTCAGAGATGACTGTTAAAAATCCAACCTGTCAATCAGCTCCCTCTGAGATGCTCCAGTTCAAAGGACCGCAGCATAGTGAGAACTTTAATTGGCACCGTAGACACACGATTCCTCTTGGTTTCCCTCTGTAACACTGAGGCCAGCTCCATGCCCATCATCATGTGCCAGCAGGTCAGTACAATCTCTGAATAAAACTTCTTCCATCCTCCAGCTGTGCCAAAGCCATCATTCCACAATTACGCCCAACTATATCAGAATCAGAATCAGAATCAGAATCAGCTTTATTGCCAAGTTTGTACATACAAACAAGGAATTTGACTCCGGTACACTTTGCTCTTTGGTTTTTTTTTGCACTACAGAATATACATATTTACAATGTACAATATACACATATATAAATAAAAAGGTGCATTTGCAACAACTGTATGCTGTTGTTTTGTATTTTATTGAATTTCAACAGAGAAAACAGCCTGAGGGAAGAAACTGTCTCTGTGGCGGCTGGTTTTTGTGAACAGGGCTCTGTAGCGTCGCCTGAAGGCAGAACTCTAAACAGTTTAGTGCAGGGGTGTGTGGGGTCTGCAGAGATATTTAGCAGCTCTTTTCCTGACCCCTAGACCTGTATAAGTCCTGGATGGAGGGAAGGTCAGCCCTGATGATTCTTTCTGCAGACCTGATTATTTGTTGCCAGTCTGGACCTGTCCTTTTTTGGGGATGAAACCGAAACCACACGGAGATGGATGAAGACAGGACAGACTGAATGATGGCAGTGTAGAAGATGACCAGCAGCTCCTGTGGAAAAGGTTGTACTTCTTAAGTTGCCTCAGGAAGTACAGTCTCTGCTGGGCCTTCTTTCGAACAGTGTCTATGTGTGAAGACCATCTCAGGTCCTCAGAGATGATGGTTCCTAAGAACCTGAAGTGATCCACAGCCGACACGGTGTTGTTGAGGATGGTGAGGGGGTGTATGGAGGTGGTTTTTCCGAAAGTCCACCACCATCTCCACAGTCTTGAGTGGGTTTAGCTCCAGGCAGTTCTGACTACAACCAGTGTACAAGCCGATCCACCTCCTGTCTGTATGCAGGACTCATCACCGTCCTGGATCAGTCCAATGACAGTGGTGTCATCTGCAAACTTCAGAAGTTTCACGGACGAGTCCGCTGAGGTGCAGTCATTTGTGTACAGGGAGAAGAGGAGGGGGGGATAGAACACACCCCGGGGGGCACCAGTACTTATTGATCTGGTACGGGAGAGGATGCTCCCCAGTCTCACCTGCTGCTGTCGGTCCGTCAGGAAGCTGTTGATCCCATGACAGGTGGAGGCTGGGACGTTGAGCTGAGTGAGCTTCTGGTGGAGGATGTCTGGTATGATGGTGTTGAAGGCCGAGCTGAAGTCTACAAACAGGATCCTGGCGTAGGTCCCTGGCGGTCGAGGTGTTGCAGGATGAAGTGTAGACCCAAGTTAACAGCATCATCTGCCGACCTGTTTGCTCGGTAAGCAAACTGCAGGGCGTCCAGTAGAGGGCCTGTGATGTCTTTCAGGTGCTTCAACACCAAACCCCCTCAAAGGATTTCATGACCACAGACGTCAGGGCTACAGGCCTGTAGTCATTTAATCCTAGGATGGTGGGTTTCTTGGGCACTGGGATGATGGTGGATCGTTTGAAGCAGGAGGGACCTCAAAACTTCTCCAGTGACTTGTTGAAGATCCGGGTGAAGATCGGAGCGAGTTGATTTGCACAGGCTTTCAGGCATGATGGGGAGACGTTATCAGGTCCTCCAGCTTTCTTTTTTTTCATGCGCTGAAAGAGCCTGTTTACATCTTCCTCAGAGATCTTTAGTGCAGGCAGAGGATCTGAAGGTAGGGGGTTGGTTGCTTTACTGGTCGAATTTGTTCCTGGAAAGGGATGTGGAGGAGTTGGTTTGAGGTGTGAATGGCTTCTTGTCATGTCTGCAGTAGAAGCCATTCAGACGGTTGGCCAGGCGAGGACTTTGTTCAGGAAGGGTGGTGGGGCTTCTGTAGGCAGTCAGGTTTCTCAGACCAGTCCATACAGCCGAAGTGTCACCAGTGGAAAGGCTGTTTTTCAGCTTCTCACTATAGCTTCTCTTGGCTGCTTTGATCTCCTTTGTAAGTCTGTTCCTGGCCTGTCTGTCCCCGTGCCCAACCCCACTGCTGTGAGCTTCTTCCTTGTCCCTGCGCAGATTCCTGAGGTGTGGTGTGAACCATGGTTTTTTGTTCCCAAAAGTGCAGAAGGTCTTGGTCTGCACACACATGTCCTCACAAAAACTGATGTATGATGTCACCACATCAGTTAGTTCGTTTAAATCAGTGGCTGAGGTTTAAAAAAACAGTCCAGTCTTGTTTCAAAGCAGGCCTGTAGCATCTGCTTCGAATCCTCAGTCCACTTTTAACAGTGTGAACCACGGGTTTTTTGAAGCTCTTAGTTTCTGTCTGTAAGTTGGGTGAGGTGGATAAGGGGCAATGATCCGAAAGTCCCAGAGCAGCCCTGGTAACAGCATGATATGAGTCCTTTAAAAGCTGTGTAACAGTGGTCCAGGGGTTTTTTTGTCCTTGGTGGGACACTTAATATGCTGTCTGTTTTTGGGAGCTCATTTGAGAGATCTGCGCTGTTAAAAATCTCCCAGTATTATGATGAAAGAGTCAGGGTGTTTTTTCCCCACGTCTGTAATCAGCTCAGCAAGAGTTTTTCCGCGGCAGAAGTTCAGCCATGCGGAGGAAAATATGAGCCATTTTTAAAACAGGAAAACTCCCGGGTGAGTAAAACGGTTTTACAGATTATGGAAAAATGACTCCAGATCCGGACTAATTTTTCCCCCCAGCCTTTTATGTCTCTGCTCCAACCTTCGTTTATATAAAAGCAGATTCCCCCTCCCGCTTCTTCCCTGATAGCTCCGCGCTGCGATCCGCTCTGAGCAGCTGAAAGTCCGGGTATCAGCAGTGAGCGGTCCGGGATGTTTTCACTCAGCCATGTCTCGGTGAAGCAGAGAACCGCTGATCTGCGGAGGTCCGATTTTTTACCGGAGAAGAAGTAGCTCGTCCATCTTGTTGCTTAGAGAGCGGGGGGGACATTTGCCAGGGGATTGAAGGCCAGTGGTGTGCGAAGTCCTCTTTTGCGGAGCTTTTCTAGGGGCCAGCTCGCTTTCCCCTCCGACGCCTCCGGCGCAGTATCCCGTAGAGTGCCGCCCCTCCACTTCCCAAAACTCAGTGAACCTGGGGGATGAAAGATGGTGAAAAAAACCCAAGAGAGGACTCTCTGATGTTGAGAAGTTCCTCTCTACTGAATGAGACCACCGAATTGTGGCCCGAGACCACAGTACTGTGGCTCGAAAAACATATAAACACAGAAACTCAAAAACAAAGAGAGAGCGAAGCTCCGAGGCTGCCATCGTCGGCGCCATCTTGATTTGTTATATGCAGCTATTTATGGACATGTGTGATTGTCTACAACCTGTCCACCTAAGGAATCGTCACACCTGACTTGTTAGGAATTAATCTGCTGATCAGACACCGTTTTCTTTTTCAGTGAGAATGAAAGTGCCCCTTAGATGATTTGCATGCATTTGATGCTCCTCAGCGCACAGATCGACGCGCAATTAAACCCACAGGTGACAGAAACAGAGAAAGATTTACAGGTTACATCCAACTGAGGATGTTTCCATCATTATCTGAGGTATGTTACGTTATTGTATGAGGATGTAAATGGGATTCAGTTTGATCGCTTGGGTTTAAACCATAAAACCTCAAACACATGAAAAAACATCAGGTTTGATGCTTCATGAATTAAATAAAGTGAATTTAGAGTTTTAATTTTCTGTAGTTTATTATTATCGGCTGAAAAGGTTTGCGTGGCTTCCGCACATTTTCACGGCAGATCAAAGTTTTGCGTGGATTTACGCACACTTTCACGCAGCGTTCACTTTTGTACATGCCAAATTGTGCGTAAAACATTGCGCCGCAAGAATTTTGTGCTTAAGTACGCTTCGTACATGAGGCCCCTGGTTCTGACTGAAATGTTTTTGTGTCTTGATGCCTTAAGAGAAAAAAAATACCCCACAAAACCCAACAAAGTAATGCAAAGAAAGCCGAGTCAAAATCCTCACTTATGTGAGAGTTTGATTGTCTTTCAAAAAATGACTAAAATGATTGTACAAGTTATTGAAGCATGAGGTGTATGATGTTTTTCCTATGACTGTGCAGCATTCTGAGACAATAACATAATGTATTTTATTGTTGAGTCAACATGTTTTGAATGGTGTTGTATAATCTCATGTTAGAAAACCAGAGTTGAAAAGGTGGCTAAATAATCTCAGTTTCATGTTTTAGGACACAAATTATAGTAACTATCTGTGATTTAATAAAACAAAAGGTTTGTAATGTTTCTTTGACACATTTCTAAGCTGATAGCGCTACATCAGTTGAATCTCTTGCCTGCTATTATCTTTTGACTTATAAAAAGCCTTTTTACATTGACTAATACATAAATGTGTCCTTCAGTAAAACCACGTAATCCATATGCACTAAACACAACTGGGGATGTTCTTGAAGATCAGGATGGTGACTCAAGGTAAAATATTATCTCCATATAAAGTTACATAATTGGTTTATTAACCTGTGAAAACTCATCTAATCTGAAATAAACCTGAACTGTTTTAGTTGTGATACTTTTTACAACCTGAAAAGGGGAAAAAAAAAGAGAGCAAAACAGTAACAGTATAGTCTATGTTTTTTTTTTTTAATAAATGTAATCTTGAAAATGTATTTTCATCACTTCACACGTCTAAATGTTGCATTTTCAGCTGTCGTTTGATTGTGCTTGCTTTGAACGCATAGGAAATTACGAAGCCTCTAAAGCGCCACCACAGATGCTTTATTTCTTATGCTTTTCACAGCGTTTGTTCCTCGCTTTTGCTTAACACCTTACATTAGATTAAGAAACAAAGATTTTTTTTTACTTGAAAATGAAAATCATGTACCTATAGCATGTGCCCATGGCAGCATTGGGCTACATATGAATAAATGTATTCACAAAAAAAATGATCTTGTAGCAATAAGCCATAGTTAAGAAATAAAGCTGATTACAACATAGACATCAGCATATATTTGTCCTAGACCGAAATATGAACCTTACAGTCTTGTCTGTTTTATTCATTTTTATTGTGCTGTCACCTTACAGATGGGGTTGCTGGTCATTTTTAGTTGGTTTACGTTGGTTTAAACAATTCAATTCAGTTTATTTATATAGCGCCAATTCACAACACATGTTGTCTCAAGGCACTTCACAAAAGTCAGGTACATACATTCTAATTAATCCGAATCATTGAACAGTGCAGTCAGATTCAGTTATTTATTCAAATTGGATAAAAAGTTTTTCTGTCTAAGGAAACCCAGCAGATTGCATCCAGTCAGTGACTTGCAGCATTCACTCCTCCCGGATGAGCATGTAGAGACAGTAGACAGTCACTGGCGTTGACTTTGCAGCAATCCCTCATACTGAGCATGCATGTAGCGACAGTGGAGAGGAAAAACTCCCTTTTAACAGGAAGAAACCTCCAGCAGAACCAGGCTCAGTGTGAGCGGCCATCTGCCACGACCGACTGGGGGTCAGAGAGAACAGAGCAGAGACACAAAGAGAACAAAGAAGCACTGATCCAGGAGTACTTTCTATGGGAAGGAAAAGTAAATGTTAATGGATGTAGCTCCTTTAGTCGTTTCACCTAGAAAGAAAGAACAGATAAACTCTGAGCCAGTTTTCAAGGTTAGAATCTGAAAGAGAGCACAGAGAGTTAGTCACAGCAAAAGCTCAGTCAATCGCCATGTCTAGGAGAGAGAAAGGGTTAAACACTGGAATAAATATTAACAGCTGGGAATAAACACGGTTTTATCAGCCTGTGGAGACGACGGAGTATAACCGCATGAAACAGGCATAACTTTATTCACTCAAATTTATGTTATGGATTTCACTTCTAATAAGCTACTAATGTTTGTGCTTGAGTAACTCTTTTATTTTTCTTCAATAGATAGAGCTCTTAAAAGACCTCAGTGAGTGATGGGAATAACATGACGATGGAATAGGGTCAAAAAGAGTGAGGATCATATGGAATAATTGCATTTGATGTTGCAATATTCCACAGAAATTGCGATAGCATCAAATTGATAATCGTTTGATATGTAAACTCACCATACCTACTGGAATGTCCATTACTGACGAAGCTATTTATAGGTATGTGAAATGTACTAGAATCAGCATGCAGACCAGCATTTCTACATCACAGTATCACATGTCTGTTTGGGTTGTTTTAATGTCCATTTTCTGCATTTAGCCCAACTGTGTGTTGCATTTTCCCTTTTGTTTGCTTTTTTTTGTTCTTTTTTTTTGGGGGGGCCCAATTCCCATTTCAGGGAGCAATGTCCAGTAACTGACGAACAGTTGGTAGCAGGGTAAGACCGAATCATTCTGAACCACCTCTCCTTCTCCTAGATCACCCCCTGTCCTTTATTTTACCCCATCTTTCCTGTTTTTTGTGCCCTGTATCGATCTCCATCCCTAATCTCTGTACAGTTCCTGTAAACGATACACAGAATATAAATCAGTGCTTGCACTAAAATAATCGGTTTAAATGTACGCTGATAATTTAGAGCATGTAGACTTGGCAAATAAGGATTAAATTCAAATCAAATGCAACAGAATAATACTTGTCATTGCTTTTTAAAATGGTGGTGGTGGAAAAGGTCCATAGTTTGTTTAATCTTTTTTTCTAGAAGTTAACACCTACATTTTTATTCCCTTTGATTGCAGCATGAGTTACTTCAGTCAAACCAGCATGAGTTTTTCACACTTCTCATTCATATATTTTCACTGTTTTTTGCCAGGAAGCCTCTTCAATTTCTTTCCTCTCAGCAGCCAAATAAGCTTTTATATTATATGTTAGTCAGATGCAACCTATAGACAGGAATGTGAAAATTGTAGCCAGATAGCTGAACTTCTTTCACTTGTCTCAGCTGCTTCCACTTTGCATGTATACTGAGTCTGTGCTTCCTTACTCGAGGTTTTCTGATAGCATCCTGGCCACCATCCTGGCTACCAAGTCTGACATTTGTGGAAAGAAGTTTGAACTGAAGATTGACAATGTTCGATTTGTGGGTCACCCTACTCTTCTGCAGCATTCTCCCAGCATTTATCCAGCATTCATCCAGGTAGGAAAAAATTTTAAAAAAGAGATTTAGGGAAGGAAGGTATCAAAACAAAGTTTTCTCGTATTATTTGTTACGTAGCTTTACCTGTCTTCATCACCTTTATCAAAGTTTAATGTAGTTGGGATCCTATGCGCTGTGCTAATTACAAGGTCAGGCATTCACAGAGCTTTGAATGTCTGAAAATCCCCTTTCTGCCTTCAGCTGCATCCCTTATGGTCCATTCCTTACCTGTCTTGTCCTGGATTTTGACAATTGCAGGACATGTTGCATTGGTGAATTTTTCTGACACTCATTACAGTAATACTTTAGAAGTTCACTTTTAATTACTATGTCTTGGGTTGTCAGAACTAGTTTTTAATGGAGCTGAGCTGATGCCCTGGCCTGGCGTGTTCTCATTTCCAGTTTTCTTTTAGGTCTTACCTGACAATGCATATTTTTGTTTATTTCTTCTTTTTTTGGAGGAAGACAATAACCCCATTAATCAGGAGATGTGTACCCCAGGTCGTTTAGTTGTTTTGAATCCAACAGAAACAAAGGACTTATAAAAAGTTTTTTTCAGCATTTTACTTGATCAGAGATGATCCAGGGAGAATTGTTTGATTGGTGCATCTCTGATTTTTAGATTTTTTATGCTCATTCAGTAAATTAATATTGTTAGACAGCTTACCAGGGTGGCTTGCCCTCCAGGTTGAAGGAGAGCTTCTGCCTCAAGTAGAGGAGTTCAAGAACATCTGGGACATGTTCACAAGTGAGTGGGGAATGGAGCAGGAGATCGACAGACGGATTGTTGCGACCGCTGCAGTAATGCGGACGCTGTGCTGGTCCGTTGCGGTAAAGAGAGAGCTGAGCCCAAAGGGCGAAACTCTCGATTTACAGGTCGGTCTACCTCCCTACCCTCACCTATAGACATGAACTTTGGGTCATGAGCGAAAGAACAAGATCCCGGATACAAGGGGCTCCCACGGGAGGTGTTCCAGGCACGTCCCACTGGGAGGAAGCCCAGGAGAGGGCCCAAGGACACGCTGGAGGGACTATGTCTCCCGGCTGCCCTGGGGACACCTCGGGCTCCCCCAGAGGAGCTGGAGGAGGTGTTTTAGGGAAATGGAAGTCTGGGCGTCTCTACTTAATCTGCTGTCCTCGCCACCCAGTCCTGGATAAGTGGAAGACGACGAGTATGAGTTTACAAGAAAAACAATGGTAAAAATATTATATAATAACACAGGTATGATCTTAGCATGTTCACATATAAGCATCTATACTACAAATTCTGATGGAGTTATTGTGTTTTCTAGGTAGGTTTTTTAATTTATGTGGCAAGCACATTTTAGTTGCCCTTTTGTGAGCTTAAAAATCTAAACATTCCTTCCCCAGCATTGTAGTTTAAAACAGTTTGTCATCAGTCACTTTGGGCTTTTTCTTTTTCGTTTCTTTACTCATACAGGTGGCATGGATAAAAAGCTGTTTAATCTTAGTTTAAACTTTTATAATGAAATGTATGTTTCTGTGTTACAAAGACAGTAAAGTAAAGAAGGTTCACTTTAAAAACGGTCAATATTTGTGCAAAGTGCAGAGTATAAAATCACCCAGGCCTGTGTTAACTAATGAAAATCTACAGCTTCTGCCTTTGTTAATAGGACCTTCTTCCTATCAGCGCTTGTAATTGCTGTAATTATTGTTGTCTTAAGTACACACTTCCTAAATTAGATCCACTCTGTTATTTTCGGTTATTTAGTAGCTCCATGCTTGTAAGTACACATCTGCTGGGTTCGCATGGAACAACACTACTGTAAAAATGACTAATAAACTAAAAAGCAAAACAAGAATTGGATTCTATTTCTTTCATATTTCTCTCTGTCATATCTGTTAAAGTGCTTTCTTTGAATGACCATTACTTTCTCCAGTAGCTGTCATTAGACATTTCCTAAATAGCACCTGTATTATTTTTCCTGCTCTAACTCTCGGACCACTGTGTGGTGTAATTTTTTTAATGCCAAGAGATAAATCTGTAGCAAAACAACCTGAATAACATCCAGGTCCAAAGACACAGACTTGTTAGCCGGTAGAAATAAAAACAAGCAGACTTATTGTCACTAATAAAACTGATATTATATTTGATTTGATGTATTTCAGAGATGGAATATTTCCACACTGTTCTATATCTACAATACAGCTCATGGCTTTTATGATATCAGTTATAAAGGTGACCATAATGAATTATTTTGTTTGCGTATTAACCCATTAACGTGTTTTCCTTTTACTTATTTTGCTGTGAATCATCTTTCAGTAGCAGATTGATCCTAATATTATCAGCGCCCCCTACTGTACCTTTGATCAGTCGTTCAGCCTGTGTTGCTGAGGTATTTACTGTTTTTCTGGCAATGATGAGAAGGCCAAGGCAAACTGTGAAGAACAGCACGAAGCTCTCCTTTATGCTGACATCATCATGATTTCTCTGTGTTTTGTGCATATGCAAACTCCAGATAGTCTACAGATTGTTATACTTTGATGTTTAAAAATTACTGGGAGAGCTTTCAATAAACTGTAAAGTGCTAAAATAACACCTTGAAATGAACGGGATTTATAGCCAGCCCAGGCAGGCTTTTTTCTGTTTCTTTATATTAGCACAAAAATAATCTATTAGCCATTTAAAATCAAGCGATAAGATATCTAGTTTTTTTTTCCCAGACATGTTTATGTTTGTCTATGTATCTTTGAAAATTGGATTTCATATAATTATGCTTTGTTTGAAAATAAATGTTGACATTTGATTTGTTTCTTTTTCTATTTTTGTGATATTTCTGTTTTGAGACAAGTAATTCAATAAATTTAAGCAACTTGGGTAAAAATATGATTTAATAAACATTTTTACTGTCGCATTATTTAATATCTAAAATTTGCTCTCAGATAAAAGCTAAAGTTTTTTGTGGCTTATAAGATTTGGTCTTTCATAATTTCAGGTTTCCAAAACCGATCCTTCGCCCAAGAGAGACATGCCTACGATGATCTTGTTTAATGTGGTTTTTGCACTAAGGGTAAGAAAATCTTTATTAAAAATTTAGATTTTAAAATGTCATTCTGTATGTAATTGAAAATAATTGAATGGCTTTGGAGCAATATCTATTTGAGCATTCAAATGTTAAGATGTTTTTACCAATACGTTTTAAAATATTTTATCTGACTAAGGGTGGGATATGTTAAGTCAGTCTTCTGTTAATCTGTATTTTATGAATAAGAGGGGTGTGTATGATAATGCTCCACTATCAGTGACTGCATGAGAACTCGAGGAGGAGAGGGCAGTTTATTCTGCTTAATCATGCTGATCAACAAGGCCCAGCCCGGTTCCTGCCCATGCTGAGTCATGGTTCTCTGTAGGTCCCAGGAAGGCTCAGAAGAGGCGAAAAGTGCGCCGTCAGGTTTTCTCCATAATATCTGCCCGGTTTAAATGACTGTGCTGTAAACACCCATAAAAAGAAGCAAATGCCCTTTATAATATTTCTACTATTGCTTCTTTTCATTTGTATATTCTAATGTGCATCGTTTTCTATTCTCATTGGATGTTAAGTCTGAAAATGCTTTCCAGTCACCTGAGCAACACAAGAAGGAACTGGGAGTAACTGATTAATACTTCAAACATGGAAAACACTTTCTTCATGTCGTTTGTGTCTTCAGGCGAACGCCGACCCGTCCGTAATCAGCTGCATGCACAACCTGTCTCGGCGCATCGCTATAGCCCTTCAGCATGAGGAGCGCCGCTGCCAGTATCTGACCAGAGAAGCCAAGCTAATGCTGGCCATGCAAGACGAGATCACCACTATGAGTGAGAGAATCTCTCTGTTTTTGCACCATCTCTGAAGCGCCGTCTCAATCAAACATTCTAGTTTTGAAGTATTAATTGTGTTCTTTTTTATTCTCTATCTAATACTTTACTGTGCTTCCTCTCTGCCGTTAGCAGATGGAAACCCTCAGTCCCCATTTAAACAAATTCTTCCAAAATGTAAACTAGCCAGGGACTTGAAGGAGGTCCACGACAGGTGGGAAGCAAATAAATATATGTGCTTTATTATTTTTTCCAGGTGTCAAACAGATCCACAGATTGTGATTTTTATGATTTTGCAGACTTTGTACAACCGGTGTGGTACGGCTACATATTAACAACTGGCTGGAGGTCAGCTTCTGCTTACCTCATAAGATCCACAGGGTTGGTGGTAACTACATCCCCCCAGAGGCATTAGAGCGCAGTCTGAAGGCCATAAGGTATATTTATTATTTCACACATTCTATGTTTTCTATTTGTAATAGTTTATTTTTCTAGCAGTGTACACGAACAAACTCATTTGTTGTAAATTACTTTGGAAAATTGATCTGTGTCAAATAAAGCTGAACACACATTTTTAAATACCCCCCTCCCCTCTGTGGAAGGCTTTTTATCAGCTGTTAATAATGACCAGATTTTGAAAATATTTACTCTTTATTTCTCTAGTTATAACAGATTTAATTTACTTTTAAAATATTTATATTTCAGCAAGTAGAAATCAGTTGTCAAATGGAGTTAGCCTGTTCAAAGTCATTACAAAAACACCAGTCATTAACAATTTAGTACACTACAACCCCCCCTCCCGTGGTCAGTACTACCACCCCACGGGTAGTATACTGAAAAAAAAAATGCCATAGGCTTGATCACTCCCGACCACATGCAGAAAAATGTACTGACCATCACACATCGCACTGCGTCTCCCCATTTCGCACTCTTGATACCCATTGCTGATCACCCAGCTATAGGCTACATGTTGCCTTGCCTTGCTTCTGACAGAAATACGCCAAGAAAGGCTATTTTTTTGTTTGGTTGTACTAGAAGTTCTATCACCTTCTTTCTAGTTCCTACTGGTTCAAAACTGTGCGCTACATGGTCATTTTAGGCATTTAACTTTCTTATTTAATGGTTGAAATATTTTTCTGAGGCCCTACTGCCACCTTATTCGGGCAGTTAGAAACATTCTTGCCTGTTGTGTGTTTTGAAGAAAAAACATTCATGTCTCTTTTTTATTCTGTCTTTTCAAAGTAAAATTAAAGTAAAACATTTTCAGACCTTCCTGTTCCCTTACAAGAGGTTCTGTGGCTTGAGAAGTAATTGGTTTTCTGTGACCCTGCAGGCCTTATCATGCCCTGCTGCTGCTAGAAAGTGAGAAGGCACTGTTGGGCCAGCTTCCTCTGGACTGCTCGCCTGCGATGGTGCGCCGGAGTCACTAGTAACCGAGGTGCCAGCAGTTTGAACACACATAACCGAACGCAGCATCTCACGACCAAGTATGCTGACTTGGCATTACCTCCTCAGTGTGCCCTGAACAAAAATACACAGCATACCTTCTTGCTCTGTGAAACTCCCTATACTGCTAACATTTAAAGGCATGTTAGTAAATTTCCGAAAGCAATTTAGGGATTAAACGCCTTTTGCACCTAATTTACATTTAGTGCCCAAATCAAATCGTTAGAACCAAAGAGCATATCTACAGAGATTTTACCCATAAAAAACTCATGTTACAACTGAAACTTAAAGAAATACTTGGATTTAGAAGACCCTTTTAGATGTTCAGTGAGTTATGTCAAAAAAACGAATTCATAACAAAAACAGACCTCCAAGTGTTTGAACATATATACTAACTCACTGACAATTACCTCAGTGCGAAAAAACCCTTTCATATATACTACTCCTGTCAGATCTTTTTTTTTTCTCTTTCTTCTTCTTTTTCTCTTTTCTTTTTTTTTCCGTTCACTCAGATCTTCCAACATTCGTCTGCTACTTGGTTTATTGTTGGCAAGCGCGATCAAATCTTCCTTCTGGTCGAGTAATAATCGTCCCGCCATAGATGCGTCTATCCAGGCCAAACAGCCCTCTCCGTAAAGTTGTCTGAAGATCCAGCCTGTTAGAACTGGTACCAACCGATACATCATAGCTGGGCACTTGGATTTTTAGATGCCCCACTTGCTAATTGTGGTCCTCCTCTAACAAGAATTACTCCTTTAAAACCTTGTGTAAAGTTAGCAGTTAACATACTGGAACTATGTCAGTATAAAATCTCGGTGATGAATAAATGCGTTTGTTATTCCTCCCTAACCAGTTTACTTACCCATTTCGCCTACGACGCCCCCATTGTGACACTCCCCACCCCCCCCCTCCCCCTCAGCCAGTTTTCCACCCTCGGCCGCTCTATGATCCTCTCCTTGCCCTTCCATTCGTTGGCACAGAATTATGACATCCGCTTACCAAAATTTCACCACCACGAGTTCCTCAGACTCCCCCTGGCCCCCCAAGAATTCACGACCATCCCCCCCTGGAAGCTCCTGCACTCTCAGGACCCCTCCCCCCCCCTCCCAGGCTCAATCGCATAATTGCCCTGTATCAGTTACCCATGGGCTACGTTGGTTTGTGCAAGCGTAAATACGATGCCCAGGTTACCCCCCCCTGACTTTACGCCTACCAATAACACCCCATTTTCGCCTGGAGTACTCACTTTTCTACGCTATGTTTATGGTATGTTCCTGGCTCCACAACACACCTGACTTCGGAATAATATTTATCCTATCAGGTTTTTTACAGGCTGTACTACAAACAAGCCTCTAATACACCAAAACGCGCCTCTTGATTGGTCCATCAACTATAATTGCAGCGTTTGAACCCACACCCTAACTATGGGCCCCTCCCCCCCCCGGTTTTGGTCCCGATTATACAAAGCATGATCAATTAATCCAACGTCCATTTCTATATTTCACTGTTGGTATAACCCATTTTATTTTCTATAATCAAAAAAATTAAAACTTTAGAAGTAGATGTTAAATAACATTGACATGAACATTATTTCTCTCAGAATAAAGCTGCTTTATAACCATCCATCCATTGTCTATACCCCCTTATCCTTGCAGGGCCCCTAGGAGGGTTGGGAAGGAGGGTTGGGGGGCTCTGGTGTCCATCTCCAGCAGTCATTGGACGTGAGAGGGGGTACACGCTGTACAGGTCGCCAGTCCATAATAGGGCAACACAGGACAGACTACCATGCACATATACACACTCATACCTAAGAGCAATTCAGCGAGACCAATTAACCTAACAATCATGTATGTGAACTGTGGGAGGAAGCCGGAGAAAACCAAAGCAAGCAAAAGTAAAATCAGAGGTTTCAGGTTAATTTTGGATTTCACTCCAAATTAAGACTTTTTATTGTAAAAGGTAGAAAATCTAATTGATCCATGCTGTTTTTCAGGTTGGTTGAGGTTGTGTTATAATTTGCTCAGACACATTATCTGAAATTCACTGCGTCATTTGTTGTAGATCAATGTCATAGCTTGGTGTCTTGTTTTGAGCTTGTATGCTACCATGAGTTAATTTAAAAAGTGCTCCGCTCTGTCTCTAACTAGGTCCAGCTGATCCAGATGGTGGTGTGGATGCTCCAGCGCCGCCTGCTCATCCAACTGCACACTTACGTTTGCCTTTTAATACCACCTAGTGAAGATGAGCCTGCACAAGGGGAGGAAGAACTTCCACTGGCTGCTCGAGTTGGAGGTCGCAGTCTCAGCACCCCAAGCGCTCTCAGTTTTGGTTCTCCAAGTAAGATCCTCCCACCCTCTACCTCTCTACTCTCAGATAATAAGGACGTCAAAGAGAATAATTGACAGTTCACCTCCTTCATGTTTGCAGCCAGCAGTGATGACATGACCTTGACTAGTCCCAGTATGGAGAACTCCAGTGCTGAGCTGCTGCCTGGCGGAGACTCTCCTTTGAATAAAAGGATGACAGAAGCGCTCCTTACAAGCCTGTCAGAGCACGAAAGGCAGATTATACTGAACATCCCAGCAGCGCAAAATCCAGAAGATTTGCGAATGTTTGCCAGGTTTGTACCAAAAGTTTAACCGTGTCATTGTTTGGCTGCATTTTCAGGTGTAACAGCAAATCAAACACACTTCTCTTATATTTTGTTCATGTTAGTGTGTTGACTGCAAATTACATTGCTTTAGTCCATACTTTGCAGATTTTATCTATATGTATCTTGCACAAGAAATGTAGAAATCGTAGTCTTTTTACAAGAGCTTACAAACTGCAGCAGACTGAGAAAATGTATTTCATTGTGCACGGTTTGTTGTTGCTTTGTAGGCTGCTGCACTATTTTCGGGGACATCACCACCTGGAAGAAATCATGTACAATGAGAACATGAGGCGATCGCAGCTCAAGACGCTGTTCGACAAGTTCCGCAGCGTCCTTATTGTGACAAACCACGAAGATCCCATTATTTCCATCTTTCAGTCACCCATGGAGTAGACTTTCAGACCAACTGGAAATTATGACCGTTTGAGAGCTGGTTGATCTGCAGCGTTCTCAGGCTCAAGGAGGGTTTACAGCAGACTGACACGACGGCATTAATATGTGAAGAGTTACAAAATATTGAGTATTTTTTACCTTGGAAACCTTTGTTTACAATATTTAATTATTTTATACCAGCCAGACATGCCTTATGGGTTAACTGTGAATGATGGAAGGACTGTCGAACTGGGAGTCTGACACGATCTCCCAAACCCAGAATAAATTATCTGGGCTGGCTTCATATGTGTACACCAAGCACTGATCGTACCAGGCCTCCAGCTACCTCTCTTTAGGAATCCCAAAGGTGGAGATGGAAAGACTGCAGAGAAAAAAATAAAAAGAGTCTAAACATCAAATAGCTTGTTTTTGCACAGGCTCAGGTTTGATGGAAAGTGAGCTTTCCAAACATCTGTAAAAATCACTGAGAGGAACATTTCCCATGTGTGAATGCTTACTGGAAAACAGATGGAACTACCTGAGACAGACTACTGTATGTATGATTTTTTTTTTATAACAAACAGTCAGGTCTAATCTTTTACCTTACTGTACAACTTTGCTTGATTAAACTGCATTTCAAAATAAACTTACAAAATGGGAAATAAATTTATCATTTAAAACTTTGTCTGGGCTTTCGTTTGTGTTAATACATTCAAGTCAGGATAAGTATGGAAAATAGATTTGTATTTCAAGATTTAAATCCCTATCCCATTCTCTAAAAGTTGCATTCATCCTAAGTTTATCAGTCCATCCTTCCATTTGTCCATTATCCATCCTTCCATCTATCAGTTTGCCATCCGACGACCCATCTCTGTACACATATGAGCCATACAATTAAATAAAAGTTTGTATTTATACTAATAACAGGCCTAAAAGGACTGAAATATCTGAGAAAGCAATTTTGACATGAACAATGTGTAAGTCACAGTGAATGACAAAGATAATTTCTTCTCCTTTTGATGTAGGATTTAGCATATCTGCAAGACAAATGTATCAGATTTTATTGGCTCCAAATGGTTGACTTTTAAAAAGTAGCTTAAAGTCCTTTTTTAGGTTAATTTTCTGTTCTTTCTCTGCACATCTCATGGATCTGAACTGTCTGTTGCATTTCCAGACAGAGACCATCTCTCTGCCTCTTTATTCACAACACTAACACAGGGGTGCCCACGGAGATAAAAGCGCCATGGTTTCTTAGCCCATTCCCCATGGGACTCGATGCCGATGCGCGGAGCTGAAACTATATCCTGGGGTTTTGGGGGACTTGAGTTTTCATCGGCCTCCAGCCACACCTCTGGGTCAGAAGCCAAGTCTCTACGGTCAAAACAACGAGGTATATTTAGAGCCAGGCACAGCTTTGAAGGCCCGTTGCAGAGCTCTTTGTCCTTCAGTTGACGGGCTCCCTCTTGGCGTCTAGCCGCTCTCAGCTTCCTCATCGCAGATTGGCCCTGCAGGGGCTCCAGAGAGCGCAGCAGCACGGCAGCACCCTCCCCTGAATAAAAACACAGCACACAATCTGCATCAGTAAGCAAGGCACTGCTTTGTTCCTTCCTTTTTTCACTACTAACCAGTTACAAAACGGCTGACTTGCTTAACGTTGGATAAATACAGAGTTGACCTAAGCACACTGAGAAGTAAAATATAATAAATATGAATATGTATAGGCGTGCTGCCTTGGAATTAGGCACTGTTGGTCTAAAGTAAATGTACCTTCACTGGAAACATTCATGCAAAGATAAATCCCATAGATTGGATACACGTAGATTGTACCCGGCTTCATGAACATGGCGGTGTTCCTCTCAGTGCGTTTGCCCCCTGCTGAGTGTGAGGCTTTGTCCTCCCCTCCAAGATATGCTTCAGTTTCCACTATCCTCCCTCGTAGCTCAGACCCATCTGCACACCTGCGGACCAGCACCTGCAGGGAAAACTCTCATTATATTCATTTTTTATCAGAAATGAATAGGCTGAGTGTTTTAATTCAGTGTTTTTGACCTTCAACAATTATGTATTAAAATATGTAAATAGAAAAGTGGCTGCATCCGCTATTAGAATAGTACAGTATTCTGACTTGTATTGCTTTTTAAAGCTGAAGAGATAAAAACATTAGTTCCATGACCAGAAAATGTCTAGCATATGTAAAAAGGTTATAGCTAACCCTGATTATGATATATGTCCCGATGCTATTTGCAGGTGTAAAAAATGTGTTTGAAAATATTTTAGGGTAGCTTCAAACAGCCTGTAAATAGTAGTGTGGCTCTTTTCCAAGTCATTTTTTAATGCACAGACTGCAGAATGTATTTCTTGCTCAGCCCCTCGTGTTTCTGTTGCGTGTTCACTTTAAACCTTCCAGGTGCTGCACTTACACACTTCCAAGTTCCGCTTTTGGCCCTCCTCACAGTTAGGTTATACATTTACAATAAGATGATTGAGTTTTGATGTTTGGCAATACATTCAGAATTGTCCAAGCTTGCCATCGGTGTCTTTTTATAATTCTGTCATCTTTGTGGCCTAAAACCTGATGTGGGGTATCTTTATTTTATTTTAATAGAATATTCTGTTGTCCCTTTTTTCTTGAGCAAATCAGTCCCAATACCATAAGGCAACCAGACCGACCATGCTGTACAGCTGCCAGGACAGTTAAGACTTGTGTGGTGTCAGTAGATGAGGGCATAGATTATATATACCTATGCTTTCTGGCTGATGTTTTGGTCACTTTTGAATGTTGGTGGTGCTTTCACACTCGTGGTAGCATGAGACGGACTCTACAACCCACACAAGTGGCTCAGGTAGTGCAGCTCATCCAGGATGGCACATCAATGCGAGATGGGGCAAGAAGGTTTGCTGTGTCTGTCAGCGTAGTGTCCAGAGCCTGGAGGCACTACCAGGAGACAGGCCAGTACACCAGGAGATGTGGAGGAGGCCGTAGGAGGGCAACAACCCAGCAGCAGGACCGCTACCTCCGCCTTTGTGCAAGGAGGAACAGGAGGAGCACTGCCAGCGCCCTGCAAAATGACTTCCAGCAGGCCACAGATGTGCATGTGTCTGCACAAACGGTTAGAAACCGACTCCATGAGGATGGTATGAGGGCCCGACGTCCACAAATGGGGGTTGTGCTCACAGCCCAACACCGTGCAGGACGCTTGGCATTTGCCAGAGAACACCAGGATTGGCAAATTCACCACTGGCGCCCTTTGCTCTTCACAGATGAAAGCAGGTTCACACTGAGCACATGTGACAGACGTGACAGAGACTGGAGACACCGTGGAGAGCGATCTGCTGCCTGCAACATCCTTCAGCATGACCGGTTTGGGAGTGGGTCAGTAATGGTGGGGGGTGGCATTTCTTTGGAGGGGCACACGGCCCTCCATGTGCTCGCCAGAGGTAGCCTGACTGCCATTAGGTACCAAGATGAGATCCTCAGACCCCTTGTGAGACCATCTGCTGGTGCGGTTGGCCCTGAGTTCCTCCTAATGCAGGACAATGCTACACCTCAAGTGGCTGGAGTGTGTCAGCAGTTCCTGCAAGATGAAGACATTGAAGCTATGGACTGGCCCGCCCGTTCCCCAGACCTGAATCAGATTGAGCACATCTGGGACATCATGTCTCGCTCCACCCACCAACGTCACGTTGCACCACAGACAGGATGCTTTAGTCCAGGTCTGGGAGGAGATCCGTCAGGAGACCATCCTCCGTCTCATCAGGAGCATGCCCAGGCGTTGTAGGGAGGTCATACAGGCACGTGGAGGCCACACACAATACTGAGCCTCATTTTGACTTGTTTTAAGGACATTACATCAAAGTTGGATCCGCCTGTAGTGTGTTTTTCCACTTTAATTTTGTGTGTGACTCCATTGGTTAATAAATTAGATATCCATTGATGATTTTTGTGTGATTTTGTTTTCAGCACATTCAACTTTGTACAGAACAAAGTATTCAATGAGAATATTTCATTCATTCAGATCTAGGATGTTATTTGAGTGTTCCCTTTATTTTTTGAGCTGTGTATGTGTATCTATATGGTTAAAATATTCATACATTTAGCTTTATTGGTAAGTAATGAAATGTGGTGTTTCTTCCCATTTAGACATATAAAACAAATACTGAGAAGCTTCTCAAAAATTGCTGAGCTGCTCTGGAAAAGGTTGAGGCAGAAGCGCGCTTTAAAAGAAAGTCAATGCAAAATTAAGACATATTTCACGGGTACCTTGCCGAGGAATGCTTTAGCCAAACTGATGCAAGGCTGACTGTAAAATTCCTGCTCCAGTCTGCGCTGAGGCTCGCCGTTGAAATAATGGCTTCGCTCCGGCTCGAACCTCTGGACAGATTCACACGGAACCAACTGACTGGTGACCTTTGCAGGAGAAGCTCTACGATTCAGTCCAGACTGGTTTCTAAGTAACACCAAGTCCGACTCTGTATGTGTAACAGCGGCACTAGCTACTACCAGGTCCTGGACCTTTCTTTTTCTTCCTGCCATTGTCGTTGCTCACATTACAGCGGACCTTGAGCTTTAATCTATTTAAGTATTTTTATACACTCAATAGCTTACGTATTCCAAAACATTCATTTTATCATTGGCTGTTGTGGCGCTTGCTCTGACATCCAGGAAGTGAATGTGTGTTTCTTAAAGGGACCGCTCACCAATTTAGGTCGAAATTTGGGAGTTGTAGCTCTTTTCAGGGATTCGTTAGGTTCACCAGGGCCGACACTATTGATCCCCAAACGGCCTCTGCTACTTTTATCGTTTATATTTAAGCCATGATTCTAGTATCTAATTTGTGGCCAGGTACGCATGTGGAGAATGAGGCTCCAAATACGTTGACCTTCTTTACTTTACTTTCCTTTATCATACCACTGCAATGATGTAGTTTTTGTCATCATGTAAAGCACTTTGAATTGTCTTGTTGCTGAAATGTGCTGTACAGATAAACTTGCCTTGCCTCAACAAGGCTATTTTTTGTCTTTTTTTAAATTGTAACTTAGCACAGTTCACGGTGATAAAGTGAAAATAATTCTAATAATAAACATTTTCTTCTAACAAAAAACTTTTAACAGAAAACTTTAGCTATCATACAAATAGTCACCAATATTTCCCCTGGAGAACAAAATCAGGTTTTTGCTGTGCAGTCTCACATCATTGCACATGGTTCTGTATACACCCATATTCATACTGACTTGTCAAACTAGTCTCTCTGACCAGGTACATTCGAAATGACATTGAAACTATTGCCTTTAGATTACACAAGAAGTTCCTATGCTAAAAACACAACATCGACCTCATGATGCTTTCAAAGTCACAGCCATTAAAATTGTCGTCTTAATGGGTCATGGGTCGGTCACAATTTCTTTTTTCTTTCTTTTTGCTCCTCTTGGTTTGTTTGTTGCTGTTTTTATAGCAGGGATATATGCGAATGAGTGCAGTTTTAGTTTAGATTTGACCATATTAAAATACACCATGAATATACAAGAGAAACTAACCCATTTAAAGATGGCATAAAAACTATGGAGATGACTGTGGCTTAGTGGATAGAGCAATTGTCTTGAACTATGAAAGTTGTGGGTTTGATTCCTGCTTCCTCCTGCCACATGTTGATATGTCCCTGTGCAAGGCATTCAACCTCAAGTTACTGTGTATGAATGTGTGTGCGACGGGGTGAATGTAGCTCTATATCTTAAAAAATGTTATGGTGTTGTTCGTGTTGGAATAGTTAAGTATGGCTCCGAGTTTGAGCATGAACCAGTTCAGTTTTAATCCCTGAGTTGATCCTGTTGTGTAAAGTACAATTTAAATAATTTTACCAATAATTGTTTTAATTTTGATTAACAAAGAAAGATCTGACAACTGGGTTGAGGAGACATTAGTAAGGTATAAATTATTCACGTACAGTTTTGCAAGATATTAAATGTCTTAGTCTTCAGTGAATTTACCACAACACTTGACACATATATAAATAAAAAAAGGCAAAGTATAAAACACAATTAGGCTACAAATAAGTATCTGCTTACTTATTCAATTTCTGTTCTCCTGTCTGCTTATAAAACACTGTGTTAGTTGCAGTCGAATTTCTGATGGCATGAGCCTAGTTTGTTCTATTATTGGAAACACCCACCCATTTAGAGAGGAACTGACTCTTATTATTCATGTGATAACTCCAGCACATCAAGTCGGTTCATTTGGGTCACGTATGGTCTAATCTAGTGCCTAATTTAATCTTCTGGAATTTCTTCCTACTTGTTAGATGCGTTGGCGATAAAGCCAGAGAGGTCAGACTGAGATGTTTAAGACATGTAAAGAGGAAGAAAAAGAAGAAGCTTCCTGCTGCGGAATGTCTTGGTTTTGCTTTTGTTTGGGTTTTTTTAGCGTCGTTTGACTAATGACAGGATAAAAATAGAGAGAGCGTGTTCTCTGCTGCCAGTGTCCTGGAAGCGCCTGTTTGGCCCCAAGCAGCGTTTGCAAATGTGGCTCTCAGGAACACTAACTGTATGTGACATGGCTCTGTAACAGGAACAGGGTACGCTGTCATGAGGAAAGTACAACTTGCAAAATGGTGGCAGCACAGAGCTCAGGACAGTATGCATTTAAACCAGCCAGAAATAGAAATATATTTTAAATAGCTTCTTTTAGATATAGAAATTTAATTTGGGTTTTATTTATTTATATATATATATATATATATATATATATATATATATATATATATATATATCTATGTGTAGATATATATATAAAATATAATATAAATTATAAAAAACAACCATAACTCTTTATTTAAACATTTTCCTGCTGCACAAGATTGGGGAAGCTGTCACAGCAGCAAAATGGTTAGCAGAACCACCAACACCAGCCTCTACTACCTGTCTAGACTGCCAGTTTAAATTTCAGACATTTTTTTTAATTTATATTATCTTTTTTATTTAGAACACAGTGACATTCTTCCAGGCTCCCTGTGGTTCTGATGTTCCCCTGCTGTGCTAAATGGTGACAGCGCTCTGGTGCAGATCCTTCCGCACAGAATTAGCTCATTTTGCTCAGTCTTTTCATGATGTCTGGAGCTCAGTTATCAGACAGAAGAAGCCTTGTATTAAGAATATTTGCACTCAAAAGTATCTCATTCAGCTTTCATCTGTTTTCTTATATATCGTAAAAGCTCAAAAGATTTAATGGTGCATTACTTTCATAAATTTATACTATCATTTTATTTTGCATGTATTATGTGAATTGCATTGTAAACATATTGCAGCATGTTTATTATGGTACATCATTGGGTTTAGCCCTTGTCAGTATCACATTTTCATTTTGGTTTTCAAGGATAAGCTCCAGAAAGAAAAATGCTGAGCATGTCGTGTACAAATCTTTTCATACGGATTGTTGACTTTGTTCAGGCTGGTAGACCAGAGAAGGCCATTGTCTGTGAACACTGAGTCTCTATCGGCTGTCAGCAACTCATTGTTGATGCCACTGATTATCTTAGCAGAAGCGTTTTGGCAATCCTTTAGGCATTCTGGTTTGCTTTTATCTCCTGCAAGCCCCTCATTGGCTGTGACGTTGAGCAGAAACTCCAGAACTCATCTGCTTGTGCAGATGGACAAGTAGAATGCAGCCCAACTAAAAATATCTTACTAAAACATGAGTCAGAGACAAGAAGAATCACAAAAATGGCCGTATCTAAAGAGGTTTTTTTTATTCTGCAATGTTAAGTTTAAAAATGTATAGCATTTGATTAGCTGCTACTAATATTATGTATCAATCTGTCTGTCGATCTATATTTCTGTAAAAGTCAGTTACATTTTGTGAAATTATTAATATGCTTATCCTGCATGCAATTAACTGAAATTGTGATATCAACGTGTAACTTTTAAAATTAAACCTTTTGATATGGTTAAATGTTTATTTTATTTTTTAATGTAATGTTATTGTTTTGCAAAAGTAAACACATAAACTGCTAAACAAACCGTATAATCAGGTTCAGATCAACAATTTCTGCATCTAATCTCTAATTTTATGTTTTGTAAACTGATTAGGTTTCATTGTTATACGTGTTAATTTTTCTTCCAGATAATAAGAACAATTTATACACAAAATGAACAGTCATTTGTCTACCATTTACTGCATTATTCTCTTAAATAAAGAAAAAATAAAGAACGAGCGTAACAAAAGAAAAATAGTCACTGTCTATACAACGGTTATACTGTATTATGGATGCCTGGATATGTTGCATTTACACAAACAAGGAGCCTAACTGTGGTGGATTCTTTGTGAGAGCATGTTAGAGTCCAGGAGCCAATTACAGCATATGCAATGGGATTAATAATTGATGATAATTAATGATTCAAGAACCCCTTTCCCTGTTTACTGCAGGCAGTTGGTGTGTGCTGCACAACTGATTGAAGTCTCCCTGGGAGATGGAAATATGACTTAATTTATGATCCACTTCACACCTACTCAACAAAGACATGCCTGTAAGGAAACAGACTACTCTTTGTCCACATCTGGAATGTTGTGCCCACAACTTTTAAATCTACAACATAATTTGGAGCATATGGGTACCATTAATCTTGAGTGCATACATAAGTAACATATATTTATAAATGTATTTATTTAGCCTGAGAGTCATAAAAGTTGGGTTTTTCAGTTGGACAAGCATTTTTGCAACATCACGTTTATTTTAAGCTTGCACAGTACATTAAAGAGATTTTATACACACATTTTACGAGTAATATAAACATATAAAGGTTGCTTCAGTAGATCATTAAAGACAAGAACTTTTAGTAGTCTGTTTTATTGATTCAACCTGCTCAGGTCTACTAACATATCAGCCTTCTATGCTTACCTGTTCAGCACTAACAGCTGCTGTGTAAGGCTGAAGTTTCTCTGGCCAATAAAACAAGGGAGTATAAACATTTTTGATTTCTTTGACAACCCTCTTCTTCTGCTGTCAGCATAATTGCCATTAATTTTCCAAATGATAAAATGCATTAATCTTTGTATACCTTGACTCCTGGATGTTTGATCTGTGCTGACGACTTAAAGTTGTGTCTCTTCTTGGTGTTGCATGCAAATCAAAAGGCTCATAAATTCACGTTGTTAACATAGTTTGGCCTATACCATGTAACACTTATATGAGCAGAAAGCAACCTTCTGTTCTTAATCCAGAAAGGCTTGCCTTTCTTCTGTCTCTCCGAAGCAAAAGGAAGCAGTTACCGTCTGACATGGTACTTCTGGTTAAACATTATCCTCCCCCTCAACCCTTTTATCTGTGTCTGACTGATGGGCCTTCAGGGGCACTTCGGAGCTCCGACAGGTCCTTCACAGCTTCCGTAATGCTGCTTTTGACCCAGGTTTAACCCACTGCAGTCTCATGGGAATCTTCACCATTAATTACTCACATCATGTTTTATCACTCAGGGACTCCCTGTTGGCCACTAAATGTTCCTTACACAGATGCATATATGTAACTCAGTTTAAAAAATGATACATTCATTTCATTTGTTAGAATATTATTTTTTTTTTCATTTAGTACATATCTGAATTAGCTTGATTTGAATGGCTGTTTGAAACTGCTATTTTACTTTTTAGTAATTATGTAATATCAGATCTAAGCAGAGTAAACTCAGCCTTGATGCAGTTAGCAGTAGAAATGCTTCCTGCACCAGATTCTTCCTCTGGGAAAAGAGCTGTGAAGGAAAAGTTACAAAATCTCAACCACACTGTTAATTCCTGTTAAAATAATGTTGATTTACATTGTTGATTTAACAGAATTGTATTTAGCAAATTAATGTTGTCTATTAGTGTTCCAGTGCAGGGTGAAGGAACTCCAGCCTGCTCCTTCTAATACTATAATAACACTTCTTTCATTTTCACTGAATTTTCAGCTCTTGTTTTTTATATTAATGGCATAAAAATTTCATTTACATATAAACTTTCATTTACATATAAAAGGCTAATGGCGGAAGCTGAAAAAAAGAAAATAATAAAATAAGCCTATTACCTACATGACTTGCAATGAAACTGTACAAAATATATGGATTATAACCAACTATGTGATTGAGCCGCTGAGATGGAAAAAAGTAAGGTTGAATCTTATCACCTTGGGTGACCCCTCACCCCTATCACCATCCCCCTTTCCCTTGCTGCTTAATTTAGGTGTTAAAAATATCCTACATAAAAACTGGACTCTCCTTCAAGAATCTAACACATATTCAGTTCTCGCTGAACGCTATGATGTAAACACATATGATGCTTGCATGTGTTACAGAAGAAAAGGTAACAATCCTGCAGCAGACACCGGCAGCAAACATTAAGTTTTTTATCAATAAAATTAACAAAATAAAATCCCAAATGTACCATCGTAATAAGAAAATCTACCAATGTATTTCAAATGTATTTAGATTTTTTTAAATGTGCCAAAATACTAACAATGAATATAGTCTGTGGTATAAACATTGCAGACTTTTAGTATAATAATCTCCAAATATACTTATGATGTTTACTCTGACTTCACAAATGTCAATATGGTTATATATTTACTACATGTATTTGTTCTCCAAGGTAGTCCATCAAAATACAGCAAAGTAAACATTACAGTGTTTTTTTTTCGTTTTTCTGCTTGTGACTAAATAATTTTTTTAAAATGCCAGTAAAACAAAATACTCAAATATGCATCAAACTACATATTATATGCTTGATGTGATGGCAAAATATTTTCAATTAAGAGATATTGTATCTTCACTTTTTATACAGATTAATGGTAATTTAAAGTAATATTCATATATAATATGAGTATATTACTGTATATAATATATTGGAAACCTTCAGATTAGAAATTACAGTGGTAAATGTTATGTTAAACCTGAGATATATTTACTTTTATGAAACTGATTTTTAAGGGCTTGAAATCCATGTCCCTTTATCCTAAATCTGCCTTATGACATGAGAAAGTGTTATGAATCATTCCCCATATAATGTAACCTAATTTCATGAAAAGTTTCACATTTAGAGCCCGTTGTCAACACCTCAAACCTCCCTGCGTCATAGCCTCCACCTCACTCCTGGAGAATATTCCCAGGTGAATCTGAGCTTTCACTGCTGGAACGCACTCTAATGGGCGTATTATTAAATGGAGCAACAAGGTGTGTTACTGGTGCTGCAGAGCAACATTGTTCTCTCAGATTAAATCTTTCCTTTTAAACAGACTTAAATGCAGGGCACGACTACAACTAGCTGTTTTTTCTCTAACAACAAAACATTGATATCAACGAGTGCTCAACTCTAGTTTGAACTTTAGCAACAATTGCATCAGCAGACCATGAACTCAAGGCTCATGTGACATTAGGATAATAAGCAGAAAGCTGATGCTGAGTTGTTTTTTTTGCTTGATTCTGTGTAATTCTACTGTGTAATTTTTGCTAAAATGCAGTAATTGAACAAATCCCATGGGCATGTGATGTGGAACTCGTCATCATTGAGTCATGTGGCAAGATTGCATGGTTTGTCCATTAGGAGGCCCAAAACCATAAAAATTATTTTAGTCATAAATCTGTCAGTCTTTTAACTTGTTTGAATTAGTAATAAGCCATAATTCAAATTAGACCCAGAAACACAATTGCATGCCAGCTAAAATATAGTTTTGAGAGGCACTTAAGGAATATACAGTATGTGATTTAGGCCCTTAAGCTATTTTACATATATTTTTTTTATAAATATACACAGAGCAAATAGGATCAGAAGCCAGTAAAGGCATTTTTTAGACAAAGCAGAGAATTGTAAATTATGTACTATTCTAAATTTAATACTATTCATATTAAATGAGTTTAACTGTTTTGTGTTTTGCCAGTTTTAAGTTAATATCAAGCATTTAAACTTTCCATCATGTATTTTTAATTAAGATATTAAGAACCAATAATTAATTAAAATAATTTGTCACAGTCACATAAATTTGTGGAAAATGTTTCAAAGCGACATAGTGTGGGACAAAATAACGTGTCCTGAAGAACATGGGTATCTGAGCTATCCTCCAACTCGTATACTTTTAAAACAACATTGCATTTGAATCTATATTATACTGTAAATATAATTAATTCAATGAGCCATTCACAAGCAGATTTGGACATTGAGGTTAGAAATGGTAAATCATTTGAAGTCACATATAGAGTTTAAAGTAAAAACATCCTCGCAAAGGGCGTCCGCATTGAAATGTTCCTGTTGTCAGCTGTACTGGGCAGCATGTTTCCAAACATCAACTCCCATCTTCAGAGGATATACTCAAAGAGTCTAATGGACAGATTATATATAAAGGAATTGTTTCAGTATGAAGCAAAAGATTGTTTAGGTGTAGCGGGCCTGTGAGAAGTGGGACAGAGTCAGTGATAGAGTGAACTACACACCTCCTCCCCAATCTAACATTGTCCGCTCTGCAGAATACCTTTTTATTAACTGTGAAAAGGGAGCTGCTCTGCATAAGTCAAGATCATTTTGACCAAATCATGTCACCAATATTTCTGTACAACCTAAGGAACACTTACTTATCTTTTTTAAGATGAGAAGAAGGACTTTGTCTGGGTCTTTCTAACACACATGAACATGTTTTCATCTAAATGATTTCTCCTGTCCTGCTGGAGGATGACCCTCTGCCCCATGGAGACTCAACTCTGTACCTTTTAATAATGGGTTACAAAGTGCTCCATATGTTGAAAGCTTGGGATATTGTTTTCTAACCTAACCCTGCTTGAAACATCTGACCTGTTTGCTGTGTTGCTTGGTCTTCATGATAGGTGTTTGTTTACTGATCTTCTCTAAATAAACTACTGAGGCCTTCACAGAACAAATGCATTTATACTTAGATTTAATTAAACAGATGGACTTGATTAATTAATTAGACTCCTGAAGGCAAATAATCTCTTTGCCTTTTATTCAGGGGTGTCCATGTAAAGGGACTGAATACAAAAGTACACCACATTTTTCAGTTTTATTTGTAAAAGAAAAAGGGACAACCATGTTTTATGATTATGTTAAAAAAACACAGTTTAGCAAGAGCAGCAGGTTACATGACTCCCAAATAATCTCTGAATGTGGAAACGTCACACACTGGACCTCAAGCAATTTTGATTCTGTGGTTCTTCACAATTCTTTCAGACTCTGGGATCTTGATTTTCCAAACAAAATGCAAAATGCACCCAATAGTCCAGCACTTTTTTTCCCAAGCAGAGGACAGGTAAGATGCTTCTATCTTCTTCTTGAAGCACTGTCTCAAGGAGAAATCCACACCTTTTGAATCTACCTGATATTCTTAAACGGGCTTTGCTTCACGATTCTCAATCCTGTGCTTGTCCTTGTTGCTTGTGCATAATTTTTTCTTCCACCAAACTTTCTCTTAATGTGAATGGAGACAGCTTTTTTAAGGACTACCTTTTTTGGCTTACCCTCCTTGTGGAGGGTGTTGATCAATGTCAGCAGGACAACTGTAAGTCAGCAGTCTTCGCTGTGGTTGTGCAAGGAAACAACATCCTTCTATTCTTTTTAAGTATTATTTCAGATTTCCAAGAAGCTCAATTTTGGGTTTCCATTAGCTGTCATCCATATTCATCCAATTTAACAGAAGTAAAATCTTGATATTTGTGTGCAATGATCTCATTTTCTGAACTGAATTGCTGAACTAAATCAACTTTTTGATTATATTCTGAGATGTGTCTGTAAAGCACACTTAAATTAATGCGGAGTTTTTAAATAGGTGTGGTGGACCTGGATGGAGAGGGGGAAACGTTTTCGTTCCCAGAACCAAACTGGAGGACCGAAGATATCGCTTAGTCACACCGCTAGATAACCGGGAGAAGAGAAGCAGCGCCTCCCCGTGTGTTCACCGATTGGTTAGTGCGCCTCTCGGGCTCGCCTACCCCTCTGACAGTGTTCAGCAAGGGCGGGGCTGACTCTCCTCGAACCTGAATTAGCCTACAACCGGCGGCAGAGAGGGAACTTTGGTCGCTCGCTTCATGGAGCAACGTGGAAATGCTCCGTCCGTAGGAGAGAAGGGGTCCGGACAGCAGCCATATCCCTCTCACGCCCATCTGTTTTCCTCCTTCTGCCGCTGCTGAGACCAGCACTGAAGGGGTTGGATTTTTACGCACGGCACCAGGACTGGTATTTAAAAAATAAATAAAATCACACATCTGCTCGGTGGAAAAGAAACGCCTTTTATTGCTGCGCCGCTGTTAGGATGATGTGACAAACCGGAGATCTGCTGCCTGTGGAAGAATCTCAGAATACGGATACATTTTATTCAGCTGGACGCTATAAGGGTGAGTTGAGTCATTTTTTTTTATCGTGACTGTGCTGCTGTGGTCGACCCATACGGAAGGCAGGAAGGCAGTCGGAATAAGCGCTCAGCGTCGTGATCATTAAGGAGGAAACCAGCTGCTTTAAAGTCGACTGAATTTAATGGCCAATTAACTGGTCAGCCTGGGAACCCTTAAGATTCAGGTGGCAGGTGACACTTTGGGACACTGTGTTCTGTGCCGTTTGCTGCGGGTTGTAGAGGAGCTGTCATCGTGAACGTGGGCAATTTAAAGTGTTCCAGCCCAGCAGCTTATAATTGGGTTCACTCTACAAGGCCCAACCAGCTTTATAATTCTTTTTTTAAAGGTGGTGTATACTGTAGGTGCCCCAGTGAAATGAATGGGCTGACATGAGGAGGGTTTGTAAATTACTTTTTCTATTTGAGCTCATACTTGAATAAAACATGGAGAGATTATTTAAATACAACCCGCACAAGGTTTGTTTCTAATTATTATGTTTGGGGTAAGCTTCAGTTTGTGGTAAGGGACTGTGGTGACTGATCAAGCAACTCACACCAGTTACAGTTTCACCATGACCTCATTCATCTTTGTCCTCCTCCCACTCTAACTCTTCTTCTTCCTGGTCACCATCAGCATCCTTCTCCTCATGTAAATCAGCTTACACATTTCCTTTTACACTGTTGCACTCGTTTGAATATATAAATGTAAGTGCAGGTTTACCAGAAAAGAGAACCAAGTGCCACCTTGTGCTGTTTTTTTTTTTTTTTGTCCCAAAATCGCTGGCTTTTTGTTGCACTAAACAACTGTGACTCATAGTTAAGTCACGATTACAGCAACCCCCAAAATACCAAAATTTGACTCAGTGTTCTAAGACGCCATCACGAGCAGCCTACATATTAACAATCTGCGATCTTGTTGACAAGTTTCGCTCATCACTGTCCTACAATACCTGGCCAGGCCGAAGTGAAACCGTAGCCACACTGTATTGGAAACTGCTGACTTATTTTGGCAGACAGGCCATAACAGCACATGGCCAAGTTTGTGTGCCCAGTGTTCCTGAAACATTATCACATGGAGCAAGAGGGGTGGGTGATATAATCGGACCAATAAAGCAAACCCCTGTTGTGTGATAGTGGCAGTCATGCTCATCCTCTGTCTCCGCTCCAACTGGATCCCAGAGAGACTTTTCCCAAACTGTGCTGCTTCTCATGGTGGAAAGCAGCTCTAATGAAGAAGATCTCTCATTCAGCCTGGCCTTTTATCGACAGGCTAGTATGAGAGTTTTTAGGCATGTGTTGACGGGGCCACACAGTAATCATGCCAGCATGACTCATGGCACAGTTTCTGTCTGTCAGTCTGGCCAAGTGCACAGTCCTGGAGAAGTTCTTCATGGTCTTGCCTTCAAATACAGAGCAGGATTTCATGTTCAGCGCTCATGCTGTCAACTTTCATACATTGCCAGTCTGCCGTAGATATTTTTTTTCTATGCACCTAAACTATTCAGCACTAAGAAAACACTCCTCATTTAGTGTATTTTAGTCACTGACCTATTATCAACTAAAGATGATGCATCTAAAAGGACAACACATTTGTTTAGTTCACATTTGTTTCATATTTGATGCTTGATTTTAAGTTGGACTTCAGGGAAACTTTCTTGTTCACAAACGTGGGTGTACCCTCTGGGGTTGCTGGTAATTTTCTTCAGTTTGTCTAGCTTGAGCTCTCTCTGAGTTGGCTGAAATGAGCATCAGTTGCCTGAACAGTTCCATGTGTGTGAAGCACATGATTCTCCAAGTAACCTTAGGCTGTTTTAACCCACAAAACACATTTGGATCACATGCAATAGACTTGTTCTTCTGAGAATGGATTTAATCAGGGAATGTAATGTCTACTTTTATTTAATTGTAAAATGTTGATATATCCATTATTATGACATGCCTTTGATTTTAAAGTCTCAAATGCTTGCGTGTATACATGAAAATCCTGGAAGAAAACTTGATAGAAGTGACAAAAGATTTGAGATTGAGGAGTAAATTCACCTTTCAACACCAAGACCCTAAATATACCCCAAGACCTATAACAGAACGGTTTAGATCGACGCATATTCATCTGTTAAAATGGCCCAGTCAAAGTCCAGACCTTTATCTAATTTAGAATCTGTACCAAGACTTGATGTTCACAGAAACTCTCCATCAAATCTGACAGAGCATGAGCTATTTTGCAGAGAGGAATAGAATTTAGTATCTAGATATGCTAAGCTGGAAGAGACATACGGCAAAAACTTGCAGCTACAGTTACAGTGAAAGGTGGTCATACAAAGTACTGACTTAGCAGAGCTGAGCACAAATGCACACCGCATGTTTCAGATTTTTAATTCATAAAAACATTTGAAAAAACACAAATGACTTCCCCTCCACTTCACTATTATACAGTTCTTTGTGTAGGTCACTTTGTATCCTAATGGAATTCAAGTTAGTGGTTGCAATGTGACTAAATGTGAAAAAGGTTAGAGCATGACTACTTTTGTAGGGCCCTGTGTTCTGCTACTGTTAATATTTGCCTCCTGGGTTGACTTGTTAATGGCAGGCATGGCAACAATAGCTGGAGCAGTCAAACATGCAGACCAACTTGTTCTTCCACTTGAGAAACAAAAAGAATGCAGTCTTGCATGGTAAATCGTTACAACTGTCCCACAACTGGGGTCAAACGGATCATAGTTTTAGAAGCTCGTCTGCTATGTTAGATGGCTAAAGAGCTCAAAAAGGAGCATTTTCTCGATTTCTCCCATGTACTGGCTCAGCGCCTAGCTGCTTGACTTTGATGTGGTTGTGGTTTTGAGTAAATTGTCAAAAAATGCTGTTTTTTCACTTTTTTGCATGTTACGCTGCGATGTCTGTGAAATGCATCCAAAATATAACATCCAAGCAGACACATCCTGGCGTCATATCAGCCGAGTAATGAAAACAACATCTATTGGGTCAGATGTAGACAGTTATTGACATGAAAAACCCCTCATGTGGATTATTGTTCATGTGCGTCTTGGGAGTACAGCATGCAGGCTATTACTCTAGAGACTTCAACCATTGCAGCCAGCTGTACCTATCCCCATGACACCTTTGGCTGCATGATGCAGCGACCGGCATGACGATGAAGTCAGTTGTGATGTAATGCTGTAATACAGCAGCAGGGCTATTTCAGGTTTACCTCTAAGCCTCCAATGCTTCCATCTGCCAGCATGCCACCCTGCCTTTCTCCCAATCAGCACCTCATATGTCATGAGCTGGACATGAACTGGCTTTCGCTGAACGTACTGGAAACTTTTGACACACAGGGAAAGATGTAGAGTGCAACATCGAGTGTCCAAGTCACAATGAATGATTTTATTTAACTCAAACTAACCTTAGCCTATAATATGGACAAAGACGTTTGGTTTTGGATTGGTGTTTTCATTACGTTTGAGGGGGTTTGACCTGAGGGCCATGTTCATTTTCAGAGAGGGAAGTACGCTATGTGTGTTTCCCACAAGCCTTGTAGCTTCTTTAGTAGAGCAGCAGCAGCACCTTTTTGACCTTTGGTCTTCCTCTTTGAGTGTGAAGAGCTCTCATAGGTCGGGTTGTTCAAATAACTCAAGAAATTCCCACCTTTACCTGATACACTGAGTGTGAAATATGTATACTGGGTGTGAAAAGTTTTACTTGGAGGATTAAATAACTGAAACAGGCTTCCGTTACTGCAATACAACTAGTCTGCCAACTAATTTAGTCTCCTTGTTAGAAGTAGGTCTAATTTACACCCAGATGCACCTCGGGAGGTAGTCACAAACAAATAATCACTGTGAGCTGCAAGGATTGTAGACAGTGTGCTGTGGCTATATGACAAAAGCAAAGACAGTCTGTTGGTGTCCACAGAGCAGAGCCATCGTATGATCATCCAGTGTCCATCTGAACTGTGAAATACACTGTTCAGCAGAATCTTATGTAGAAAATAACAGGATGAGGATGCCAATGAAACACATTAAATTATTTTGCTTATTTTTAAATTGCTCCATTAATTTGAATTTCGAATAATTGTTTTTATCATAATCCATATTTGTGCATATGAATGTTTAGCACACTTTTAACATTACATAAGATCACTAAAATATACACATTTAATTCTATAAAAGGTAAAAATTTAGATCCATTCGACAGTATTATGAAATCGTTTGTGTCAACAGGATATTAATTTACCACCTTCTCGCAGAGATAAAAATCTTACACAGAGTAGGTAAAACTAATGGACAGTCAATTAGTCGAACCCTGCATGTACTGCTGCTATCAATCAAGCCCAACTTTTCGGGTGCACTGACAGCAAAGCATTACATGCGCGTGGCCTTTCACTGTAAAGTAAATAAACATTAAATTCCAATTCCAAAATACAGTCTGGTGGAGTCTTTCTGTTTCACCTCACTTTCTTTTCATTCTGAGTGACTTAGGATGTGGTGGAAAAAAAACAACTGGGATGTTTAGAGGCTGAGTTTTTTTTTTTTTTTTGCTGAATTACAACACTCAATGCAAAGTGTTTAGTTTAAAAGCAGGAGAACAAGTGTTAAAGGTAACTTTTGTCCACATATGAAGTTGAAAGCATCTTGCTAGGGGAGCTAGTATTAGCCTACCGCTCCTGGAAAGCCCTCACTTTGCAAGGATCCCAAGCAGTAGTAAGGTGCGTGATTCCTGAGGACCTTGTAGCTATACTCCTTTAGAAAACAAAGCTTCATGTGTTTTAGGTGATGTTAGAACGTTACAGCAATTTTATTATACCCAGTTAACACTGTTGGGTGGTGGGGTTGCATGATTTTTATGTTCATATCTTTGTTCATATCATATGTTCTATACTTTTTCTTTTTTCTTATTAACATGTAACTTTGTTTTAATTATGAAAATAGTAAGATAATTAACAGGTAGAATTTTTAGAGCTTTACAGAATTGAGATTATGCCATTAAATTCAGGTTATTTTCTCTGAAACCTCTGAAATGTTAGCTGTCAACCACAACATTATAGAAACTCAATACTTTGTTTTGTATAATGTGAAATTCAGAAAAAATTTAATTGAAAAACCAAAATTGGGAAAATTGGAATAGATTTTTATAGGGTCATAAACTACCCAGTTCCATAAGAATTAAAATGATTAAAGCCCTAATGCCTAATTCATTATATCTTAGTCCTTTCTACAGATTCTATAGGACCCTAAAGTACAGAAGGTTATTTTACAGTATGTTTCTTTTAGACAAATTCAGAATAGTTGGCTAAGATGTTTAATTTAACTTGATTTTATTTTTCCATGGCAAAGATAAAAATGACAAAAGTGTGTTTAAAACAAATAATGGCTTTCAAAATTGTTGAAAGGCTGGTAAAAAAATATATATAATTTCCACTCCTCCCCCTAACCAAGAATAAAAACAAAACCTAAGATAAAATAAAAATATTATTGAAATAATTATTATTATTAATAGTTTGTAAATTTAGACCATGTTTTGTTTTGTAGTTGGATTGCTCATACCTTCCCCTAGCTCATTGTTGGTTCAGACGTCCAGCTCAAGGAACACCCAAACTGATACACTATCGCAGCCCTGATACAACGCCGACAAGAGTGAGGTTTTAAATAGGGAACCCTCCACGCCCCGCAACTCCACCCAGGCCAAGTCCTGCTTTACTCCCAGCTCCTCTATCTTTAGAGTGGTCAGTTGTCATGCCCAGAGGTTGTGAATCCTCATTGTGTACCAGAAGAGCTAAACTTAAGCTGACTGGTCCTTGGATGAAAGCACACACAAATTTGTATCTGGAGAGTTTCATCAGTCCCACCAACATCCACTAAACTCGCTCCAGCTGCTTTCCCAGAAATGGAAAGGGCGTGATTTGAACTTGTGTAACATTTCTTATTTTTGACTTTTTTCTCTGATGTAGATCTGCCTTGAGTCTGAACTTTTGATTCCCTTTTCTGCTAAAACGGAATCTTTTACATATCAAAAGACAAGTGCTTTTTAAACATTTGGGTACTAGCTTTTTTGACATAAGTAGATTGGAATTTTTGAAGTTGAAGTGGCAGGAAGCCAGTTGCATTTTACATCTTTGAGCATACCTCATAATGCAACTCTCAACTTGCTCTGTCTGCATTCGCTTTCTACTTACGAATATTGTTAACATTCCTGGTATTTCCAAGCTGGCCCAGCTTGTAATACTGTGCAGGGAAAAAACTATGTACCCCTCATTTATGATGACCACGCCCAGTTTTAGAGAAGGCGTTTTTTTTTAAGTGCATTATGTGGTGTTACTATATATACTCTTAAAAGCACAAAAAAAAACTTTTATATAGAACCAATAAAGCCTTTTTAACTAGGGTTCAAACACCACGTTCTGTATACCAAACCAAACATTTAGCAGTGATTTCATTATTTGTGTTTGGTAACATTATTAATTGTGTGTGCTCTGTCATGAGTCAGAAAAACTGACTTTAGTTCCTATATACATAAAAAGAAAGAGTCTCTGTGTGTTTTCCCTTGTTCCGTCAGTTGTAAAGAGGCCTTCCTCTTTGTGGGCTTTGGGACTGTCCCAAAGGACCTGCCCCCGTCTTCCCTGTTTTCCGTTGATTTTGTGAGGAGTTTTCCACAGATCTTTCATCCCTGATGTATGGGTTTAGTCTCCCCACTTCCTTAGCATTCATCCTTGGTTTTACAAGTCTTTCAACCCCCCTCAAAGATTCAGCCTTACTCTCTTTGACAATCTGGGTGAATTTTAATGTAATTAATTATTGTGAGCTGTAGCAATCCATCAGTCATCCATCAGCAATCTATCAGTAAACGAATTATAGAAAAAAAATCACATCAGAATCTATTCATTAATAACATACTGAACTAATGCTAAAACAAAGCAAGTCTTATCAACTGAAAAGCAAAGCATTTACAATCCTTCGAAAGAAGACAACTAGCCGATAAAGAAAACAACAGCTCAGATTGTGAGAAGAAAAACAACAACAAAGCTTGTACAGTGAGATGTCTGTTGTTTTCCCAGTTTGGATAATTTATCTCTTAGACAAGGATCCAACTGCCTTCATATTCTGGTGAAAATACACTTTATTATTTCTTTGTGGTTCTTTTCTTCTTCTCCTCTACTGAGTAGAGAGTGCACAAACCAGCACATTGCCTCTTACAGGCTATAGTAAAAAACTGTAGATATCTGAGTGGAACGCGATTATTCAGCGAAGCTAAAAATAGTATGAATAGGAGCATGTGCTTTTCCACGAGGTCCAAACATCTCCAGTACACAGACACAGAGATGTAAGTCCAGCCCTTATGAGTTTGCAGGAGTCTGTTTCAGTCTCAGATACCCAGAGAAAGATGAATAATGATGGTCTGAGTACAAGTTCTTTGACCAAACTGTCATTTAGAAGATGGGGTTTGGGGGAGGGATTCACGAGCATTCACATCAACACCCACTCAGGGCATTTAACAAAGATGTCGGTTGGTTGGGTTTGACGAGGGGTGTAGTGTCAGCTGCTTACAGAACCACCGAAATCGTAATGGATATGGGGCTCCCTCCTCAACCATGTCTTTGACTTAAAGACACATCTGGACACGAAACAGACCTTTTTCAGTCTGCCAAAGAGGTCAGGAGAGTGGTGATGGTATCTTTTTTTTTTGTGGTTTGGATTTCTAGAGGTGTTTCACTTTGGATTGAACACCAGGGAACAAGTTTCTAAAGGCTGAGATAGGAAAACAAACAAAACAAAAAAACAGCAGAGCTTGCCATTAAATTAATAGCTAGTCCTCGAGAGCTACACTCCTGCACCTTTTTAAATGCGTCCTATCTCTTAACACACTTGAATCAAATAAATGGCTCCTTATAAGGCTCCTGCAGAGCTGAATGAGGAAATTCAGCAATTTGATTCAGGTGTGCTGAAGCAGGAATGCAGCTAGTTGCACGTTGGTTTCTCTTGAGGACTGGGCAGCCCTGGCATAGAGTGATACTGAACAGTAATCACAACCACAGCTCCAAACACTAACTAGGTGCTGGACCTGGTCAGGCTCATCTCTTGCTTGGATGCAAAGCTTTGTTTTTTTTCTTGTTCCCTTAGGTTTAGATCTAATACTCGGACAAAAAAACAAAGTTCCTCATGTCTATTAAACCCATGTGGTGAACCAGCCAATCAGGAATGCATTTTGCAAACATTGGTGCAGCAATGTCAGAAATCAGAGTTCTACCTCTTCAACATCGAATGCTTCACTGATGTAGAACTTTTACCACAAAATGTGCTCCTTTCTAAATAAAACAGTCTGCTAAGAGTTACTTTGCACAAGCGACTTTAAACGCACATAGTCATGTCACAGAAAAAGCAGTTTGACACTCAGAATTTGTTTTCGCCGTAATGAACTTTTAACATTAAGCATTGTTATCAATAATTAGGGATTATTCTAATATAGTAATCAACCTATATTCTTGTTTTGTCTTGTAAGAGCATCCAACACAGCTTCAGGTGGTTTTATATAAACAAATCGGGACAATAACAGTTTGGATTGAAACAAAATATACTGTAACAAGTCTGCCATTTGTGAGAGCTGCTTCTGAGTAAAACTAGTAACACCATCAGAAGACTTTCCCTTATTTGGCGTAGAGACCCAAATCTCACTTCACATTTTTCCAATGCACATAATTTATGTGATCTACCCGAATATCTGGTTGGACTTTTTCTCTTGTTAGACCCAAGGATAGTTTTTTCTGTGGATTGAAAATGGCATCAAAGCCCTCAATGTTTTCAGTTCTTTATCCGTTTCATATTACAGTTAAAGCAGAGGACATGATGTGTTTGATTTACATGTAACTGATTTGTGAGATTGTGCCGCATGAGGCTGTTGAAAGCATGAATATTGACTTATCTGCGGGTCACATATTGCTCTACCATGCAAGCTTAATATTACTTTTTATAATACCTTGCAGCCTTACTTCATTTTCGTCCATTATGCCTATTGAGCACATGAAAGAGATTCAAATTTGGGAGCGTATTATAATTACCTAACCGCTGTGTGGGGAAGTAGAATGATTTGCCCTCCCTCTAATCCAGAGAGGTGCCAGAAGATTAAACATGTCTCTGCTACTGTTGTCACCACAAAAATAAAGAAATAATCCTCCTGCCTGCACAGAACCAAGTTTAAACATTTATCACTTATAGTAGCACTGTTTTAAAGTCTCTATATGAATTTTAGTGATAGGAGAGATGGTGATTTCGTATTATCTGTATGATTTGCATACATTTAAGTTCCATTGGGTACAAAAGTTGCCATGTGCATGTTAAGTCTCATACATACTACTGTATGGCTCAGTGATAAAGCAAAAACATCATTTCATTATTTTTAGATTTTTTTTTTTTTTTTTACAGTAAAATCACAATTTTATCTTGAAGATACAGTGTCTTCTTTAACTCTCATCTGAGCTTTATACTACGATAACCCAGAGGGTCCCAGAAGACAAGTTTAAATAAAGTCTTTGTTTTGCGAATTAATTGTAGCTCTCCGTATTTGTGAAGTTTTATCGTTTTAGATCAGACACCTACGCTTATATTTTATCCTTGATAGAATGGGTAATACCCATTCTTCTACAGTACAAGCCACACTTGACATGTCGGATAGGACGCTGAAATCTCTTGCTGATCTCTCAGAAGGCAGTTTTTTTTTTCACATTACAGTCACGTACGGCTTGTCATGGCCAGAGATGGGATGTGTACGTTTACACGCGTCGTGTGGATGTGTTACTGTGCTTCTGCTTGTCGTATGTTGTTTCCTTGGTTGTGTTGACCGGACACTAAGAATGCACCCGGTCTGCAGCGTGTTTCCTGCCTTCATTTACACATCACCCCTCCCCTGCTCTGCATTTCCTTCCTTCCAGTGCTCCCCAGTAAAACAAGCAGTAACCATACCTCCTCAAGCTGGTGGTCTTCCACAGAGGATGTGACATCAGCTTTAATGTCCATCCTTTGTGGAGTATTTTTATTTCTGCTGATTGATTAGATAACTATGGTATTAAAAAAAGAAAGACATTTGCATTAGTAAGTCTATAGCTGAGCTTTTTGCACTATACACACCTATATGATGACATTGCTAAACCTCGATTAAATTAACTTGCCGTGTGCCTCATGTCGATGAATTCTTCTCAGCTGGGAATTTGCTTAGTCCGCCATTTCCATTGATGGAGGAATGAAAACTTAAGCCGGCCCTTGCTTTTTTTTTTGACTATCATCAGACTGCACAATGACTCTTGTTCAGCCCAGTCCACACCAGTCCATACAATGAAGCCTTTTGTAGTCTTAAATCAGGCTGATATCATGCTGGAAACTATGTAGATGAGGATCACATGTTGTCAAGACATGCTCTTTCAGAGATACCCACCTAACCAGCGACTGTCGGACTTTCTGTAGACATTAATTTGGTTGTATGAAATCCCTGGATACATTTTGGTGAACCAAAAAGACTTGACCTTAATTGTTTGGTCGAAACAACAGTTCTATTTAGTTGTCCAATTTACAGAATTAAAGTTGGCAGCAGAAGTTTTCCCAGAGGATATATTTGAAGTGTAAGGTTCAAGGTTACTTTATTAATACTCGTAAGTAGATTTGTTTTCAGTGGTTCAAAATATTCACACATTCATACAAACATCTTGACTTACAAAGAAGTATTAAAATAAATATAACAATGCTCAAAGTGCTACAAGCTTCATAAATCAAATCAAAGCAGGACACAGAAGATGATGTAGTGACATTATCTATATCCGTGGATCAGCTAGTGTTATGTAAATTTACAAAACAATTTTTTTCCATCTCTTTGGCCTTGTCTGCATTGTAACCGTCTTTTAGGAGCCCAGAAATATGGTTGGTCACCCTAGTTGCTCAGAAAGGGTGTGTTATATTTCAGTAACCTTTTTAATCACATAATTGCATAATATTCAGCGGGCCCTTCTTTTTTCATTGTGTTACATACTATCAGTGCCTTCCAAGTTTCCTTTTTTTTATGAAATTATTATTGTTTATCCGATATCCGACTTTTTCATGGCAGTCAGAATGGCCCAATTCTGATCTTTTCACCTCCAAAACATTCCGAATTTGTGCCTCTTTCATATGTGGTACTAAATCGGATAACTTATCCGATAATTGTGTCCACAGTCAGAAAGGTCATGTCGCGTCTTAGCCGATTTTTACATCATTGTCCTGGCTCCGACTATACATCCACACAGACTTCTCTACAGAACTAGCAGTCACTGGTCCACAAAAGGCCATTGTCAATAGTTGTGCTCGCTATTTTTCTTACCTTTCTTGTTATGTGGTCATAATATTGTCTGCTTGCTTTGCTCAACAATTTAATAATGACACAGAGATGCCAAAATCTATTATTGCTTCTATAAACAGTGTTTTGCTGTGTAACGGCTACATTCTTCTTTTGCACATGTAGGTTGTTTTGAGGCCTGAACCATTCAGTCTTAAGTCCGATGGCCGTTGCATTTAATCAGTAGTTCGAACAACCGTGCAAAAACAAATCGGATTTCAGCAAAAATTCGAATTGAGCATCAAGACTTGCAGCGTAAACGCATCCTAAAATCTACAGTATATCTGGCATGCAGAATATAGAAGTGTGGCTTATTAACATTATAGTCTATCATATATTGCATGCAAACAGTCTTTTGTCACATTGCGCACTTTGAAATTGTGATGGCAATTGCTATTTTTGAATTGCTACTAGGTTTCCTTAGACAGAAAAACTTTTTATCCAATTTGAATAAATAGCTAACTCTGACTGCACTGTTCAATGGTTAGGACTATTTGGAATGTATGTACCTGACTTTTGTGATGTGCCTTGAGACGACATGTGTTGGGAATTGGCGCCATATAAATAAAACTGAATTGAATTGAATAGAATTGTGCAGCTGTATCTTAAAATTATATTTCCCACTCAATCCTGTCCTGAAATACTGTTTTTGGAAATGGGCTTCAGCCAAAAACTTATGTCATCATCCTCAAATTATAAGCTCATCCTAGACTCCATGTGCATCTACTTCTACCGTTTCTTCTCCGTTTTATTTTCTGAGGGAGTATTGCAGTGCCACATACATGCCTGGTTTAGGTACTGCTGCATTTTTTGTAATGTTTTTAATCGTTTCCAAGTAGACTAAGGCCTTTCTAGATACAATGATATTTTTTGAGGAACTTCATAGTAACAACAACAAAGGGAAAAAAAGCTATTTCCACAAACTCTCTGTACCTAAATGTTCTTTCAGATTTAGGAGGTATTAGATTTCCCCCCTCTTTACATTCATTTAGCTGATGATTAGCTTCTGTTGTAGACGGTCTGAAACGGCTTATACACTGCTTAATTGAGAGGTGGTTGTTTTTTCTATGCACTGATATAACAGGGTTTTACCCAATATTATGTAAAAGCTTTCAAATGTTTTGTTTTAAAAGACCATATCTAGTTATCTAGACCTATGCAGTATATATAGCTCATGGTGAGGGAGTCTTTGCTGTCAGCTGTTTCCTGAAGATAAAGGGCACAAGCACAGCTCTGCACTGAGACATCTTACAGCTTTACTTAGTGAGCCTTATTTTTCCACAGAAGGAATTTGTTACCTCCTAAACGGACCTAGAAATGGCTTGTGAGAAAAGGGAAAGTGCGAGTACCATGTGCTGCTACCTCTATATGCACAGCAGCTCAGCTAAGATCCGAGCTGTAAATAATTTAACTGTGCACAATGATTAAAAATTTAAGTGTTATATTAGCCGCATGTGTAAGAACATGTGTCCATAAAGGACAAATTTAAGGAATGGGTAAGACACATCTTGGAGATACCTGCTGGTATTCACACTAAAATCTATGTGATTACATGTTGTTTCTCAGTTTCTGTTTGGTGTAACATGCCTCCATGAGACTGATTTCCTCTGCAGGATATTACTACACTGTGAAAGGGTCTTTCGCTGATAATATAATTGAGCGCAGTTTTCTCGTTGGGTATTTGCCTGGGAGTGTCTTAAGGCATTGTAGAGGAAGCAAATGGATAGGATACGATGGCAAATACAGATGATCTTTTCTTTCACAAAGATCAGTGGTAGCATCTTGGTCTGTAACACTGGCTTCATAAGCACAGCGTTCAGGAGCTGTAGTCTTCTTTTTGTCAGAAAACGGGACGTGGATTCTTTTTTATGTTGGGTTCACTTTTATCTAAATGCACACGAGCAGCTCAGTTTTATAAATAGACCACTTGCTCACAGACTGCTGTTAAAAGGCCATTTATAATTTTATAACCCATTTATATTTCTGGCTTGCAGTAAACACAGTTATGATTGTGATGGAGTCTGGTATTTGACTGGATGCAAATCTCACTCTAAGTGTAACTTAAATAGCTAACTTTGCATTGTTAAAATGATCAGACTGAAAGCTCAAAGCCTGAATTAAAGATATTTAAAACCCTTACGTGGGAAAATGCATAAGCAGCTCCACCATTCGTTGCTGTGCATGTCGACCATGCCCACCATCTATCCCCCAGCCACAGCAACGTTAGCCCCGCCAAACAACTTTGCATGCCCCTCGACTAGCTGTGACACTTGATCTTCGGGTCAGCTGCGGTGGATATTTCTGCTGTCTCTATGTGTATTACTTTTAATGTCGTAAGGGCTGGTTTGGTGTGACAGACTCGCATGTCACTAGGGTCAATTCAGATGACTGCTGCTCTTGCTGGTGCTCAGTTGCACTTCAAGCTTGTGGCTTGTGACTGTTTTGCTGTTGCATTCGTAATAGAGAGGGATGGGAGGGAGTGATATAGGAGTAAACTACTCTACTTTTTTTTCAAGTGGAAGAGCTAGAGGTGCACCAACCAGAATTTTGTGGCCTGTTTTCCATCTATGGTTTTTGTAACACATTGATTTTAGCCAACTCTGGATTCTCTTAGAGAAGAAGATAGAAAAATGATTCTTTAGACTTCTTTAGACTTTTAGTGAATGTTCATCAATTATTTATTTTAGGAGCAGAGGCGACATCACACACAACAAAATATTTAATGTATTTAGCATGTTATCTTAGTGATTGACTAGGTTAGCATGGCTAGCACTACTAAATCAGCAGTCTCTGTATATTTTAATTGAAAATATAAAAAAAGGCATTCAACGTATCCAGATTCAACATGTTTCTTTACAGTTTATAAGATTAAAAATGAAAAAAACGGAGCAGCTTTGTTGTTTTCTGTTAAGCCATCCTGTTACCATCCTTCCTCAGGTATGGTACCTTTGCTGATGAGAAAAACACATCTGATTTTTCTGGTTGCTGACTGGTGGCCATAAAATGGTCCGTTTTTCTGGTCACTAGGTGATTTCTTGGTGCATCTCTGGGAAGTGTCTTGTACATTGCTGTTTATTAAATGAAACAGCAACAAGCTTTTAATTTATTAATATCATCGCTGTTATTCTTCATTCAAATCAGCATATTTCACCAGTTTCTGGCATTGGTAGCATTTCTGCAGCAATTCTGTCCCTGTTCTGTTCTTCCCACTCAAATAAAACAACTGTAACTTTGTAGTTTTTTCTGATTTTTGATTCACCCAAGTTTTTTTTCTGCAGTTACTGTGCAGATGAGCCTCAACACTGATGTAAAAACAGCGCATCACAATTAATTTATTGTCTAAATTTAATGAAATTCTTATGTAATTATAAATCTAAAAGTTGTTTTACTTCAACATGTGAAAGCAAAACTTCTAGAAGAGATGTTTTCCTCCATTCCTTTCAGTGGAAAGCTCATGTAAAATAGAATGAAGTGTAGGTACTTTTAGTTGATGACTAACGATTAGAGTATGTAAAAGGTTTAGAGTGACCCTGTCTGTGGTGTTTAATTTTTATGTCTAAGTCTATGCATCAGTCTCGCTCTTGTTCGCAGTTTTCTACTGAAATTGTCTAGAACACCAAGTGTGATCTAACAGACCACAGACTAGTTCAAGTGAGAAAGGTGGTTAGAAGTGGATAACAAAAAAAAGTAGCAGCAAAGGTAAGAAAATGAAAGAACAAAAGATTGAGGTCAAGAAGCTCTGCAGCTCTCAAAAATGAGATCATCTGATTTTTCAATATCGTCCATGCTGTGTTCTTATGCAAGGCTAGCACTGGAGAAGTGTGAGGTCCCCTCCTGCTTTAAACGATTCACCATCATCCCAGTGCCCAAGAAACCCACCATTCTAGGATTAAATGACTACAGGCCTGTAGCCCTGACGTCTGTGGTCATGAAATCCTTTGAGCGGCTGGTGTTGAAGCACCTGAAAGACATCACAGGCCCTCTACTGGACGCCCTGCAGTTTGCTTACCGAGCAAACAGGTCGGCAGATGATGCTGTTAACTTGGGTCTACACTTCATCCTGCAACACCTCGACCGCCCAGGGACCTACGCCAGGATCCTGTTTGTAGACTTCAGCTCGGCCTTCAACACCATCATACCAGACATCCTCCACCAGAAGCTCACCCAGCTCAACGTCCCAGCCTCCACCTGTCAGGGGATCAACAGCTTCCTGACGGACCGACAGCAGCAGGTGAGACTGGGGAGCATCTTCTCCCGAACCAGATCAATAAGTACTGGTGCCCCCCAGGGGTGTGTTCTATCCCCACTCCTCTTCTCCCTGTACACAAATGACTGCACCTCAGCAGACTCGTCCATGAAACTCCTTAAGTTTGCAGATGACACCACTGTCATTGGACTGATCCAGGACGGTGATGAGTCTGCATACAGACAGGAGGTGGACCGCCTGATACACTGGTGTAGTCAGAACTGCCTGGAACTAAACCCACTCAAGACTGTGGAGATGGTGGTGGACTTTCGGAAAACACCACCTCCATACACCCTCCTCACCATCCTCAACAACACCGTGTCGGCTGTGGACCACTTCAGGTTCCTAGGAACCACCATCTCTGAGGACCTGAGATGGTCTTCACACATAGACACTGTTCGAAAGAAGGCCCAGCAGAGACTGTACTTCCTGAGGCAACTCAAGAAGTACAACATTCCACAGGAGCTGCTGGTCATCTTCTACACTGCCATCATTCAGTCTGTCCTGTCTTCATCCATCTCAGTGTGGTTCGGTTCATCCACAAAACAGGACAGGTCCAGTCTGCAACGAATAATCAGGACTGCAGAGAGAATCATCAGGGCTGACCTTCCCTCCATCCAGGACTTATACAGGTCTAGGGTCAGGAAAAGAGCTGCTAAAATCTCTGCAGATCCCACACACCCTGCACATAAACTGTTTAGAGTTCTGCATTCAGGACGACGCTACAGAGCGCTGTGCACTAAAACCAGCCGCCACAGAGACAGTTTCTTCCCCCAGGCTGTTTCTCTGTTGAACATTCAATAGAGTACAAAACAACAGCATACAGATGTTGCAAATGCATCTTTTTATTTATTTATTTATGTGTATATTTGTACATTGTAGATATGTATATTCTGTAGTTCAAAAACAAAAACCAAAGAGCAAAGTGTACCGGAGTCAAATTCCTTGTTTGTATGTACAAACTTGGCAATAAAGCTGATTCTGATTCTCATTCCTCTTTTTCACTATCCATAAGCAATCAACCCTTTTGTTGGCTGACCACCGCAGGCTCTGTCAGTCTCAATGATGCAGCTCTTCAAGCCACACAGTGTGGCGGCCTCCCATGGTGCAACACGTAGCAGCACAACGCACACAGTCGCCGGAAACCAGTCACCTCCTGTCCATAGTGGTTTTAGCTTAGGTCTGCCTGAGATTTTGTGGAATGTGGGTATGGCACGCACAGAGGTAGAGATTATAAACGGCCTTGGATGGAGAAGATGTAAAGAACGCAAAAATATTTCTCAAGACTTACACAGAGTTTCTTATGAATAACAGGTGACATAGTAGAGTAGAATAGGAATGCTTACAAAATCCTTGAAAATTGCCTTTTATTTTCTTGTATTATGTGACTTGAAATCATTTACTAGGTAGTTATGTGAAGTTATGGTACAGAAAGCTGAACTGGGCCCGGGTCTGTATGCAGAGTGTAGTGTAAAAGACAGCGAGTGCTGGTTATGTCTGTCAGCTCTGTTTATTACAGCCCGCTGGATGTCCCCACACCTGCAAAGATGTCAGCATGTCCTTTAATTTAGTTTGCCTGCCTGTCCTCTGCTTCTTAATGTGGGACCTGGAGAGGCAGTGAATCACCCCAGAATGAATAGCAATACATACTGAGCAGCTCATGGTCTTGTGATTGAGTGGGAGGTCCAGGTTTTTTACACAGTGCAGGATCCTGGTCTTTCAAGGCTCGGTGCTAAGTTATGGAGGTGGGTGTTTTCCCTCTGTTAGATGTGAATCTTGAAGTCAAAACAATTCTTTTTTGATTAAGTGATGGTGGTCACAAGAATGTGAGTCTCCAATCCGTCCTTGGAATGTAAACAACATAGGAAACCGTTGCTCTCATTATAACAGAATATCAGGCATTGAAATTAAGAAATGAACAAATGAAATAGCTTGAATATTTTGCGCTTCTAATTTTTTCCTCTCAAACTAATCCGTCAGCCTGGATATTTGCCAACAACTGAGTTCAGTGCCTTTTTCCCAAGGATATCTGCTGCTCAAGGACTTCCTGCCAGTAATATCATTTTTTTCTCAGACAGGGAGAAGCCTTGAATCCTACAAGCTTTGATTTTTAATTTTTATCAGGACAGAAAAGCAAGAAAAGCTCACATAGCCACGCTCACATTTGAGCTATGACTGCACCAACTGTTCCAGCTAAACTCCTCCTCAGACACGAGTTGCAGGCCTATGCCAGTTTTACGGCCATGTTGACTTTGGAAGATGAAGACAGAGGAAGAGAGAGACAGACTTCCAAGGCATTTGGCTTTGCTACTTCGAGAACGTCGGAGGTTTACCTTGGGCTGTGACCAAATGTTCCTACTGGTCAGCAGACTTTTGGAGGAATGAAACAATAGCTGCTTGTTTATATTAATGTTTCAGCATCCCGGTTTGCTGGCATGTTCTACAAAACCTTTTTACTATTTTTTGCTTCACCAGTAGATATTAAGCAAAGTAACTCTTGTTTTGCTGTCAGCTGAGAGATGTTTCAGCTATCTTCTTACTTTTTGTGTAGATGTGTGGGTTTAATTTGGCTTGTAGAAAAGAGCCATATAACTCTTATTAGCTGCAAACTTTTATGAATGCAGAGCTTTCACAAATAGAGGAGATGGAAGGGTAGGTTGGAAAAAACGTCTTAGGTCCTCTCTGAAGAGAACTAAAGTCCATAAAAACACAACATCTGCAAGCAGACGTAAACCAGGAGAATTTGCTTGCTATTTAATTAACTCCCAGCCTGTTTTTTTCTGAAACCTTTAAGAAGAAATGCTCCCTCTGATCTGCTCTACACCAGGAGTCCTGCTGTTTATACTAAAGGCAAAAGCGATTAAATTGCAGTTAGATTTGCCTGGAGCAAGATGAGGGCTGGCATCCTAAAAACAAGACTATTCAAGCTACGATATTGGCATCAAATTTGCATATAGCTAATGTTGGTAGGTTGATTAATTTCAGAGATAAAGTATTTGATGTTTCGTTACTTGATTCACATAGAGCTATTTCTTCCTGCTTGTGGTATTTTGCAATAGCCTTGGGCTTGTCTGAGATTTTTGTGATATGGTAACCTTCAGTTAAAATACCACGAGTTCACAGAAGGAAAAATTTAAAACAGCAAAGTATAACATGATGTAATTGGTATGATTTAAAACAGAAAAGCAAGAAATTTCCCAGCTCCCACAAAAAATAGCTCAACATATTGACTGTTACAAGTATAATAATGCTTTTCTACAGTATTTAATTTTGTCGGGATTTTTGATTGGGGCTGTACCTAAACTTAATAAAATATGAATAATAAATCCCCACGATTGCTGTTCTACTCTTTACAGATGAATAACAGATTAGTATGACTGCTAGTCTGGCATTTCCCATAATTGAGACATAGTTCTATCTCGGTTATAGAAGACCAAGTTTGATGGTGGTGAATGTGTGCAGAAATCAGTCAAATGAAACACATCAGCATTCCTGTTGGCGCCCATAACAGCTCCTGTATTGACAAAAGATGTTGTCTCGGATATAAAGTCTGAACCTCTTTTTCTGTCCAATTTTCATTGTATTTAATTAAATAATAAACAGCCCTTAAAGTGAACTGACTAAAGGTTGTTTTCCCTAACCCTGGTAGTTTTCCACTTTGCGTCAGCCAGACAGCCGTACGTTCTTATAACCAGAGTTCCCACTCCAGACAAAGTCACTAAGGGTCATGCATCATACTCCTCATTCCTGAACAAGGCTAAGCATTCCATTGACACCAGTTAAATATTAATTTGCTGAATAACCCGATCTTAACTTTATTGTTTTAATGTTTCATTGCCTTTAGAACTCAGAAATGCTATCATAACACATGTTTTGCAGTTGTTATTTTTGCTCTGTAAGCTTGAAATTGAGAAGTTTTGCTTAAGATGACTTGGTCGGCGGTTTACTTTTACGTGGTGGTTTTGACCCCTGCTGACCTCTGTGTGAGGTTTTCTTGCTGCTGCTGAGAGTCACAGACTACACTTCCCATCATCACATGGACTTAAACAGAAGCCTGTGGTGCAATAAATGCCAATGGGAAACAGATGTGGTCTCTAAATGCCATGGATTTTTTTTTTCTTTTTCCAAACAGTAACAAGGGAAGTGGGGGGAGGTGATCTGATGCAAAGGATGAAAAACTCTGATGTTACCATTGCTGTGTTAGTGTCTTAGTAATACATTTTAAATGAATAATAATTTAGGTTTTTCTGATTCATTTAGTTTCAGCTCCATGGCTGCAATTTTAGACATTTGCGCTTTGTAGAAAAACAATCAAAGGATGTTTTTGTGGGAACGCATAAGCAACTTTAAATACAAACCAGACCAGTATGAGAAAAATGTGAATGAAGGAAATGACAGGAAGAGGTGAGGTTAGATGGTGGGGTGGTAGAATTACAAAGCTGCAGCCGCTGGCAGCTGGCCTGATGTTGAGGTTTGTTGTGCACTTTCTGTGGTCTTTGGGCCCCGTCATGGGAATGCACACTCAGTCATTAGGCTCTGGATAGACGTGTGCTGAGCAGCTTTAAACCACCTAAAGGGATTAAGATTGATGTAATGTGAGAATTAAGGGATTCTTTTTAAGGCGGCAAACTTCCCCCCCACTGTAACAAAAAAAATTAATCTTTTTTTTTTTTTTTGGAACTTCTATATTATGTTTTGGTGAAGATGACAATCAACTACTGAGCATCATTTAGCTTGTAATTAAAATAAAAATAGTTGAACATTATTATTACATCAAAGGCAAAATGGTTACACGGCACTGAATCCTGCTCAGATTACTTTGTGCCTATATTATGGTAATATGTCACTATTAATTTATTGTTTTTAATCACCTTACCATCTAGCTGGCAGGCCTGGAGCAGGACGGAAAACATGGCTGAACCACAGCGGGAAAGCACCAGCAGCCTGCAGAGGAAGAAACCTCCCTGGCTCCGACTGGACATTCCCACAGCTCAGATGTCACTAGACGAGCCTCCTACTTTTGTTCAGGTGCTCCCTCGCTCTGTCCTCTCTTACACTCACTAAATACCTCTCTCAGTATTTATCACCCTTGTCATTTGCTGTATGGCATGATTTGTGTTCACACTTCTCTGATGTATCTTTTCCTTGTGTAGCCGGTGAGACGGCAGGGGTTCCTTCGCAGTATCAGCATGCCGGTGGAGACTTCTCACCTCCAGTCTCCACCCCGCGACGTCTTTGACACCCGGCGGCCTGTATTACAACGCCAGTCATCCATTACTCAGACCATAAAGAGGTAGGAGGGGGAGATGAGATAGATCTAGATATATTTCATCATTCATCTTTGGTATCAATACAAAGGAACACCTTTTTTGTCTTTTTAATATTAGGAAAACTTTACATGCATGTTTTGCAGAGCAGTATACTAGCGTGCAGTAAATGTCTTGGCTTTACTTGATCATCTACAATATGTATAAGAAGCAAATATTATGAGAAACATTCATAAGAGACAGTAAGGATATTAGATACCTTTATCCTGTACACTTCTGAACAATACGAACTTTTCCTGACTATTGCAGTTTCTTCTTTGCCTTTTTCCACTTTGTGATTAACATGTTGATGCAATCTGACTTATAATAACTCACTAATATTGCAAACCCAAGCAATAAAGCCTTGACCAGACTGCTTGCCTTGCTTTCGCTGCATGAAGATGGCTACAGAACTCTCAAGCTGCATTAATGTTTTTCCTTTAACACTTGCTCTTGTCATCTTTTATCTTCTCTCCTTTCTACTGTCCTTTCCTGCCACCTTGCTGCCACCTTCCCGTCCTGTTCTGGCTGGTCACAGCAGCAGGAGAGTGCACTTTGAGCGGATTAACACTGTACCTGTTAAAGGGCAGCGGGCTGCACGGCGCAGCATCAGGAAACACCACTCTCTCTCCAGAACTCTGCTCAGGTACGACTAGAACGGCCTCCTGCGGGCTTCGTTGGGATGAATCTATGTACTTGGCTATGAGTAAACGAGAGGGGTAGACTTGTTTTAGCTCAATCAATGTTGAATGTCCCTTTGTACAAGATCCATATCACAAGTTTCCCAGGAATTGTTTTTCTTTCGGTCACTTTGAGCTGCCTCTTAGTCATGTTACTGCATAGATGTCTATTTAAATGAGTCATATACTGAAACCAAAAGCTGCCTCTTCCTTTTACAAGAGCTACAGTAATGACTTGTCCCAGTAGTTGGAAGGGTCCCTCATTTCCCTACAGATATATTTCTGCAGAATCCACCCTGTTTTTTCTTTGTAATGATGGTTGTTGATAAACCAGCTCTTGATAGATGGCATGCCAGCTAGCAATGGCCCCTTGAGGGGTTTCCCTGTTAGATAAGGCTTGGCAAAGGAAAATATCTTGTCATTCGCACAGAAAAGACACATATTGACTGTTGTTCTCCCAGGGCTGAGTGTTAAATGTTAGATAAATGCAGGCAAACTTGAGTGACATAACATTTACTGTGCAGCTTTTAATCAGTGTAGAGATGACTAGCTCTGCTCAGCTTCCCTTTGAAGAATGTTTCAACTTCCATTTCCTGGCCTCGGGTAGCAGTAACTTAGTTTGTTCTGGTGCTTATTAGGCTTCTGCAACAACAGACTGACTGTGTGTCTAGTTTAAGGTTCCTAAAAATGTGCAAATGTCCATTATGGGAAAAATGCACACAGAAATCACTTTTAAAAGTTAATTGGATTTTCTGTCTGCTGGTGGCATATGAGCAAAGGAATATCAGTATTTAATCACTATTTTATTATCCCTCTTCGTGGGCGGGGGAGTGTGTTACTATACAAGCAACATGTCTAGGCTTGTTCACTCTACTCTGGTACTACTCAGTACATCTTTTTACATCCTGGGAAGTGTTATTTTAACAGTGTTGCATTTTTTCCTGACTCACTTCCACATGTGCGAGGCTCTTAGGAGGATCATCAGTGATTTGCTCTGAATATCTCTGGCCAGTGAAATGCATTTAATCCATGTTTGTAGGTCTCAGTTGAAAAGCCTCTGGTTTTTGGTGTTAGGGGAACAGCGGACTGGTTTGGAGTCAGCAAAGACAGCGACACCACTCAAAAATGGCAGAGGAAAAGTCTTCGGCACTGCAGCCTCCGTTATGGAAAACTAAAACCGCAGGTGATCCGGGAGATGGACCTTCCGAGCCAGGACAACATCTCCTTGACCAGCACTGAGACTCCACCTCCCCTTTATGTGCCGTCCTCACAGCATGGAATGCAAAAGGTGAAAGAAAATATTTTATTTACTAAAAGCTGCTTCATTATTAAATCAAAAGGGGATGAAAATTTTGGAGATTCTGTATTTTAACCTTTTTTTTGTCTTGGCTTTTATATACTGATTTAGTTCTTTTTGATAGCTTTTAATACGCACATTACACACAATACGAAGCTCTCATTTTCAATTCTTGCCTTATGCAACTTAAAACTTGTAGTTTTGTTTATTTTGTTTTGGTATTGGACAGCTGCAACATATTGGATGGAATCCCTACTCTTAGAGGATCTTCAACCAGTCTTTCCAAAAACAAAACAAAAAGCATACCTCTATAAAAATATATAATGATGATTATCTATTATTCAGACTAAGCAGAGGAACAAATTGCAAAATCACTCAATGTTGAGGGGAAAAACTATTCAGAATCACCATCATTTGCATTTCTAAAACAAATACTTGCACAAGGCTAATTGTTTAAATAGGTCTGCGGACCTTAGCAAGTTGTTTTACAGGAAATATGGAGCTGTCAGTTAAAATAACAAGTTATTTTAAAAAAGGGAGGTAAGTAAGCACATACTGTAGCTAAATGTGTTGGTTGTTTCTAGTTACCTGGGTATAGCATGTACAAACGAAATGGGAAGATTGTAAATGAAAAATATACAGGCAGACTGAGTAACTATTAAGACAAAGTAATACTTTGTGAAAAAAGAAAATCCCTAAAAAAAAAATGTGTAGAAAAATGAATTATCTGTATGCATTCTGGAAGGAATTGGATTGTAGTGTTAATTCTTATTTGCAACGTGTAACTGAATAGATTCCATATTTTTTCCAGTGGGTTGCATAGCCAACACTTTTAATGGTTTTCCAGATTGTGGACCCGTTGGCACGTGGAAGAGCCTTTCGAATGGTGGAGGAGGTTGACGGCTACAGCGTGCCTCCGACCCCGATCACGCCCGGAGCTGCATCACTTTGCTCCTTCACCAGTTCCCGCTCAGGTCTCAACCGGCTGCCCCGAAGACGGAAGAGGGAATCGGTGGCCAAGATGAGCTTCAGGGCTGCAGCCGCACTGGTCAAGGTATAAGAGCATACAGATCAAGACCTACCCACTCATTCAGCTTTTCTTTATCTTACTGATTTTGTTACATCTGCAAACATACATGTTTCAACTTTGTGTCTGTATCTTTCAGGGGCGCTCCTTTAGAGAGAGCACTTTGAAACGAGCGCAAAGGCGAAGCTTCACTCCGGCCAGCTTCATGGAGGAAGATGTGGTTGACTTTCCTGATGAGCTGGACACCTCCTTCTTTGCTAGGGTAAGCATAATTCGTCTCGTTTATATTCAACACTAAATATGGATCTCATCATAAGTTTCTTCACTGTTTTCACCGTTTGGTTTTAGGACATCCTGATGCACGAAGAGTTGTCCACATATGCAGATGAGGTATTTGAGTCGTCGTCTGAGATGGCCATGAACGAGGCAGAGCCTGGAGCCAAGAAGGATGAAATGGAGCTGACAGGCAGCGCCTTGGATAAGACAGAGCTGGAGAGAAGTCACCTCATGCTGTGAGTTCATGCTTTAGCAATGATTTATGGATGGATGGATGGATGGATGGATGGATGGATGGACGGACAGACGGACCAAAATAGGTCATTCCAGACATGGTTAAGAAAAACAGGACTCTGATTTAAAATCTGGAGAATGAAAAACATTTAAAGAGCTGCTCAGCTACATTTGCCTCAAATGCTTTAAAATGGAAACCAAAACCAGAAAGATGTGAAAGAAAATTGAAAAATGTGTCTCATATAAATAAAAATGGAAAAGTCAATGATCATCTGCAGGGTGATTAAAGAAGGTTGCCTGTGAGTAATGTGACAATTATGTGAAACTATTGGCAAGAAGACCCTGCAAGGTCCCACAGTTAAAAATCAGCATTCATTTTTCAGTTTCTACAGTAAATGTTTGAGTTTTAATAGTAAATTGTAGGCATTGCTGTTTTTTGAGCAGCCTAATATTGGTTTTGCCTCACTTTCTGTAGAGTAATAACACATTTGATAAATTTCTTTCAAGCTTCTAAATACATTCAGAACTTATTGGAGCCTTACTATTCCTCTCAGTCTTTAAGGTCATCTGACCAGAGGCTGTTGGTGGTACCAGGGACTCACTTTAAAATTCATGGAGATCTGGCTTTTCAGGCCGAGGCTCTGGAACTCTCTCCCTGCGCTGCATGAACTCCACGGTCTCTTTTAAGATGCAGTTAAAGGCATTTTTATACAGACAGGCTTTTACCTAGACTGCTACACCTATTACTAATGTTATTTTGTTTGTGTGTTTTTGTGAAGCAATTTGATTTTAATGTCTGTGAAAGGTGCTAAAGTGTTAATTAGATGATTACATTTTAAGAAAGTAGTTTAATACTGTAGGTCAGTAAAATTAAATGCTAATGAGTTAGAAGCAGATAAAAGCTTTAATTGTATTAATCCTTAATCCCTTACCATCCTCTTTTTTTTCATTACTTTCAATTGTTTCTCATAATCTTCTCCAGACCTCTGGAAAGAGGATGGCGTAAAGCCAAAGAAGGAACCCCAGGACCACCAAAGGTGCCCTTGCGTCAGGAGGTGGTGAGCGTTCATGGACAGCGGCGTGGACAGCGCATTGTTGTACCTGTCAAGAAGCTTTTTGCTCGCGAAAAGAGGCCGTATGGGCTGGGCATGGTGGGAAAGTTGACAAATCGCACCTACCGCAAGCGCATTGATAGTTACGTAAAGAGGCAGATCGAGGATATGGACGACCACAGGTGCAGCACCTCCATCTCATATGTGGAGCAAACACTTTCCTGCTGCTTCCCTCAGTGGGTGAGAATATTGGATAGACTCCAGCCTTTGTTAGTATATGATTTGTGTCTCTTTCAGGCCTTTTTTCACATACTGGATCACCTTTGTTCATTTACTCATCACTATATTGGCTGTATGCATCTATGGTATTGCACCAGTGGGCTTCTCTCAGCACGAAACTGTTGATTCTGTGAGTCCGACTCGTGACCTTGGTGAACATTTTAATTCACACAGATTTACCCAAATACTGATTGTTCTGTTTCGGATGTTATTGGATTTAGGTTTTAAGAAACAAAGGTGTTTATGAAAATGTCAAGTTTGTACAGCAGGAGAACTTCTGGATCGGGCCTGGTTCTGTAAGCAACCTTTTCTCCTTCCTGATTTCTTTAGTATTACAATTTCTATACACAGGGTTTGGATTTTGTTTTGTTTTAATCTTTATCTGGTTCATGTTTAGGAGTCCCTGATCCACTTAGGGGCCAAATATTCTCCATGCATGCGACAAGATGAGCAGGTGCACAATCTTATCAGGGAAAAGCGAGCTGTTGAACGCAACTCTGCGTGCTGCGTTCGAAACGATCGCTCTGGCTGTCTCCAAACTTCAGAGGAGGAATGCTCGGTGTGTTTTAAACACAGAGTTCGTCGTTCATTGCTCCGGAGCCTTTATGATCCATCTGCAAAGAAACATGGTAAACAATTCTGATCCTCTGTGTTTGCATCTATTCAGAGTACTCTAGCTGTGTGGGTGAAGTGGCCGAATCATCCCAGCAAACCACATTTTAACGGTAGAGAAAGGCAGCACGGCTCAGTGTGTCATCAGGATCCCAGGTGGGAAACTCAATGAGGTCTCACACCATACCTTACAGTATGTACGATAATAGCTGAAGGATTTTACGCATCTGTTGTACATAATTTTTCTCTGCTTACAGGATATGTCTGGAGCCGGCCTCGGTGTCTCCACATGAATGGCCAGATGACATAACAAAGTGGCCTGTGAGTAGCCCCATCCAAATGAGATGTTGATTCTTACCACAATACTCATAAACTAACATTAACTTTTTTTTAAAGCAGCACTTAGCTCTTTATCAAATAATTTATAAAATATTATATCTATTAATATTATTTTCATCTGATTATTGTCTTCATCCAATAATAGCATTTAAACGTTTAAGCTAAATTACAAAAATTAAGAATCTGTTTAAAAAAAATTTATATTTTTGCAGGATTTCAGCCTCTGGTTAAAAAATGGAAACTGACCACACAAAAAAAAATTAAATTTTTTTTGTAAGTTTTTAATTTAAAGACGATCTAAAAAAACATATTGCTCAAAAGCATTTTAAAACATAACATCCCTGATTAGATGAAAGGAGAGACCACTGAGGAGTTTTGCACATGACTTCGTTTCACATCAGATTATTATAGTTTAAAGAGCAAAGAAAAACATGCTGTATGTGTTTGCAGTTAGCCATGGCATGTTTGTAGCATTTGCATTCAATATGATGGTGCTAGTTTTGACTGCCTGTGTAAATTAGAACACGTATAGTAGGATTTAACCATTAGTAAGGTTTTATACCATACAGATTTATTTGTGTAAAATTTGTGAAAGTTGTAAACTATAATTAGCAGTAGACGCACCAATCAGAGATTTACTGGCAGATACCAATTTCTAGTTTTGTTTGAGGTCTGAGCTCCAGATTCATGTGTTCTACTATCCACAAAGACATTCTCGTTATACTAAATCTCTTTATTTAGAAATTACATTTAATAATAAAAGAAAAAAGAAAGTGTTACAGTTTCCTTGATAAGGCACGTAGATTTGAATCTAAAAGAAAATGAAAGGATTACAATATAATCATTTATCCTTCAAACATTTGCCCCTAGTTTAAAACAAAGAGCATGCTTTTTGGGGCGGTGTGTGGTGTAGGGGTAGAGCGAGCATGCGCCCCATATACAGTGGCTATGAGTGGGTCGACGCAGCCGTCCGGGGTGGGAATTCACAACCCTGAGACCTTTGTTGCGTGTCTTCTTTCTCTGTCCATTTCCTGTCTGCATAGTGCAAAATAAAAGCCACTGGTGCCACAAAATTTGAAAAAAGAACATGCTTTTTGTTGATACGTTTTGTGACCAAAATAAAAGTGGTAATTTTCCATTTTGATGCAATCAATAAAGAGAGGGAAAAATTCAAACAGATCTAATCAAAGAAAAATGTTTAATTCAATATCCTGTCTGAAATATCCTAAATCATCTGTCAGTTGTTCTGTTCTGGCTTTTTTAGATTTGTACCAGGTACAACACAGGGAACCATACCAACCTGCCTCACATAGACTGCACCATCACAGGCCGACCCTGCTGCATTGGAACCAAAGGAAGGTGAGAAACATTCAGTCTGGACTGATAACACAACCTTGAGAAACTGTTCAACTTGCTAAGTGCTGTGGGCTTTCTTTCAGGTGCGAAATCACATCTAGGGAATATTGTGACTTCATGAAGGGCTACTTCCATGAGGAGGCTACTCTCTGCTCTCAAGTAAGCAACTCTGCAGATTACATATGACAGATTTGTGTTCTCTCTATATTTTTTGTGTCATTAGGGGATTTTAGAGAGCATGATGTACTTTTTCAGGTGCATTGCATGGATGATGTCTGTGGACTGTTGCCTTTCCTCAACCCGGAGATTCCAGATCAGTTTTACAGGCTCTGGCTTTCTCTTTTCCTGCATGCTGGGTGAGTCACACATGTTGGCACAATCTTTCTTTCCAGGCAAGAAACACAACCTGGGAATCCATTTAACACATAACAATATATGTCAAGCTTTTAGGTAAAATATGTAGAAGTCAAGAAAAGAATGTCTTTTACTGTCATTGTCACAACGACATTAAGTGCTGTCCTGGCGGTGTATTAAAAAAATAACAAAAAAAAGTTAAAATTGTCATTCTGCTTCTACATAAAGGACATTGATGCACACAATGACAGCATGTATTTAAGGAGCTCAACTCAGGATCAAATCTAGAGTAAAATCAATTTTGCACGCTCTGTTTTTAAATAAATCAAACCCACAAGAGAGGTCAATAGTGGCTTTATTACCTTCTTCTGTACAGTTGCTTGTATAATTAATTATACCCCTTGTATGTTTTACATTACAAAAGCATCCCCAACGCATGATGCTGCCACCATCGCGTGTCAACGTGGGTATGCTCAGGTTCTTCACACATAGGGCCTGATCTTCAAAGAATCCAAATAAGGAGCCCTAAATTGGTTGTGCAAAAAACAAAATTACTGTGCAACAAGTGGGTGTGTGGTAGGTGATCTACAGATTGGATGTGCAATGGATAACATGGGCAAAAGAGATGCGGACCGGCCTATTTAAATGGGGAAATTATGTGTTGCTGGCTGTCATCATGGAGAGTTTGGGAGAGCAGAGTGGCCATATAAGAAAGATGAAATTCAAAGCCATAGAGTTGGGGATAATAATAATATTAATAGTAAATTGCATTTATACAGGTATCTGAAAGTGCTACAAAAAACAGTAAAATCATGTAGAAACATGAAAATACTAAAAGCTACAGTTAAACAATAAAATATCAGTTATAAAACCTACAATACAGCTGTAAACGGCTGTATTTACTAAGCATTTTACAGTCTGTAAATATTTAAATAATTCTGTATATTATTATTTGTAATTTTGTTCAGTTTTTATTCATGGTTATTTATTGTTGTTTCTATTATTTATTTATCCTTCCTAATATTACCTTACTGGAGGTGCACCTTTAATCTGTCCTGCCGCTGAAACTATTTAATTTCCTCCTAGGGGGATGATAAGGTTAATCTTATCTCTATATTAATAATTGTATGACTACAATATATAGTTTATGTGCTCTTTTATTCAACTATTAAGGGGGTGGATCCCTGTGTGATCGAGCAAAAAAAGATTTTTCTTAGAATGACGTCACTAGGCATTACTTTTAGTCTTAGGATTCTTTGTGAATTCGAGCCCAGCTCCATGGTGTTTTCCATGTAGGGCATAAAGTTAAATTCTAGTTTTATATTTCGATTGCTTGCTGTGTCCTCTAGATGGCAAACAGGACTTTCCATTGCTTTTCCCCCCAAACAATAGCTTTCTTCTTGCCACTCTGCCACAAAGGCCAGATTTTTGTTTCTGTAGGACTGATTATTGTCAGATTCCCTCACCTGAGTTGTGGACCTCTGCAGCTCCTCCAGTTACAGAAGGCGTTGTGGCTCTTTCTCTGATCAATGCTTTGAAAGATGGATTGAACGGTACTCCATGAGATGTTGAAAAGCTTTACGGATATTGTTTCATAACCAAACCATGCTATAAACCTCTCCGCAACTTTATCCCTGACCTGTCGGCTGTTCTTCACACTTCACACTTGAGCGCTACTTTGTGTTGGTCTATCACCTAAAATCCCAAAACACTCAGTACAGTTTGTGGTTTTAATGTGACCCCTGAAAAAGTTAAAAGGGTATGAATACTTGTGCAAGATGCTGTAAATATAAAGGAAGAATTGATACCCCAATGAATAATCTTTCAGTAAAATTGAGTTGGCCCATTGTCAGGTATTTATTTTAACTCTCACCTTAAAGGAACAGTATAAGAGAAGGAAACCTGTGAGGAACTAAACCCCTCCATCTGTTTGCCATATGTCAAAAATATGTGGTTTTGATCCAACTGACCACTTACAGTAATATTCCGTTTTGAATTTATTGAGCTAATGGCAGTTTAGATTTGCCAGTCATGTAGAAGAAAGACCTCCCACTTACAGCCACCCCACAGTTAAGAAGTGGTTCATCTTCATGCCCTCTGTTATCTCTCTCCTGGATAATTAACAAAGTGGCCTCGCTGCGTGAACTCATTAAGCTTTGCTGAGATGGAGTGATTTTTGCAGCAGCGCAGAGCCGCTCCTGCTTCTTCTAGCACTGAAGGATTATCTTCTCAACACGTGCGGCTTTGTAAAATCTCTGTCTCTCACATCACACTTACTTTTACTTACTTTTGTTCACGTCTGTCCTCCCAGAATCCTTCATTGCCTGGTGTCGGCAGCTTTCCAGATGACCATCCTGAGAGACCTGGAGAAACTGGCTGGCTGGCTGCGCATCTCAATCATTTACATCCTCAGTGGGATCACTGGGAACTTGGCCTCGGCCATCTTCCTGCCCTATAGAGCAGAGGTAATAAAGCGTGTATTTCATAAGATGTGTTCAGTTTGATGCGTTTTCTCATTCTTCACTTTCTTTATCTCAGGTGGGTCCAGCCGGCTCTCAGTTTGGGATCCTGGCCTGCCTATTTGTGGAGCTGTTTCAGAGCTGGCAGATCCTGGCCCAGCCGTGGAGGGCCTTCATCAAGCTCCTCTGCGTGGTGCTCTTCCTCTTTGCATTTGGACTGCTGCCCTGGATCGACAACTTCGCCCACATCTGTGGCTTTATCTCCGGCTTCTTCCTGTCCTTCGCCTTCCTGCCCTACATTAGCTTCGGCCGCATGGACATGTACCGCAAACGCTGCCAGATCATTGTCTTCCTGCTGGTGTTTGTAGGTCTCTTTTCTGGCCTCGTAGTCCTCTTCTATGTCTACCCAATCAAGTGCGACTGGTGTGAACTGATCACCTGCATCCCCTTCACGGACAAATTCTGTGAGAAGTACGACCTCAATGCCCACCTTCACTGAGGTGTGAGCAACAAAACATGAAGGTATCAGGTCAATCGTTGTGGACTGATAGGGGAAATATTTCCTCTTTCTCTGTGAACTGAAAGATTATTGTTGTGTTCTTTTACTCCGTCTTTATGAATACCTATACTTCTCATCATATGGATTTTACTTTACGTTCCCATTCACAATCATTGTCAGTGCTTTTATTGTCCAGTGAAACAAAGCTATGGCACTTCAAAACCCATCAAAGAACCTGGTTTCCCTTTACATGAGAGGAAGTTACTGGAGAGGCCAAGGCACTAGTAGACTGAAGGATCATATTTGACATTCGCAACTATTATTCAGGCAACCTCAAAACCAGAAGCAGGGACAAACATATATACTAATACCTTTGGTGCCTTGTTAATAAATGTACCAACTACTGCCATATTTTTGTTACATTATGCTGAGCACGCGAATGTTTCCTTTTGTTTATTGCTTCTCGAGAAGTGATTATTTTTTTGAACATGGTGGCGTTTTAGCTGCCTCTACCCTCATGTAACTGAAACAGTTAAAAAAAAAAAAAAAACACTTAATAAAGATGTGTGCTACTTTTTCTTAACGCCTGCTGGGTATTGATGTGTAGTTTATTAAAATCAAAATGATGAAACAACTAAACATCGTGTTGTATACTAATCGGTTTTTGGGGATATTTTGTAACAAATACCTCCTCACTCAGCACAAACTACAGTATAATTCTTAAAAAAGCAAGCACAAGATGAAAGCTGATTTGCGACTGAAAACAAGCAATATCATTTTATGTCTGAGCCACATTATTATCAGTAAAAAGCAACATTGTGTTGCTTGAATCCACTCTCAGTCCACTCTATCCATGCAAACCTTTGCTCCTTTCTCATGGGTTGGATGTTGAGCCCAGTCCAGTAGTGCACGGGTCTGCCACATTGTCCAGTACATGCAGCTGACTAGCAGCCGCTGTTCCGCCGTGCATACGCCTGCCCGTTCAGCATGTACTCCATCTCCTGAAATTGCATGTTGGACACAGAGATCACAGATGCCCCTTTCTCCTTGAAGCCGGCCTTTAGGTAGAAGGGCACCAGGAAGTCCTCGCAGATGAGCAGAGCTCGGCGGAGGCCAGGCATGCAGCGCAGGTACTGCAGGTAGCGCCACAATAGGATGGAGCCTTTGCCCTGCTGTCGACAGTGGCGGTGCACGGACAGCACATGAATGTGCACAGTGGGGGTATCTGGAACGTGCCGGGTCATGGCCTCCTGGAATAAAGAGATTAGATTTCCATCACTGATGACATAACATCATAATGACTAACAAAATAGAATATTTTCACAGGAATTTTCATTTTGAGTAGCTTTAATACCTGTGAAAGCCTTTCTTTGTGCCAACCGGAGCCGATGATGAAGGCCACCAACTGTCCCTCCTCAAACCAGCCCAGAGACAGCTCAGGGCACTGACCCAGAAAATTAAGCACTTCATCCAGCGTAAGTGGACACTCGCCAGAGACGGACACAAATGCTGGGAGGCATTTCGGACATGATTATTATCAAGGAGGTGAATAAGATAAAAGCATAATCAATATGAGGTACTCTAATTTTGAATCTGACACCCATGTGGAGTTAACAATCACAGCGATTACACACATCTATTTGTTTCATAATGTCACAATTGGAAAATGCACATTTTAATCCAGATTTACAAACATTCTGTTAATGAATATAACAAAAAACATAGACTTGCCTTCTCTTTCAATTTCGAACACACTGATTGCATCCTGTCGGGTGAGATTTCTGAATTCGCTGGCAGGGAGTGTGTGTCGTCTTTGCTGCCGAGGGCTGACCACTCTCACTGGTGTCTTCAGAAAGAAGGGCTTCAGGAAAGGTGAGCCGCTGACCTGCTTTGTCATGTTACTCTAGGGAGCAGCAGCTTCACAAATATGTACTATAATTAATTTTAATAAAACAGTTTAAACGATGGCCAAGTGCCTGATCCCTGTCTGTCCCTCACCTCCGTCTGTAATCTAAATCACTTCTGTGAGCAAGATGCTGACCTTTGTGCCTCCTCTGCTGTCTGCTCCTCCTCTTCCTCTTCGTGTCTGATCTCATAATGCAAAGTTGTCTCAAAGCAGGGTAGATGTCTCTGCACGTGCCCCCAGAGTCTTTAACAAATCCCCTGGTTCTAAATCAGACATACTGTTAGGTCCATATATATTTAGACACTGACATAAGTTTTGTTTTATTCCCTTTTAACATATTCCTGTTATGGTTGTATAATGTACATGAACATCATTTGCAGACTCTCAGCTAACATTTGGCAAGGTTATTAAAAGAAGCAAACCCAGCTTCCTGAGATGTCCATGAGTTCAAGACGTTAGGCTGTCATTGCCAGCAAAGGATTTTCAACCAGGTATTTGAAATCAGAATTTTATTTGCATTTATTTAATTTGTCCAATTACTTTGAGCCCCTGAAATGAAGGGATTGGGTTTAAAAATACTTTAGTGCCTCGCATCTTTATGCAATCTTTTTTGTTCAACCCACTGAATTAAAACTGAAAGTCTGCACTTCAATTGCATCCGAGTTGTTTCAAATTCATTTTGGTGAACGTACAGAATCCAAATTGTCTCTGTCCAAATGCTAATGGACCTAACTGTATGTTTGATACTATGGATTTGGATCAAAAACTTCAAACTAGATATTGGAGAAGTTAAAACAAATTGTTTATCTTTTACATGTGTTAAAAAGAACTGCTTTATTTTTAGTGATTTATTCTACCAAAATATTATGCATGAATTTAAAAAATTGCTTGCCTAAATGATTTTTCAAATGGATCTTAATTTTAAACATTTATGCCTGAAAAAAATATATAAAATGAACAGTATGTTGACACATTTTTTATGCAATTATAATAAAACAGATGTGTTTAAAACAGTGTTTATATCTCCATAATCTTATAATAGCTTTTATTCTCATACCTGCAAATGCACTGAGAACATGGCACATCCTATTCCAAAGCAAAAGAGGAAGAAAAGTTTAGCAAATTTCTTATCATTCTATAATGGGCTGTTTATAAAAACAATGTCTGTTTTGTCTGTTTTTTTCTTTATAAACTCAAACTTTTACTGCATAAACTGAAAAATGTTGAAATCGGCTAACCTCTGGTATTTGTAAACGGGTATTCCAGCCGAGGACAAATGTCTTCTGCATTTCTTGGTTTTGCGTGAGAAGCAGCTTTTTAGTGGCACCGTACAAGTTCTCTTTTGGATTAGGGTCCAGGGATTGGATGGCTGCTTCATAACTGAAACCGAAATGTTCCTCACCTATTGGGGGTCTGTGGACGTTTACTTGTTAAAACATCAATTTCAAGGGCATTTCCTTTTTTGATATAGGACAACCGAATTTCTTGAAGTATTTTGAGGGGTACTGCGGCTTGAATCCAGAGTTTGGGGATTGCCTGATAAACTGTCTAGACGCAGAAAGAACAATGTTGCTTTCAGTCCCTTATGTGTTGCACCGCTCTCCTTTAGGCCAGAGTGTTTTCTTTGGAAAAATGTAACCAGCTCAGCAGTTTTTCCAATAATGGGACATTGTGGTGGCTTCTTGCTGATTGATTGGCTTCCCACTTGTGTCTTCTAACTGTGTCAGTGCTTACTGGTTACTGTAGACCTTCCTTGATCACCCTGGAGCTGATCATTTGCTCTGTCTCGTTACCATTTTGGCTGTTCTGAAACAGATTTTTATCTTTTGTTCTGCATTTTTCTGGTTTTGTTTTAAAGCATTGGAGATAATTTTTACTGAGCAACTTTTTATCTGCACTTTATGTTTTCCCCTCTCTAACAAACTTTTTACTCTAAGAATGCTGTTCTTCTGACCCATATGACCCATTTTATTCATTTTCAGAGAGAAATGTACCATAACCAGCATGTATAACATTTGCCGCCTTCATCCCTAATAAGAGACACCTATTTAATGCCCGTCTTTTACCGATTTGAGCTCACAGATTATATTCCATACCGCTAACATTTTTAACATGCCTCTATCAATTAAAGAGTCAATTACAAACATCATCAAAAAACATTTCATAATGGTTTTCTATTACTCTACTAAATCGATTTTAAAATTATCTGGCCAGTGATGTTGGACTATGATTATCTTGAACACAGCTGTACATGCTTCCTCAGCTCTGTATACATGGTGCTGTTGAATGTTGGGATACACGTTTCTAGAGATTAAGGGCATGTGGGCTAATTTGCCCGGATAAAGAGAGGAGGGAGATTTGTGTGGATTGCTGTTGGATTGATTTCATGCCTCAAAGAGATTTACCAAGGACTAATTAAATGGGAAGGCACTTGATTTAACCAGCCTGAGGTGAAGTTGTTTACTCAGACCTGTACTTATAATTGTCATGTAAAACCTTAAAGCGCCTCCTGAATACACTCTAAATGTAAAAAATAATGTTGATATTTAAAGATAACCCTAGTGCTTGTGTCAAAGGTACATCCTTTTAAATTCCTGTGTTTCGTTTTTGTGAAGGCAGCCGAACTTTTTTGGGTTTTAGCACCATGAGTACACCACGGCTGGTTAAACTCACATTTTGTGTACACAGTTTAACACTCAAGTGACCTTCTACAGCTCAAAGTGTCAGAAACTAATGGGTGAACATGTGGGCATACATCTAAACCTGAGGGCCCATTTACTTTTTAGTTCATAATTTTATAAATGTTAAGGCCCGGAGTGACAAAAAACTTTTTAAACTTTAAATTTATTTACAAATAAAATCACTTTTTAAATAATTAAAAAGGTATTAGTCTGGACATTTTAAATGTCAAAATTGTATAAATCTTTTTAAGCCAGTTTAAAACTTCCTAAAATAAAAAGTTCCATATGATTTCATGATAGATGTTTCTGGAGCGTTATTCAAGCTTGGAATATGGAGCCCGGAAAACCAACTGGATGGATAGATGGATGAAGAGATGGATGGATGGATGGATGGATGGGAGGATGGATAGTAGATTAATGAATGTATGGAAAGAAGGATGTTTGGAAGAATAGATTATCAAGAGACAGAAAGAGCATACTTTTACACAATGGATCATGGGACAAAATGTTGTAACTTTCTGATTCATAGCTTATTAAAGCAATTCGCTCACTTACTCTCCCTAAGGTCTAAAGTCTAATTGTTTGTGCTTATGATCCCAGTTAAGAATGGAGTAACAGGATCTTTGATTTGCTTTGTTACCGTTTATTCGCTTTGACTTTTACCCCAAAGATATTTTCCTCCGGAGTACAAATATTGTTTCACATGAGACTAAATGCCATTTTCCTCATGCATTTACAGTTTAAGGTCAGTCATTAGAAAACAGCAGCTAAAGGAAAAAGCTCAAGTACTAAATGAATTTTTACAGCAGTCCATAGGTCATTTGGGTGCAATTTAATTGCACTGGATAAAAGTCAGCGGAAGCCAAGAGAAAGCTATGCTAAGTCTGAATGTTTGGTACTTTGAATGTTCTTCTTTAGGTTTAAAATGACCAACCTGTGTAATTTTACCAAACATAACAACATCTGCCTGGTTTGGTACTGAATCTTTGTTCTTTATTGTTATACACATGCCGCTATACACACAAAGAGAGACAGGTATAGAATTTTACATAGAGCCAAACACCACCTACTCTGGGGTTATCCTGGATACCAGGGCAATGTGGTCAGAACAGGAAGGCACAGTGTCAAGTTGAAATGGCACAGAAGAAGAGAGGATAAAAGACGAAAGAAACATTTAAAAGCAGACCGAGGTGAGAGCGTTTACAAATTCACATGCAAATGCAAGCCCAATTATTAAAATGCAAACATCTCAAAGATGTGCCCCTTCTGGTAACACATTCACAATTGCACTGGAACCTAAATACTTATAATAATGAATGTATAATTAATACTTGGTTATAACAAAGTAAAGCAACAATTCAACTTAAGATTACTTAATGACAGTAACAAGTTCTTTTTTTACTGTTGCATGAAACTTCTAGGAAATAAAAAGTTATGTACATTAGCATCCTAAAGCCTGTCTGTGCAGTGGAACTGTTGTATATTGTAGCATTTGTAAGAACATTGCACAAAGCAGGCAGCCATATTATTTCAAGGCACATAGATCTATATGCATGATGCTACACATACTGCACCAAGGAAACTAAAGCTGCTGCTGCTTCCACACAAACACGTGACTCCTTGTTTTGCAGCTACATCAGAAGCAAACACTTGTGTTGCCACAAAAAGACTGTACAGCTATCAGGCATGTCAACGGCGAGTAAGCTTGCCCGGCTATAGCGAATCCCTGTTTGTTCCAGGCTCTAACTACATCTGAATTTATCTGTAGCTCCTATTACCAACTGCTTAAATAATGCGCATGTTAACAGAGTCTAGTTTCGTCACTTAATATTTTTATGAAAATGAAACCAACAGGCTAAAGCTTAAGATGGACCACAACAACTTAACTTTGTCATATTCTTCTGTTAAAAGGAATGGATAGACTATTTGGTTAGAGTGCAAAAAGCAATTTAGAAATGGACACAAAAACAAAAGTAAAGCTCTCCTGGCAAAACAAATTCATCTGGGATCAATAAAGTTCTGTGTTTCTTTGATAATTACAAAACATGAATACAAACTGCATTTAGAGGTTCTTCTCATTTTAGTGTTAGGGTGGTTAGTCTGTAGTAAGTGGGCTTAAAGGCACCACCAAAGAACGGGAGTGGAAATGTCTGGAATCTACATTACAAGATCACAACTCTGTCCAAGACACACAACTGAACATTGAACAATGTGAGAATTAAAGAAATGGTTTTTTTGTTGTTTTTTTTGAGCTGGAGGATAAAAATATACCAGTCATCATATAAGAAACCAAAAACACCTTTGCATCATCTGTTTCCTTCTTCTGTAATGCTGACATGCTGATGAACAGTCCTTCCTCATCCTCAACTTTCTTTTAGGCCTCACGTGTGGTATCAAAAATCATTAAAACGAAAACCCGGGGTGGGGTGGACTTTTGGGGCCCTGTATGAAAGTAATAAAGGGACGGGATGGTTGTAGTGAAGCAAAGCCGAGTCCGAGTTAGTTGAAATGTTCATCCTCCAGATGAAGGCTGCTTGTGGGACACAGGAGAGGCTGGCTGGAGCAGTTTGTGCTCTGACTTTTTAGACTTTCTGTTGAGTCCGATGAACCTGTGATGGAAGATGTGCAAGTTGAAAGCAAATATTCCTGTCAGTCTCCCATAAGGAGCAGTGAAACACAACAAACTGTGTTTAAAACATGCTTACAGCTGCAACTTTGCAGCTTGAAAATATTTTCGTAGCTAAAACAGAAATCAGTGAATGTAATCAGAGAACCACACACGAATAGGTAGAGCCCCCGTACGAACAAAAGCATGGCAGACAGGAAAGCCTACATACCGCAGTTATTCCTCCATACCAATGGAGCACGAATCAGGACCTAGAGCTGCAAAAGGGTGAGGAGGAACACAGAGATAGGATGGCAGGAAATAAGAGTGTTAGGAAACATGCAGAGGTGAGAGCACACAGGTTAGAGAAAAAGCACATGGAAATCACAGCCTTAAAGTGTTCGATTAAAGACACTGACCTGGGGAACCAGAATAAAAAGATAAAGCTTTGTAGAGTAAAAAGTGAGCCAGATGCAGAAAACTTTGTTTTATTAGGAGAAGCACTCAGCTGGTTTGCTTATCAAGGTACACTCTTGTCACAAACATATGACAAACACATTAAAGAAATCCCTTTAATTTCTGTTTAGCTCTCGTCCTGAAAATAATAAATAGCTGTTCTCTCCCCTCAACAAAGGTTTTCTCACCAGGCAGAGACAGGTCGCCCGCTGGGTCGCTTTCTGTTTTGGTCAAGCTGCAGTGCTCGCTGCTGCAGTCCTGCAGGATGTCTCCTCCAGAAGGCATTCTGTCGTCTGGATCACACAGAACATGGACAACGTCAAACATGTTTACAGCGTCTCTTTTTACCGACTGCCAAATAAAAAAAGCTGGACTCACCGTCATCTGGAGAAAGGGATTCTGCCACGTCCTCAGTGGCTGTAGCCTGAAAGAAAGGAACCGTCAAGGGAAGAGTCGGTGTAAAGCAGAGGTAAGATTCAAATGTAAAATAGCAAAGAGGCAACTTACGTCTGTGGGAGCGGGGCTGCTGGAGAGAAGCGTGTGCGGCTGCGCGTCTGACATCTCAGACAGCTTCTCCTCGTCCTCCTCCTGGATGGGAGAGGATGGCGATCTCAGGGTGCTGGAGGAAAGATGGGGATATTTTCATGTAAATTACGCCGAGGCCTTACAAAACAAACTATACTTCAGTGTAAGTGTAATTATTTAATGTGGCCCCTAAAGGCTGGCTGCAGCAGCATTGTTATGATCAAATATGAACCCTAATTTTCTGATCTCATCACCTCAGTACTAAACTTCACAAAAACAGGTTACTTAGGTTCAGAGTTTGGTCATAATGAAAATGTGCAACAATTATTGCTGTGCATATTTCTGGGATTTTATAAGCATGTCCTCTGTTATTATGAAAGCTGCTAAGTCTTTTATTCGTGTGTTTCCTGCTTGGTTTGAACATGAGAACATTGTCACCACAGGCTTACCTGTCAGGCGACTTGCTGACTTTGCCTTTCTGAAGACTTCCATCACTTAAATGCTCCGGAGAGCTCAACTGACGGCTGTCCCCTCCCAGACCCCCTGAGAAGTTGATTTCGTCATATAGCGGGGCAGAAGGGATGGCGGGAGACACCGACCGCAGACCGTTCAAAGCCTCCAGCAGGGAGATGGGTTCAAAACCAGGTGGGACCGAGTCTGAGCTCTGCAAAAAAGTTTACAAATGGTTAAAGAGGAAGAACTTGGTCATAGAGTTAAGATACCAATATAACTCTTACTGAGTGCTCATCATGATCCATAGTTTGAGCCAGAACAGGACTGAAGGACACAGGAGAAAGAGCTCCAGGCTTCTTCCTCACAGCTCTTATCTGCAGCAAAGCTCTGAAGGCTGGGTAGAAGAAACCAAACTCCAATGTAAAATACAATATAATATAAAATAAGGCATTATTAAACACACATGCAATGATCTGGTATAAAAATCAGCCCTTCTTACGCAGCCTGCAGATGGGACAATTGTTGGCCTGATAGCGCAGAGTGTCCGCGCAGGAGTTGCAGAGACACAGGTGTCTGCAGGGCAGGATGAGTGTGTCTCTCAGGTCAGACAGACAGACAACACACTCGTTGCTGTTGTCGCTGTTCTCGTCATCAGATGGCTGAGAAGGGAGAAAAAGAAAAGAAAGTTATCAAACAAAGCTGATTAATGATTCAGGCACACAAAATGTTTCCACTGATACCTTGGTCTCTTGGTTGTTTTTGTTCTCAATGCCGTAGATTTCCTGCAGGAGGTAGCTCACACGGTCCACCTTGCAAAAAATGTCCAGAAGAAAATGGATGTTCACTTGGAGGAACATCTGCAGATTTTGTGGCACTGATGTGCCTTTTCAGGTGAGGATGCATTGTCTTTAACATCTTAATATGTGCACAGCAACAGTGATAAAACGGCCATAAAAGCAGGTACTGTTTTTTTTGGGAGAGTAGGCAGGTGCCAAGTCCTACTGGACAATGAAAACAGCATCACCATAAAGCCTGTCAGCAGAGGGAAGCTTTAAGTGCTCAAATATTTCCTGGTAGATGGCTGTACTGACTTTAAACAGGGAAAATACAGAGGACCAACACCAGCAGATGGCATGGCACCCCAAATAATGATTTCTAAATGAAATACCACAGACCAACAGTCCAGCCATATTCTGCTTTACCCAGGTTAGATGCTTCTGATGTTGTCTCTGGCTCAGGAGTGTGTTAACACAAGGAATGTGACAACTGCGACCATGTCCTGGATATAGCTGTGTATTCTTTGGCTCTTTAAACACTGGAAACTCCAGTAGCAATCCACACCTTGTGAATCTCCACCAAACGTTTACTTCATAATCCTCTAATGGCTGCAGTTATCCTTGTTTTTTGTACACCTTACCATCCACACTTTTTCCTTCCACTTAACTTTAAATCAAAATACCTGGATACAACACTATGAACAGGCAGGCTATTTCGCAATGATCTTTTGTGGCTTACCCTCCTTGTAGAGGAGGTCAGTCACTGTCTGATGGACAGTTGTCAAATCAGTAGTCTTCCCTATAAACTACATGTAGCCCACAACACAACATTCCCATATTTAAAAAAAAAAACTTTTTCATTTGCTGTAACCCTTAATCTTTCATCCTAACTGAAATGAATTCTTGAAACATATACTTGTGTGCCGTAAATCTATAGAATAAGGTTCACTTTTTGAAATAATTTAAATTAATTAATATTCTAATTTCTCAAGATGCACCTTTGTGTCAAATAACAATGTTTAACGTACGATTTGCTTCTGCTTCAGAGGCTTGACGGAGAAACTGCCATCAACGTGCTGCAGGTAAAAACAAATACATTTTAGGTCATCGCCAAGCTTCATTCACTTTTTACTAATGTATGCTTTTTGGTTTTACACCTACTCTTTCAAATGCTGCCAAAAGCACATGTGCATGTCCGAGGCAATCTAGAAACAGAAGAAAATAGCATCAACAAAAGCTAAAACTTTTGGTGTTAACACAGTGAGATCAGAACAGATTAGTTTTGATGACCTACCGTCTCCTTCATCGACCACAGCTTGGATCACCATTGGAAACACTCCTCGGTCCAAGTCAAAGTTTAGCTTTAAAGCAACATTTTGTACATATTAACTGAAGCAGTTGAGACGCTTAGGAAAAGCCTGTTTGTGTGATGTGGGATCTTGTCGCAAAATCCAAACCTACATCCTCCTCTTTCCACTCGCTGAAATCTATTTTGAAGGACGGCATGGAGAACTGCTGGCTCACCCCCCGCTTGTAGTGCACCGTTTCAGAGACCAGGGTCGGATCCTTCGGGCTGTACCTGCACACACGACAATGCAGCCTCGTCAAGCGTCCATCTTTCCAGAGCAGAAAAAAAACCCTGTGGTGTTCAACTAAAGCTAAAAACAGAGCAAAGACTTTTTAGATGCATCCTGTTTCCAAAGAAGATGCCAATCTGGAAATATCCAACTGGGACTGTAATCAGTATCGTCAAGGTCAAAACAAAATGTAAACATAGAACCACAGCTGGCTAACACAACACAATGGCAGCAAAATCTGATTTCAGGTTTCCTCGTAAACTGTAACTTGTATCTTTATCCATGTTTCACACCTAAATGAAACACCTATGGTTTGAGGTGTGTCAAAAATGTTAGGTAGAATCTGACATAAGGACAAATAAATGGATGTGACAGGTTCTCCCTATGTTGGTTTTAAACTTAAATAATGCTCTATGAAGTAAAAGTTATAAAATGTAATTCCTACACAGCCATCCCATTGGAGAACTCCTCAAACGCCTGGCAGTAGAGAGTGATGGCGACCCTGGCATCAGCATCAAAGGTAAACTCCACGCCGTACTGAACCTTGGGTTTCCCGCCGTCCTCCACCGAAGTGTCAGAGTCATCTTTGTACCTAGAACCAAGCAGTTTGACGGTCATTAACAGAAAACCTGTTTCTACCTTTCTAAAACAGCACTCTTACAATCTTTACCTCACTAAACGGAGAGAATCCTTCCGGATGTTAACCAGACTCCTCAAGGTCTTCACAGGTTCATGGGGTGCGGGTGTCACATACGGAAACTAGAAAAATAACAGCACTATCAATTATATTTAATTCAAATGACAGACAATTGATAAAGCCTTAAAAAGAAAAAAATACTAAAATCAGATTTAACGAAATATCAGATTTTTACCTGTACTGGCCTATTTCCAAGAAAATTTAAGTCCATGTTTTCCCCAAACAGGTATCCCTCTGGATGTGGAGTATCAAACTTCTCTCCTCCCATGAAGAAATGGCTTGCGAAGTAATTCCCTGGAGAAGAAGGAGTAAACGGACAATTAACTAAAGCACTGCCAATATGACATGAAAGCACTTTTCTTTGCAGACAAAAGAGGGCTCATGAATAATGTCACGGTTTCTGCACAGGTACAGTAATATTTACCTCTGTAGCATTTGTAAACAAATCAACTACTTAAAAGGTGGTCTATAATTTATCTGAGAAAATAATGTTATCCGAGTTTAAGGAGTATGTAAAATTAAACATCAAAAGATGTTTAATTACTGAGTCCCCTTGTTTGATAAGTCAAGCAATGACGCATTTCACAATCATTATGTCATAATAACATGATCATAACATGATCTTACAGCTTAATTGCAGCCTGACTTGTTTTACATTAACACACCTCGAGAGGGGCAGTGTCTGAATTTATTTTAACATGTGATCTTTTTCCCGGAAACATTAACTTAGACTGCACATGCTAAAAAACAAACAAAACAAAAAACTGTCGTTACGTATCTTTATCTGAGAATCAATCGTGTAAAAGACGTAATGAAACCGAGTCAACAGAAAAAAGTAACTCGTTTTCCCAGAGTTTGTTTCAATTATCAAAAACAAAGTTGTGCTTACTAGAGAGAAACTGCAAGTCCCTTACCAGATTTCGGAGGAAACCGATAGGCCGAGTTTGCCTGGATATCAATGTCCTCAACACCAGCAATTCTACGACTTAGGATGGACCCCATCTTCCTCTTAGCTACAGTTAGCTGCTAGCTAATAGTCCGACGGCGGCGCAGATTAGCTATGATTCGAGCCTAGACAGGTGTCCAGACGAATAAAACATCCACCAGAAACAAACGCTGTCGTCAGTTCGACATTTTTCACGCTAGGTTTGGTTGGCAGCAGGGCTACGAAAATGAAAAATAGCTAAGGGCGAGCTGTTGTGACCACGGACGTACCAACGTAGCAGGCTCTGGATCTGATTGGCTGTCTGGCAGCTCGCTCAGCAGGAGAGTGCGTTGGTTTTCTGTTAAGGGACCGGCCGGACAAGCATGCGGAGTTTACACCATCGAACCAGGTTAACGGGTCAGCGCAAGGACGTTCGAGGCGACAATTGAATTTATAAGAATATTGAAATGTTTATTTTACCGTTCAAAGTGTAACGTTTACAATTTCTAAAAGCACGAATATGAAAAGGAGCTAAAAAATAAATTAGAATAAAACTACGGTGCCGGATTGTATGTTAAAAATAAATCCCAGTAACTTTTATCTTTTTATAGTTTACAAAGCAAAAGTCTCTAAAGGCACTTTAACAAAACGCGAGAGAGGGAGCCGAGTGGCTGAGTTTAAAAGCAATCTCAGATCCTTGGTTACTATTTGCTGAGATGTATTTGTAAATAAACCAAGATCACAACACAAAGAAAGATGAAAGTCGTAGCATCAGATTGTAACTACGTTTACACAACCGTCAAACAATACGGATCATTCTTTGCACTTTTACAAAATAAACTTGCTAATTCCTTTCAATCCTAAATTTGAAACAATTTCAATGATTTTAATGTAGGCTATCTATACTGAAACCATCAAATTAAATGCAAAAGTATTTTCATTCTCAATCAACGGATCTAAACAGTTTAGACTTATGGCCCATGTTAGAATTCAAGCATAAATGGGAAGACCCTGACAGTTTTGAGGGCCCCAAACCGCGGCTTAGTTCGTTTAAGCCTTGGGCCGGCTCTGAACCACCAACATTTTACAATGGACAAAACAACACTACCACGTATAACATTTCTGAGATACAAGGGTGGATTTATTCATCTTAGCTCCCACTCTTCATTCGGCTTGTTAATCTTTCACAACAAATACAAAAATACTGACGTTTATTTGACTTGCAGTTTGCCTTAATGACCACAAGAGAGCAGCAAAAAGACTAGACGGTGATTAACCTCAGGTAGCTCTGCGGTTCTACTAAAAAGGGTGAATACACATTATTACAATTTGTAAAAAAAAATAAGTATATATATTAAAATGCTGACATTAGTAATGGTGGCAACATGTTTATTTTCTGAGATTATAAATATATAAGCGCTTGGACAACTGCATTAAGTTTTGATTCGTTTATGTTCCTGTCTAAAATTCTCTTCAGAGCAGTATGAAACCCATTTTTGTCCCTTGGTATCCTATTGATGAATTCTGTTCGTAAACTGTGTTAGTTTAAATGTTGTTAAAAGCATTTACAAAATAATAAGATATTTGAGGGAACTCTGGAAATAACTGACATAATCTATTATTGTAGCTCCCCAGTGTCGATTATAGATACAATTAAACAAACAGACAAACTCTTTAGGTATAGATGTAACATAATTTGACAGGACTGGTATTAAACCAGGCATTTGACTGCTAGAGTTATTTTATTTTATAATATAAAACTAACGAAAATAATTATTTGTGTTCAGTTTGTCCATTGAGTAGAGCAGTTGACAATATGTCAGTTATAAACTACACTGCTCAAAAAAATGAAAGGAACACTTAAACAACACAATATAACTCCAAGTAAATCAAACTAAGTGATGCTAACTGATGCAAGATCCTTTAGCATGACCGGTATGGCAGTGGGTCAGTAATGGTGTGGGGTGGCATTTCTTTGGAGGGCCACACGGCCCTCCATGTGCTCGCCAGAGGTAGCCTGACTGCCATAAGGTACCGAGATGAGATCCTCAGACCCCTTGTGAGACCATATGCTGGTGCGGTTGGCCCTGGGTTCCTCCTAATGCAGGACAATGCTAGACCTCATGTGGCTGGAGTGTGGCCTGAATCCGATCGAGCACATCTGGGACATCATGTCTCCCTCCATCCACCAACGTCACGTTGCACCACAGACTGTCCAGGAGTTGGCGGATGCTTTAGTCCAGGTCTGGGAGGAGATCCCTCAGGAGACCATCCGCCGTCTTATCACGAGCATGCCCAGGCGTTGTAGGGAGGTCATACAGGCACGTGGAGGCCACACACAATACTGAGCCTCATTCAGACTTGTTTTAAGGACATTACATCAAAGTTGGATCAGCCTGTAGTGTGTTTTTCCACTTTAATTTTGTGTGTGACTCCAAATCCAGGCCTCCATTGGTTAATAAATTAAATTTCCATTGATGATTTTGTGTGTGATTTTGTTGTCAGCACATTCAACTTTGTACAGAACATTCAACTTTGTACAGAAGTATTCAATGAGAATATTTCATTCATTCAGATCTAGGATGTGTTATTTGAGTGTTCCCTTTATTTTTTGAGCAGTGTATATTAATTATCAAATATGACTATATGACAAATAATCTGTACACAGTGCATGATGCTGGCAGTTGCACTAGTTGCTTAAATAACTTTTTTTTAAGTTTAATCTTAAAGGCAAGGCAAGGCAAGTTTATTTATATAGCACATTCAGTAGCAAGACAATTCAAAGTGCTGTACATGAAAAAAGAAAAAGAGATATAATAGAAAAAGTACATTACAGTGGCATAAAGGTAATTCAAGATTTAACGAACAGAAATAACTAAAGAGAATAAAAATGAGTTATTAAAATGATAAGGTGATAATAAAAAAGATAAAAAATTATTGATAAAATGATTGATAAGAAAAAGAAAGGAAAGTTGGACTAAAAACTTAACAAATAATGTTTAGATACCACAGTCAAAGGCCACTATAAACAAACAAGCAATTTATAGCAAGTTAGGGTTTCAGCGCTTTTACAGTTTTCTGGGAGTTTATTCCAGGTTAGTGGAGCATAAAAACTAAAAGCCGCTTCTCCCTGTTTGGTTCTGGTTCTGGGTATGCCGAGTAGATTTGAGCCAGAAGACCTGAGAGGTCTGGGTGGTTGATACACTGACAACAAGTCTGTAATGTATTTTGGTGCTAAGCCATTCAGTGATTTATAGACTAACAGAAGTATTTTAAAGTCTATTCTTTGAGATACAGGGAGACAGTGTAAGGACTTTAGAACCGGGGTGATGTGCTCCACTTTTTTAGTTCTAGTGAGGAAGCGGGCAGCAGCGTTCTGGATCAACTGCAGCTCTCTGAATGACTTTTTCAGCACACCTGTAAAGACACCGTCGCATTAATCAATTCTACTAAAGATGAACGCATGAATCAGTTTTTTAAGGTCCTGCTGAGACATTAGTCCTTTAATCCTGGAGATGTTCTTTATGTGATAGAAGGTCGACCTTGTTACTGTCTTTATGTGCCTCTGAAGGTTCAGGTCTGAGTCCATCACTACACCCAGATTTCGAGCCTGATTGGTGGTAGCTGTCTAAACTGAAGCTGTGTATTAACTTTTAAAAAGCTCTTCCTTTGGACCTCAAAAAATTATTACTTCAGTTTTGTTTTGATTCAGCTGAAGAAAAGTTTGGCACATTCATGCATCGATTACTTCTATGCATTTATCCAGCACTAGGATGGGTTCATAGTCACCTGGTGACATCGCAATTTATAGCTGTGTGTCGTCTGCATAGTCACGATAACTTATAGTGATGTTTATTATATTCTGAGTGAGGGGGAACATGTAGATATTGAATAGGAGCGCCCCAAAGATATGACCTTGGGGAACGCCACATGTGATTTTTTTGGCAATAAAGATAACTGCAGTTCTCATTCAATACCACTAGAGGAATCTGTTTCAATTCTACCTAGAATCTTCTGGCAGATACTGTAAATCGTTGTTGATGCAAAATGTAATGAGATACAGTTTTCGGTATATTCAGTAGGGAGTCTGAGGACAAGCAAACTGATAAATTACCAAGATTACCAAAAGATTATTGTTTAATGCATTAGAGATGTATAACAGAAAGAAAAGAAAAAAACAATCCATCTCAAACTTCAGCGTTTGGATGTATAAACTGGAATTAGCTGAAATCAACTTTTTAACACAGTAGTTTTAACAACACATACATTTTTTTGGTTAGAATAACAGTAGAATTGCAATTTCCCCGTTTAAAACTTTATAAATGTTTCAATTCAGTGATTTAAAATCTCCATTTAATGATAGCAATATGTGATGAAATACACACATCTGGTAGTTTCATCAAATATTACATATAAAACCTTTACTAATTGAATTTTATACATACAATTAGATTTGTTTCTCGTATAAGTATGCTCTGAAACACTTATGTTACAGGCAGAATCAAGTTAGAGCAGATGTTTTGCTGCATTGGTAATGTTAATTATGTATTGCATGGTACAATTTCTAAATTCTGTTGTTTTTTAGGTTTGTTTGATCAATCAACTTTTTTCCCATTCTGTTTTGTTTTTTCTTGTTTCTAGACCACAGTAAAAGCAAATTCCCATATTTTTATTACCATGGTTTCCAAGATTGCAAATAAAATTCCCTATTAGCTTTTTATTTTGACAGGGCATCAAAATTTGTCACAACACTGGTGTACATAATAATTAATGACGTCAATGTAAATCCGTCTCAGCGGTTGTCGAAGCAGCTAACGTCAAACAACTTCTGCTACAACACGGTTCGGTGTTGTTTCTCCTGGAAAAAGGTAATAACGCTTTCAGCTCGTTACTATCTGCTTCTAAACAGCGAACACTGAAAACAAGTCTTCTCTACGTGTTATCTACGTTAGCAATGCTAACTTAGCATCCGTTCTCACAATTTTAGCGTTTAGTTTCTGTATCCAGAATGGCGACACTAGCTAGCAATGCAGCTACCTAAAGCTAGCTGTGAACGGTTGGCTTCACCATTAAACGCAGGGATGTCTTTAAGTTGCCTTAACAGCTGAGGACCAGTCGCTCCTCTGTTTTAAGGAGCCTGAAATAAACATGTTTTAAACCAGACATTTAGCCACTGAAAGCGCCTCTTTTTTATTCCGTTTCCTATTAGCTAGCAAATATTAGCTGACAAACATGTCAGTTTGCTTTTCATGAATTATCCACCTTCATGTTAAACCAGCGCTGCATTCCGCTTACATATATATTATGTAACTAAGTTATTCATGGTGGTGCAAGTAGCTTGGGATTATCAACAAACGGATAAAACAGTTGTTTAGCAACAGCCTACATTTTAATTTTAGGATTTAATCCAGGATTTGTTTCTTAAAACTGATTAAAGGATTGCGAAGTAGTAAAATTTTAGTTCACCTTGTGTGCACACATTTCATCGTTTAATAATACTGATTTTTATTGTAGCAACTAATATAACATTTTGTTGCTAAATTAAAGGTTCTGGTGTAAACATATTGATTTTAAAATGAAATTGATGCTGAAAAAGACATCAACATTTTTAACAAATTGGATTATTTTATGTTCTCTGATGTTTGAGCGCAGTTCATCAGTTGTGTTGTACTTTTACTCGTAGTAATTTGCATGTATTTGAGTTTTACAGGCGCATAACATACATCACCAATCGTTACTTTGTAATGTGCAATTTGATTCGTGAAATATTTGTTTTAACACTTTTCAAGTGAATGTTTGGTGCAATCTCCAATCGAGTTGTCGTACAAGACAATTTCAATTTTTTTATTTTAGTCCATGTTACATTTTTGAGGAATATGTTTTTAAAATGTTCTGTTTACTAATTTATTGATTTATTTATAATCTAAAAAATTATTTGTTTCACTCCAAAAAAATACCGCTTACTTTTTGACTGTAACCTTTTAATTTTTTTGCATAACAAATAAATAAAACGTAAACAAAGAATAACATTTTAAAGTTTGAATTATATGTATAGAGTGTCAGCTCCAGCATCACAAAAACAAATAAAATGAAGACCTTGTTATTTATGTATTTACAAATAAAAAACTTGAATGTTCAGAATAACATATGATGAGATTGAACTGGAAATATAATACTACTGTTGTATTTATTATTCAAGTTTGTTTGATTTAAATGTGATAAATAAATGGGAATAAAGTCTGTGCATTAACATTAGCAGATACAGTGTTAAACAATAAAATGTCCATATTATCGTTAAATGCAAAAATATAGCAGACACCCAACTTTTCTAACCATAGAGTTCTTGTGATTATTATTACAAATATATAATTGAATATTTAGTATAAATATTTTAATATTTTATTAAATAATAATCCTGTTAAGTGTTGTCTGGTGAATACCAGCCTAATAAGGCGGTGGTATTAGAACAATAGTGAAAGGTGTGAGCCAAGCTCTGACATTACTGAACAGCAAAACTCTGCACACACATGGAATAATTCAAACCATTTCTTAAAATACAAGAATTTATTAACAAAAATAAGTCAACTCAAAGTCAAACATATTTCAATTAACAACAAACTCTTTACTATGCTAAAACAATCCAACTAAAACTACCAAGAAGGATGAACAAGTGAATCAAAGATGGTTAAAAACCATGGCCAATAAAGTGATGCAACATTACTATTAAATGTTATTTATGTCTGAGAACCAAGGATTATTTTTCAGAATCTGGAAATCAAGTTATGAAACTAAAGCTTTCTGAATAACTTGGTGTTTACAAAGCCTGCGGGCTCATAAGCTGATGTCATTAGCCACGTGTTACCTTAGCCATTAGCTGCTGAAGCTAAGAAAATAAACGTATAGCTTGTTATCATCCCTTTAAAATCAAACATGTACTTTTAAAATACCATCAATAAAGAATCAAAATACGTAAGCGTTGACGGCACGTTATGGCAGATCTGTGTTTAAAAACCACCCTTTAAATAAAGTTTGTCTTAACTTTAAAAACACAACACCTAACACATCATTAGCTGAGCAGCTAGTCTACTAACACTTAACCAAGTTTTCTCAACACAAACAAAAAAGTCATTAAATGAACATTATTTAGATTATTTCATTCTAAACTAATCTTCTCGGCCCAAGCTCGTACGTGAACTATGCTGAGGAAAGGGTTTCCTGGGGGACGAGTTGAGGGAAGCGAAACTGTCTGGTCATCCACGTGTGGACTGAAATGGACTAGTAGTGCAGCTAATCTCAGTAGCTGAAAGGGGATCGGCTATTTAGCTAACCTAGCTGAACTTTACGACAACGGCACGTTCGGCTCCTTCAATGGGGTAGCTTTCGCTACCTGGACATGCATGCAGGAAGGCGTGTGATGCGGTTCCGGTGGCTTCTTTTCCGTGAGGGGAAATCCACTTCAATTAGGGCTGCTTCTGGTGGCCTCAGAAGGAAAGTCAAGCCACGCTTGTCTTATACACCCTTTTTATTAATGAATGATGGATACTTGAACAGCAAATCACTACTTAACTTTGTTGTATATGATCGGTGTGATCGTAGTCACTTCTGGATCCAAGGATTCTTTGAAGGAGAAGCCTTACTTGCCCACGTGTTCCAAGGCTTTTAGCTGACATGTGGTCTGGTCCCTCCATTAGCCGGTGTCCGCAGCCGGAATGAGGCCGAGTGGAGAGAGAGAGGTGTTTTTGGGTCAGAGATTCCAGCTCTGACTCCTCCTCTTCCTGGGCTGTGTTAGGAATAGAGTAGGTGATGCTAAAAGGTGCAGAGATTCATGCTGGCCTCTGTTTATGTATCATTCAATGTCCAAATTCATCCATGGCTGGGGTCCCAACCGAGTGCATCCAGGAGCATTAAACATGGAGTTAGGCCTTTAAAAACTTTTCTAACCTGACTAATTTTGGCATTAATCAGATAATTTATCCACCATTTTTATTTTGATATAAGAGGCAGACAGAACTAGCCAATGACTGGCAAAGAAGTTTGTTTATATGTTTATATATACACACAAACACATGTACTGCTACTAACTCTCACACATACTTATTTGGGGGGAAACAGTTTTAAAAAATAAAAAAAAAAGCTCAAATCATAAAATTATGTACTGACTAAAGATAGTGACCTAGAATGATTTTTATCGTTAACTTTATCGATTACTTAAGCGAATCGCAACAACACCACATTTAACCTTTGCATGTATTATTTAGCGTGAGAGAGACCAGTATTGATGTAACTTGAGATGAGAGATTTCATGCTTTATTCCTTAGCAGTACACCGACCCATAGAGCTGTGATTGCTGCCAACGTATCTGAGCGCCTAGACCTCCAGCCAGTATGTCCAGTGACCCTCCCCCTCCGTACCCCGGAGGTCCCAGTGCCCCTCCCATTGAGGAAAAGAATGGACAACCAGGTAATGAAGGCAAACTTGCAAGGGTGTGCTGAATGTTGATGAGTATTTAGTTGTGTTCTTGCAGCAGCTAGAAATTAGTTCTAGCTGCAAGTAAATCTTTGTTTTGCCCAGTTTTGGATATGCATGAATCATGTCTAAACATTGTAGAGCCGTATTGGTTGTCATTTATTTTAGGTGTTTCATTTTTATCTCTTTATGATATGAATTGTATGGAAGTAAAATAGTCTCATTAAAATCAGACATTTTTTAGACATTTAATTAATGCTCTGTATTCTGTGCAATTATGTATGTGAATTTTTTGTTGTACTTAAAATTTGCCAGCAAAAATTCACCTGCAAGAATTCGCCTGCAAATGTGTTGCCGCTTCTTCCGGTCACTTCAAAACAAGAGCATCTGCGGACAGGGTTGGGGCACCAGCTGTCATCAGGTCAGTCAAACATTTCATTCAGTTCCATTAGATGGAAAAAAAATACCGAATCTCAAATGGGTGTTAATTACCTGGCGTTTTGTAATAATATATTTTTGGCAGAAAAATCTCATCACTGATCTTCATTAAGCCACTATCCAGCAAACTGTTAAGAGACTCACCTCTGCCCAAGGCAATGGTGTGTCACGTGATCAAATAAGCGTAACCTGATTGGCTAAAAGACGCTCGACTCGATCGAGTGCTGATTGCTTTAACACCCATTTGAGATTCTGTATTTTTTTTCCATCTAATGGAACTGAATGAAATGTTTGACTGACCTGATGACAGCTGGTGCCCCAACCCTGTCCGCAGATGCTCTTGTTTTGAAGTGACCGGAAGAAGCGGCAACACATTTGCAGGTGAATTTTTGCAGGTGAATTTTAAGTACAAAAAAAAATTCACATACATAATTGCACAGGATAAATTCAGTGTAAAAAATGTCTGATTCTAATGAGACTATTTTACCTCCATAGAATTGTCTTTCACTCTTTTCACTGAGCTTTGTGACATGGTCACTTGACTTTGTAGACCAGCAAAGTTGTTCCAGTGTCTGTCACTCTTGGTGTGTAGTCATATTGCTTAAATAATTGTATTTAATCAAAAAATTACTGACAGCATTCCATTGCGTTTAAATGTTAAAACTATCAGCTTGGATATTTAGGACCTTGTTTGTTAGGGGTGTTGTTGAAATCCTTTAGATGAGGGAATACCATGACTCTTATTTGTATAGAGCTGTCTTCATTTTTTGTGTATCTTTCAGAAACAGTAAGAACTACTCAGCCACAAGGACAGCCCTTACTTCCAGATTATGGCCCTCCCCCCTATGAAGGTCCACATCCAGGCTTCCTACCTCCACATGTCCCAGGAGAAGGACCTATGCCTATGCCTCCACCAATGCAAGGTGCTATAATATGTCCTCAAATATCAGTAAATATCTTGTAATTACTGAAGCAGGAGCACACTCACACTGCTTCTTTTAATTGGTCAGTCCAGCACCAAACTCCCCTGGAAGGTTTGGGACTACATTCATTTTGTGTCTCAGTGGCATTTTAGAACCCTTGACGCTTTCATGTTTAGCAGCGGCAGCTTTATTTTACTGGCACAATCATTTCTGTAACTACATCATTGCATGTCACCTCACACCTTCATGAAAATCCTTTTTAAAGTTATTTTGTTTTTGTCTTCTACATAATCATTCCAATCTGTATTATTTTCTGTTAATACTTTAATTTCTAAATGAAATCTTTGCAGGTTTCGCCTATCCACCACCTCCAGGTCACTTTGCTCATCCAATGCCTCTACCAATACAAGGTGCAGCAGCCTGTCCTCAGATATCAGTAAACACACACCGTCACACTGTCACTGTGTGTATTTGAGTGAAAAAATGTCAGAGGTGGTGTTTACTCTTCTTTTGGCTCAGTCTTAGAAAAACATCAGTGATTATACATTTGTCCTTTTTTCTTTTTCTTTCTGTATCCATTTTTTTCAGTTATTGCAGTGACTGGTGCCAGATTTATTTTATTTGCAAGTTAATGTGTAACCACATCCCTTCACATCACCCAAAGATGTCATCAATTTCTTTCCCTGAATATAATAAAATTTTCCTCTACAAGGGTTAGTTCAGTCCATGCTTATTTTTTGTTTGTTAACACTTTAATTCCTGGATTCATTCTCTGCAGGTGGCCCATTCCCACCACCGCCAGGTCACTTCGCTCAGCCAATGCCCGGACAGATGGGTCCCGGTCCCAGTCACTTTGTCCACATGGGAGGTCACACAGCGACCGTCCTGGCTCCTCCGGGGGCAGCCACCACTGTGACAGTACTGCAAGGCGAAATGTTTCAGACCTCACCGGTGCAGACCGTGTGTCCGCACTGTCAGCAGGCGATCATCACTCGCATCTCTCATGATGTCGGGCTGATGAACACACTCTTCTGCCTCTTCTGTTTCTTTGTAGGGTAAGTTCACAGTGGTAACTATTTGATGAAAGAGTTATTACAGATAATCCATTTCAGCCAAAATGTAATAGTATAGTTTAATCCTAAGTAGTAATTTGTGGTCAGCAGACATTAGGAAGAGGCACTTCAGACTAGTGTTGGAAGTGATACATTTATGGTATTAGATCCAACCCTCTTAAGATTGAGTTGACAAACTGTAATGATAAATGTCATCATACAATAGTAAAACAATGGTAAGCAGTATGTTTAAAGAGTACTGCTTACCATTTGTTTTTGTTTGCAAACCTCATCTGTTGTGCAGATGCAAGGAATAACATTTCCTTTCAGACTTCCAATAGACTTCCCTTTGGCTGCTTCTAGTTTTTCTCATCAGAAGCTCTGTTACTACTCTTAGTTTAAAGCTCCTAGGAAGTGTTGATTATTCAGTGTTTTTACACTTCATAATTTCACAGTACTGAATAGGCATACTAGTGTGCAGATGTTTGATTTTGTTATGTATATTGTTTTTTTTTCCTCCCAGATGTGATCTCGGCTGCTGCTTGATTCCCTGTCTGATCGATGACCTCAAGGATGTGACACACACCTGCCCTAACTGTAAGGGCTACATCTACACATACAAACGCATCTGCTAACCACCGACAGCTTTTTGGCACAGAACCATGTACATGCACACACTCACACAAACTCTCAGCTCCCCCTGCTGGTGGTGACAGCAGACCCCCACTACCACCCCATTTTTGCATATTGTTGTCGCTGTCTTATATCATAAATGAAGTTTTCTCATAAGCTCACCAGACATCTGTGTATATCTTTTGCATTCTTTAAAAATGTATAAAAGAGGATTTGAAATGTACAAAACTTATAAACTGCAAATGATGAAGGGCGCTAAAAGAACTAAGAACTGACAGGCTGCAGTCGCGCAGAAACAGCTGGGAGCCTAGACGTTTTAGTCTTATGCATGTCAAGGTGAAAAAAAAAAAAAAGGTAACCTCATTTAGAAAATGTGTACTTTAAGTTAATTTGAAAATGTTATGAGTTTTTGTGTTGGTTTTTCTTTTGGGTCTCATCTTTGAGAATTCATCGTCTCTAGATCATCTTTAAACTGATGTATTTATGGTACAAGCTGCATTTATTTTTGTAAAGTCACAATGACTCAGTGACTTGCTGCTACTAGCTCTCTGTCCATGATGTGTTTAGTTTTGATAAATTTAACATTTGCACTTTTATTTTAAATCCTCTGTTGGCCCCTTTTGTTATCGTGAATATATGATAATGAATAAAAGCAAAGTTGTTTGGCTTTTAGCTGAGTCAATCGGACTGTACATGCACTGAAAACATGTTAAAGATATTTATTTTGTCACTGATTAAAGAACTGCATGACATCTTAGTAATGTTTGAGTATACTTTGACAGGCTGATGCACTTCTACGGGTTCAAACGTATAACTCTTCAAGTAGGATATATAAAAAAAACTGTGCAAAACATCAACCTTGGCACCAGTTCTTTAAGACTACTTGCTTTGCCTAAATGCATCCTAGATAGCAAATACATTTAAGCTTCAATTAAAATAAAAAAAATAGAATTACACTGAATTGTCTGCTGCTAGTGAATGATCAGTGTACCGTCACTGCATGTCCAATTGTTTGTTTCCTAATGCCTATCGAGAGTTCATCTACCCGACCCTCACTTCAGACAAGTAATTCTGCTGATTAGCTCCTTCAATGTGCATTTGACTTTTATTTTTTCTTGAGGCTGACAAATCAGTGCAAAACGATATTTGAGTTGGAGGATTGCAATGAAACGTTCTTGTGAAAATTGCATTGCTATAATGTCTGTGATAATGTACAATGTAAGACAGTTGACTGTTGTACACAGGTAATATTTTAATCAATAAAAGTCAAGAAGAAGCTGTGTTTATGATCTTAAATTCATGATGTCCGACAAGTGACATCAAGTGTTGCATATAAATAAGAAATGTATTTGAGGGTAAAGATTCTCAAGAGACAAAGCAGAATCAGAAGCTTATTAGAAATTTTCACATGAATACAGAACAGTCAGTCTCTCCATCTATGTCCACACTGTGCATTGCAGCATTTGTAGAAAGTTGTCATCGGCTCGTCAGCTGATCTGGTCTGGATCTGCATGAAATAAGCCCTGGGATGCGCACACTTCGGACACGTTTCTGTTCAGAAACACAAATGTAAATTATCAACCTAGACTTTCCTTTTCCTCCATTTCTGATGCTCTTTGGAAAAATAAAACAAAAAAAATTAAAACATGTTAGTTTTGATATGTTAGTCACGTTAATTATGACAGTAACTCTGTGAGAAACAAGGAGACACACCTTGGATTGTCACAGTAAAAGTATGAAACAAGACACTAAACCTCCTGTCATCCGAACAGTTACAGACAGCCTGGAGGATCATCATTAGGGGTCTGTGTGCTGCTGAAATAATGGTTCACTCTGTATTGGAAAGAAATTGGGTACATATCTGATGTTTCTAGTCACCTCAGTCTGGACAGCCACCTCGCATTTCTTATCCGACTTGTCTTATCTTGCTGATGTGTACAGCAAGAGTAAACAGTGGATGAATACAAGCAAGTACTACTAATCTTTATTTTAGCTCTGATTGCACAAATTCAGAACTGATAAGACATACTTTGACATGTAGAATCCGTATTTACTTGCATAATCAGTGTGCAGGTACCTGCACATGCAGGTAATTTCACAGTTGTCCAGTGGGTCCCAAGTCAGTCCTCCAGAGGTGGTACCGTGCATTTTTTAAGACCTTTTCCTAGTTCAAGACACTTAAACCGAATAATGGGTTCATTACTACACCCCTGAGAGACTCAGTCGACTACCGCACATATGAATTTACTAAAAGTTGAAGGAATTGACTGTTATTTGGACTTCTGACAATTCGTATCCAATTAAACCAGTGCCAGGACGTGTGTGACGTCATTGCCAGATCTCATCCAACATCTGAGACAAGCCAACAACATAATACTGAGCCTTTAATCAGCATCAGTTCAGTAAGCCAAAGGTTTTGACGGCGCTGGGTGTTAGAGTTAAAAGCTCCAACATGAGCAGAGGTGAACCTCTCTTCAGAGGAGGCACCTGAAATGTCTTCGCAAGTAAAGTATTTAACACTGAATCCATCTCATGAACTTGTTTTTCATAATCCATGTGTAAGTTTTAGCAAGTTATATTTGCGTTATTATTTTCACCTTGTGTTTTAAATGTGTAACTGTCAGTTTTGGTTTTATTTTATGTCTAACTTGGCCTGGTCAAGCCAAGTTGTGTTCTTAAAGCAATAATACCTGGTTAAAAGGTGCAGTCTAAAAATGTTAAACAAGTTAAATTATAGCAATTTTAGTCTGTAGTAAAACTTTTCTTTGCTTTACTTTTCTTTATGATGCCACTGCAATGTACTGCAAAGTGTTTTATTCACCATTTAAAGCACTTTGAATTGTCTTATTTCTGAAATGTGCTGTATAAACAAACCTGACTTGCCTAGATCATCACGTTTTTTCTATAGATCTGAACATAATATGCAGAGAGGGGATGTTTAAAGCTGTGAGAGAGATAACTTTATACCATTAATTAGAAACCAGTGGACAAATCACTCACCTGCTGTTGAATCCACGTTCTCCCACGCTGCAGCGCCGCCAAGAACATCATCCACCTCTTTTAACTTGGGATACTTTCTGTTGTTCACCTAAGAAGAAACACAGGGAGGCATTTAACACATAGAACATCGTTAAAAAAGAAGAAAAAGCAACACATTTTCAACATAATGGAAGTTTAAACTTTATTTTTTACCTTTCTGGTGATGTTGTGTACATATGGACAAGTGTTACAGGCGAATCTCATACATCTTTGTCCTTCTTCGACGATTAAAACATTCCCACAGGTGGGGCAAAACAGTAACATGTTGACAAGTCACAAACCGAGTCGATTTGCAGAGAAAATAAGTCGTGCAGATCCTTGGACGCGAACAATCCGCTGAGTTTCATAGCGGAAGTGCAGCAGATAAAACAGATCGGTAGGAAACACAAGGAAGGAAGTGGTTTCCTGTGAAGACTAATTTAACGTCATAAATTTTATGACGTTAAATTAGCGTGTGTTTTATAACCTATAACAGCAACCGTTTTATTTTTATTTTTATTTATTATTATTATTATTATTGTTATAATGTTCATCGAGTGGAATCTTGTGTAACGAGCCACAGTATCCCATCGGATATATATATTGCGCGCTCCACAGTAAAACAAATCGCTCTTGTAAGATTATATGTTATTGTCTTCGTTAATGTTCGGATAAAATCGGGCTGGTGCATGTTTGCTGAGTTATTGTAGTAGCCTATGATGGAGGCGGAGCAGAGTGTAATCGCAGGAGGTGAAATAGGTCTTATTATTCACGATGAGGAGGTGAAAAAGGAGAAGCTGTCAGAGGAGGACGAGGATGCAGCTGCTGATACCGAGGAGGAAGATGAAGATGCTCTCCCGCATTCGGAGATCCTTGATATTTTCGAGGAGGGACTGGCTCGACTTGTACAGGACCCTTTACTTTGTGATTTGCCAATACAGGTGCGCAGAAATGTTAAATTTGGGTCATTGTTCTGCATGACACAGAACAATTTGGTGTAGAGTGGAGTTTCTAGTTGGCAAAAGATGTGCAGCTCATTTGGTTTCAAAACTAGTCCAGATCATCACCTTTGTACAACCGTGCTCGATAGTTTGTATATGGAGCACCATATATAAGGAGCACCACTGCCAAACATAGTAAGGATTTGTTTCAGAGAGGTTTTTAGATTGTTTTTGTTTGTTTTAGATGCAACATTTGCAACCTAAGCTGTGCCATCACATTCAGTTTAGAGGTAAGTTGGTTTCTTGTGGCAGCCCTTCCAAATCAGTCGTAGCGTTCAAGAATTTTCCTCATTACACAACGTGAACAATTTACATGCTAACTAAGGATTGTGTAGTCTGTGCTGCAGCTCTTGTTTCTTTTTTTTATACAAACCTTTCTAAACACTTCATATCCTTGAAGTCATGGCTAAGGTAGAATGCCCTCTTCTAGTAAAATTTATAACTTTCTTGGATGTTGCCATCTTTTGATTAGGAGACTCTATATTAGCTAGAATGACACCTGTGGCCTTACCATATTACAGTACTGATAAATTTGCATCTCATCGATTATATTCATGCCTTTTTAAACGATCATTATATTGGGGTCAGATTACTTTTAAATTACCTGAAGACGGATTGAGGAGGTACTTGAATCTTATTAATTCTGCAAGATTTGTCCAGTCTTTTGGTTTGATGAACAGCACTGGGGAAACGTGCCGTTCACCCTAAATTCTTTATACATAGAAATGTGAATTGAAAGGTCTTTAAATGTTTATTATTTGACTCTGTTTTGCATTAATTTTCAGTCCAATTCTTGTACCTGGACTAGAGCTGCACAAGAAAATCACACAATGGGGATATTATTGGAAAATATTGCAGTGATAATAGTTGAGATAAATCCACATTTACATCCCAACTTCTTATTCATTTGTATTTACAGCCATCTTTGTGACCTTTTATGATCTTAGGCGCTGTGATCTTTATTAGGTGTAGCCACCTACTGCTGTGAGTGTGTGAACTCACTTGGATAATATTGGCTAACAATTTTTTAATTCCAAACAGTCCTGTATGATTTTAAACAGCGCAGACACAAATATTTTGTTCAAGATATATCCACAATATTGTGCGACCCACAGTTGGACAATGACATTATTGTACCTATTAGAAGGGAACAAAAAACTAATGTGAACAATCTTAACAGTGGGTGAAAAAGATGTCTGTCAGACCTGACACATAACCGGAGAGATGAATTATCTTTCAGTTGATTATTCTGTTTTCAGCTAATAGCTCTTTAGCAATCATGTCAAACTGTGTTAAATCTGGTTCAACTAAATAAATGTGTACATACCGTGTCTTTGTTGACAGGCTGTTAATAGCAAAATGCCTAAAATGAAATTTAAAATGGAATTGTTGTTAGATTTATGCATGAACTTAACGCAAGGTCACTCCATTAGTTTAGGAATCGTTTTACACCTCTTCATACCGAACTAAAAATCAAAAATTATCACAAAATGATGAGGAACTTTTTCAGTTCGTTAATGACTCTGGCCTTTGTCCTGCTACACTTCTGGTCCTTTAGATTTTTCTCTAGATCTTGAGTCTTTTGGGGTCCGGTAGAGATTCTCCATATCTATTGAGACGTTTGCTTGTTGCTATGGTAACATGGGTTGCTAAATATGATTGGCTGAGGTACCAGAAAGTAGCAAATTACAACAAAAAAACAAAGGGCATGTGTGGTTCTTACCACTAAATTTGAAAGCTAAATGCTCAAGCTATAAGACTAAAAGACCCTATTTATATACAATCTCCTAGTTTTATTATTATTGCACACAATTACATTCTTACATATTAAGCTGCTTAAAACCTTAGCTAAGTGTTGTTGTTTTGCTGATTTTGTCCCAAAACATTTTCTTAGAAATAAAAACCAAAAAAATATCAGATTGTTCAAACGCTTAATTCTTTTTGTCTTTTTAGGTCAAATATGGCTCCTTATTTTTATGCACCACAGATCAGAACTGTGAGAAACAATGGTTTTATATGCTCATTGAAGCAGATACCTTTTTGTTTTTTGTTTTTTTCAGGTGACCCTGGAAGAGGTAAATTCCCAGATTGCCTTGGAATACGGACAGGCGATGACTGTGAAGGTTTTAAAGGCAGATGGTGAAATAATGCGTAAGTGTTTACGTTTAATTCTCGATGTTTTGCTTTTCGCTACACCTCATCTGCTTACTTTGTTGTTATTGTTAATAGGTGGTTATAACCTCTTTCTGTCTGATTAATTACAGCCATAGTGGTTGTCCAGAATGCTACAGTCCTTGATCTGAAGAAGGCCATTCGCAGATTTATGGAGCTAAAACAGCAGCGAGAAGGCGGAGTGAAATATATCAGCTGGTAAGAGCATTCACAAACAGAAGAAAGTAAAGATCTGCAAATAATTTTTGACGGTTCCCTTTTTAATTCTCAGGAGATATGTTTGGAGAACCTACCATCTTGTATTTCAAGGCGAGAAACTTGAAGATGACACAATGAGGCTTAAAGAGTGAGTGTTTATACTTGCACCTTTATGCAACCATTTTATCATCAAAATAGTCTGAATATTCTGTTTTCTGTTTTGGACAATGTTGATCCTTAGTTACGGGATCAGGAACAGAGATGAAGTGACGTTTATGAAGCGACTCAGGAAGAAGTGACACAGCCGGTATTAATCCACGTTTGGAGAATAAACACGACTTCCCGCAGAGAGTACCGGTTTTATGTTTAACATAATAAATAAGATCTTGTTTTAGTGTTTTTTTGTACTGCTTAGTTATAAATATTTCCTGGTCTTTTATCTGTTGGAAATATTTTAAGCTGTGTCTCCTGTGAAATTGGCTACATGTAAATACAGTAATTAAAGGATTTTTGTAGAAGTACTTTGCCAACAATAAAATGGATCAGTATTTTTACTTTAACATCCATGTGTCCGTGTCATGTGCTTCCATCGTATCTAGAGTGTTCTGTAGAGTTTTGCAAAATGGGAGTCATAAACGCCACCCAAAGGATTTGAATATTTCCTGAAAGATGGGAACAATATGCTCTTGTTCAGTTTATGTGTGTTTTAGCTTTGAAGGGCACAGCAGAAGCATCAAAGTAAGGTAATACAGGAATTTATTTATTGAAATGTGGCAATAAAGGTGCTGGAGCAAGTTCATTATATATTTTGCTTGTAGACTTTTTGTGGATCATGAGAAATGCTAAGTAAATTATTGTTATAGATGTTATTTCGTTTGAGTTTTGATGAAAGTTACTGTTTAGTTTTATGTGCCAGGCTGAGTTAATGAGAAATGTCGTTCTGTGGTTTTCCTAACGGTGGCTTTTGCTGGGTTACTCACTGAAAAGTTTATTGTGTGTTGTTGGCACTGTGTAGGTTTGAGTCTCCTATAGGTTTTTAATGCTAATACCAGTTCCAGCATGTTTCAAATAGGATAATAGTAGTCAATCGATTTCAGTGCCACATGAACTTCTATGGAAGTCTGTGACAACTTTGAGGGATGAAAAACAAACCAGAACCTAGTTATTTATTCTATATCAGCGTAACTAATGATGGCTTTAAATGTGTTAATACTAGTCTATAAAGCTAAATTCAGTCCTACTCCTTTAGTTAAAGCAATGAAAAGTATTTACACCCTAACAGATTTCTTTGTTTTTGCTTTTCTGTCACAAATGAATGTTTCTCACTATCAAATTTTAGTATCAGACTAGGATAAGCTGGGTAAATACAAATAAGTATAAAATGGTCATCTCATTAATTAAGGAAAAAAGTCATCTAAATCAGCCTGGACCTATGTGGAAAAAGTAACCCTCCATCTTCAGATTATGACATTAATGAGATTAATAATATTTTGTGAAAGTTGAGTTCAATTTCCTTGGCAACACCTAGGCCTGATTACTGCCAGACCTGTAAAATTAAGACATCAATTAAATAGAACCTCCGTGGCAACATGAAGTAGGGCAAAATATCTCAGAATTATTGCATCCTGTCACAATCTAAGGTAATTTACTGATAAGAAAACAAAATCATTGACATCTATCAGTCTGGAAAAGGTTACAAAGCTATTAGGCTTTAGGGATCCAGCAAACTGTAGCAGAAGCCATTATCCATAAATGGAGAAAACATGGAACAGTGGTGAACTTTCCCAGGAATGGCTGGCCTACCAAATTTATTCCAAGAGCATTTTGACCATGAATTCTGCTCTCTAACCCAATTGGATTTTGCCACAGGAGAAAATTCCTAAGCAAACCAGCAAGTCTAACTCTGAATGGTTAAATGTAAAGATTTTGAAGTGGCTCAGTCAAAGCCTAGAACCATATCTGATTAAGATGCTATGACTTGATTCTAAACAGGCCCATTACTCCCGAAAACCTTCCAACTTGGCTAAAATAAAACTAATATGCAAAGAAGAGTGGAACAAAATTGACACAACCGGTAACTGGTTTTAGGGAATCCTTACTTTTTCACATACGGTCAGGTTGGTTGGGATAGCTTTTTGCCCTTAATAAATTAACTCATCATTTATATAGATATATTTTGACAAATGTTTTACTTGCAAAATAAATAAAGGACAAATTATAATAAAATCATTGTGTAATGTATTTGAACTGACAGAAGATATTGTTGCTCAGCTTGCCGCCATGACTTCTTCACATGATGAGGTGAAAAAAATATCTGCAGACCTGAAGGACATTTCACTGAAGGAGCAACAGCTGAAAGACAAAAAGAAAATCTTGTGTGTTTTCCAGGAGCTGAGGAATCGTGCTGAATTTGGACCAACAGGTGACATTTATGGAATCTAAGCAAATGAATCATGGAAAGTCATTGATATTATATGTTCTGTGTAATTTTGTTTTTCTTTCCTACCAGAGGAAGCAGCTGCTACCCAACAAGAGATAAATGACATTGACAACAAGCTGAATAAACTCATGCTAAAGAAGGCTGAACTACAAAAGTACTGTGACAATATCTTAAACGTAAAAGACAAGAAAAGCAACAACGGTGAGCAAAAATTAGTTTCTCTGTCCAACTGTGAATTCTTCACGTTTAAGTTTTGTGACTGAATTTTTCTTTTTCAGATATTAAGGACAGCTCCAACCAGGATATTTATGTTAATGTTTCTGACGATAAAGTTTTCTTTGTTGAACCTCCTCCTTACCCCGGTGAGCCAGCAAGTCACACAAATTCTTTTGTGAGGGGCTGCAAAACAAGGCGCTGTGCATAAAATGACCCTTACAGCTGTTACACCCCATATACAGTGGGGAGAACAAGTATTTGATACACAGCAGATTTTGCAGGTTTTCCCACTTGCAAAGCATGTAGAAGACTTTAATTTTTAACGTAGATACTCTTCAACTGTGAGTGACAGAATCTGAAACAAAAATCCAGAAAATCACATTGTGTGATTTTCAAGTAATTAATTTGCATTTTATTTCAAGACATGAGTATTTGATCACCTAACAAGTAGTAAGAATCCCGGCTCTCACAGGCTTGTTAATTCTTTAGGAAGCCCTCCTATTCTGCACTCATTACCTGTACTAACTACACCTGTTTGAACTGGTTATCTTTATAAAAGACACTTGTCCACACACTCAATCAAACAAACTCCAACGTCTCCACAATGGCCAAGACCAGAGAACTGTGTGAGGACATCAGGGATAAAATAGTAGACCTGCACAAGGCTGAAAGGGGCTACAGGAAAATAGCCAAACAGCTTATTGAAAAGGCAACAACTGTTGGTGCAATTATAAGAAAATGGAAGACTGTGTTCGCAGCTCTCTTCAGGTCATTGACTAGGTCCTGCTGTGTGGTTCTGGGCTGATCCCTCACCTTCCTCATGATCATTGGTGCCCCAAGAAGTGAGATCTTGCATGGAGCCCCAGATCGAGAGAGACTGACCGTCATCTTGAACTTCTTAAATCTTATAAATGCACCAAAAGTTGTTGCCTTCTCACAAAGCTGCTTGGCTATTTTCCAGTAGCCCGGACAAATTAAAGGCTTCTACATGCTTTGCGAGGGGGAAAACCTGAAAAATCGCAAGTCTATCAAAAATGTGTTCTCCCCACTGTAAGCCAAATGCAGGCGTGATTTTGGAGGACGAAGGGTACAAATGTACTTGAATTCAGTGCTTGTTAAGAATAAAAGAAAGACATTATCTGAATTTGTAAATATTCCTCTTTCAGCCCCCAATGTGATTCTGGATGTTGCAAATCTTCCTACACGTCCAACCAGGACACAGTGCCCTGAGTGCAGTCAGTTTATCACAACGGAGACTTTCTCTTCAGTTAGTAGCGTGACCTGGCTTGTTTGTTTCATGACAGCTTTGATAGGGTATGAAATCTCCCTCCTATTTGGTTCGTTGGTAAAATGTTTGCCTGAAGTCATAATTTCACCTTGTTGTTCCTGTTTCTGTTTGCTCAGCCAAGGTTTTAGTCATCTGCTGTTTGTATCCTCTGCTCTCTATTTTACAGCTGTGTGGCCGGTTGCTGCCTCCTTCCTTTCTGCATAGATAGCTTCAAGTCCATCACACACAAATGTCCAAAGTGTCGGACAAAAATCACAACCGTCAAAAAGCTCTGAGAGGAGCAGCAGTTGGTGAGCGATTGCTGCTAAGAAAACCCTGGACCAGCAGTTACTGGTGTTTTAGTAATTGTTGAGGGGTTTGCAACATCATCCTCTATTATGCAGGGTACGCTGAAAATCCGTGTCTAGGGATTTATTTTGTGAATTCAAAATTAAATTCATGGCAGAGTGGATGTAATGAAGCATGTTTGTAAATGTGCACAATAGTAAATTTATGAAATGTGAATTTATGAAATTTACAGTTTAAGTTTTAAACCATCAAAGTCTTTTGATGTTTTCTTTATCAGTAGTTCCTCCTTTTTACTAATTTCAACTTGCTAATATTGAAATATTTTCTGTCAAACTTTTATTTTGTGATTCAGCTAAATAAATTTGGACAAATGTCCATATTTAAATGTCTTCATGACATGCTGCTGGTAAGAACGTTGCAAAAATGTTGTTTAGACACAGTGCTGATCTATTTATTACGTTTAGGAGAATTCATAACAATAGCTGACACCAGTTTCAATGATCACAAAAAAATCTTGGTCCTTGGAAGATAAATGTAAAGAAATGACGTATGACCCAAAGCTTTCTCTCTCTTTACATCTGTAAATTTAGAGAGATTAGGCTACAAATCTGTAGCCTACTGTACCTCTGAATTTACCAGACTTTAAGGCCCTGATCTTCAAAGACTCCAAAAAAGGAGTGCTTAATTGCTTGTCCTAAAAAAAACATTGCTTGGGCAATAAGGGGGCGGGTTGTGTGCGATCTACAAAGTTTGCGTGCACAATGGATAACAGGTACAAAAGCGGTTTGGGCCTCCCGATTTAAATTAGGTAATTGTGTTTGCTGTTGGCTGTCACCATGGTGAGTGTCAGAGAGCAGAGCGGACGTAAAAGAAAGGTGAAGTTCGAAGACATGGAGCTGGAGGTAAAATAATAATAAATAGCATTTTATAAGTCTCTCAAAGTGCTACAAAGCAACAGTCAAAACATGAAAATACTAAAAGCTACAGTTAAACGATGAAATATAAGTTATAAAACCTAGAAAAGCTGACAGCAACGCTCAAACTCACATCGCAAATACAGCTCTAAAGAGCTGTATTTACCTCCGGCAACTCTTTCACACCAGGCATATGTTTTGCATGTTCATGAAAACAAAAAATTCTGCGCCTGCAGTTTCCTCTCATTTTACACATGCAATTCGACTTGCATCTGGTTTGTAGATCAGCTTTGTGCACGCAATCCAGTTTGCACATGTTTTTACATACGCAAACCATCTGAAGATCAGGCCCTAATTGTTTTTTTTTTAAAGATGCAAACCCTGAACAATTTGTTGGCACTCCTGGGAAGGATGTAAAAAAAGCCTTAAAATGAATTCATATGTCATTGCAGAAGCTTAACCTCACACAAAAAAAGAGAAAAATCCAAACTTTAATTTGACTGCATTTATTCAATGGGGAAAAATTCTGGTGTTTAGTAATAACTACTTCTATTCACTGATGACAAAGGTATTAGTAGTATAGAGTCTCCAGGAACTTCTACTTAGCATCCATGACTTCCTGTTTCCCTGGCGCATCAATATGATGCGAAACAGTGGCCTATTTCTTTAGCCACTGCCAACGAGGACCCAAGTTTATCTTGCCACCTTGGACAGTGAGCAGGATTAGTAAGGAAGGTAAAGAAATCTTCTAAGCTCGCTGTTTAAGAACAAAAAGGGGCATCACAAGGTCACCGAGTTTCCACTGAAGTCATTAGACAATCTAAACATCTCAACCAGCTTTCAAGAAGTGAAATTTTAATGCAAGAACGCATTACTGCAAGAAAAGATGAAATTATTCTAAGGCTTTACATACATCTTTGCCAGGTGGGCCATTAAACGTGTCCGACGCTGGATATGAATGTAATGAGCTGTACGTTCAACAAATCTGACTTTCCTTATATAGATTATTTTATTATTGAAACCTTTTTTCAATGCTAGAAGGCTGTAAATCCCAAAGCACTTTTGTATTTGCAGAGAAAAAACTGAAATAACTTTACAAGTGAACATGAATACATCATATGACACAAGCTATGAAGATTGTAATGCATTTGGTGTTGGGTTACATTAGTCATATTGTATGTAGTCTTATGCCTCATTCCAGCACATAACGCCCTCTCTCTGTTTAATGTGACAGATTTGGCACTAAGGAGATGACAACAACATATCTGTATTTCGAATATGAAAAACTTTTCATGAGATTTTCTTCCACATAAAAGGGTTTTTTTTTCTCTGTGACATTCCAGATATTTTCCAGAGAACTCTGAGTCTTTACATAAATTAAAATACCACAAAAACAAATGTCTCTAGCATTTCCTCATCTAAAGCACACAAACACAGACACACACACACACACACACACGCACACACGCACACACACACACACACACACACACACACACACACACACACCCTCTTGCTTTGCTATATGTAGTGAGGACCATGTGTTGACTCCCATTGACTTCCATTCATTTTCAGTCGTTTTCAACCCTTTCTATGCCCTAACCCTGACAATAACCCTAAACCTAACCATTACCAGTGCATGCCTAACCCTAACCTTAACCTAAACTCAATTCACACCTTAGTCCTAAACCTAACCGTTAGCAAAATAGGTCGTGAGGACCAGCAAAATGTCCTCACTTTTGGTACAAATTTGATGGTGAAATCGGGAGAATGGTTCTCACTGTGATGCCAAGACAGGAACACACACACACACACAATGCTTCCTATGATAGCACACTATGTAGCCAGCAGATGTCACTGGAACACACTCCAACTGATATGGAAGAAGCTTAATTCATTATTCTGTGCGTGACATGCCGCTTCATGTTTTATAATAAAATAGAAACAGACTAGCAAGCTTATAAAATGCCAGTCTGACCAATTTTTAAGCAGCAAATTATATTTAATGCTGTTCAACAGATTATTCATGTAAAGGTGCTTCTTTAAATTGCAGAGTGTACTAATGTGTGCAGGCTTACATGATTGGTGAATTATTTTGTAATAAAGACTGTTAGTCAGTCAGTCAGTCATTTTCTACCGCTTATTCCATAGTGGGTCGCGGGGGAGCTGGTGCCTATCTCCAGCAGTCTATGGGCGAGAGGCAGGGTACACCCTGGACAGGTCGCCAGTCCATCGCAGGGAAACATAAAGACTGGAATCTTTGTTGTTTTCGGTTGTGGACCTCTGAAGGATGGTCCACTTTCACTACTTTGGTTAAATGGCAGATTTATGCCTTTCGACTTGTATAAAAACCAGGATCATGTGGCTTTAGTGTTTACAATCTGTTTTGATAGTGATAATCATTCCGAGACTGGGTGGAGTAAACAACGCAGAAGCTAAATGCAGCATTTGTCCATCTGCAACAAGGATTAGTGTATTTTTTCCTCCTCTGTGTGCTGAGGCAATGCTTATTGCAACACTTTTCACTGAGGCTGTGGAACAAAGAGAAGTCAGTGTGTAAAAAGACAGGGAAATCAGTCGTATGACTTGAGATGGAAATCTTTAAAACATCAGTACCATTTTCTTTTCTCCACAAACAACTATAGCTTTTACAGACTGCAAGGAGAGCAGTCCATCAACATTTGGTAAAAAAAAAAAAAAAAATCAGAATGAAGTCCATGTTCACCCTTAATTACTCAGTCCCAGTTCAAGTGCAGTTCATGAGAGTCCAGGAAGTCCGAAGAGAAGACCACCCCTGGCACTGACATGTCTAAAGGGTTAATTCCCTCGGCAGGCACAGAAAGGGTAAGGTCCAGCCAATCCATACTGTCCACAGAAGTGTTTTGCAGGTTCACACCAGAAGGTGGGATGTTTTCACTGAAGTTCATCTCCATGTTGACCAAAGGTGAGTTTAACTCCTCCATCAGCTTCAGTCTCTGAGCCTCTGTGTCATCCAGAAAGGTTTCTAGGTTGTTTCCTGGGGAGCTGAGGGTTGCCTCAGGCAGCTGGGCCAACTGCACTAAAGGTGGAGAACGGGTCAGAACTGTGTTGATGGGAAGGGTGGTCACGCTAGCTGTCACAGGGAGAGGCTTTTCCAGACTGGGAGGACCCTGCCTGATGAGAGGGGAGATCTCTGAAAAAACAAGAGAACGACATGCTGAGAGGAAAACTTCCAAGTGTACCGTTCCAAAATACAGCTTAATCATCTCTTGCCTCCACTTTCAATCAACACATCGAACAAGTCATCCATCTGCTGGCTTGCTGCGGTGGGACCCTGTAAAGAAATATATGATCATTAATGTGTGAATGATTTTAAATAACAGTCTTAAATGATGAACTTGAATTTGATATTGCACCTGAGCAACTGTTAACATGCGTGTCTGTTTGACTGCATCCTCATAGCGAGGTGGGTCCTTAGTCTTTGATGCATGATTTGTAAAAGTTGTTTGCTGCTTAATAACAGTAGATGGGTTTGAAGAAGGCAGCTATTTAACAGGAAAAAACAGCAGACAAAATAAGACACAAAATAACCATTAACTGGTGGTTCTCATGCAAAAGGCACTCCGCGCAAGCCTTTCCTTCTGTACCATTGAAGGAAAAGGATAAATTCTATAACATGATAAAAGTTAAATCAATCTTAATCTGTACTTTAAGCAATTGCTGTTCGGTGTAGAATAATCCAGTTCAGATTTGGCCGGTCTAAGTGTTTTAGATTTTTTTCTAGAACCCTTAAAAACTGTGGGATACCAGACAAAGGTTCACAGAATCGGAATCAGAAGCTACTATTCAGATACCAGCCATTATTCAGCCATTAGCCTTTACAGAGACATTTTTTTTTACAGTGCTTATAGTTTGCGCAACAAAGGAGCCACTTACCATCGAATGGACGTACGGATAAACAATAGAAAACTTGTTCGGAGAGCAGGTGACAAATGACTTTTTTCACCACCTGCAGCATACCGCCCTGGGCAGTCAGCCGTATGTTCTTTATAATATATATATATATATATATATATATATATATAAAAATGCTACTGGCATATAACCCACATTAAATGTTGGTAATGTTATACAAGTAAATAAATAAACACTTGTAAAGATTCATTTGCATTAAAGAAAGCATCTACGACACGGGATATTTTACCTTCCCTGTAAGTGCTTCCGGGGGTGCTTGGTGAGAGGAAGGAGTATCACATCCAGACACCAGGAATGTATTGAGTGAACTTTGCCCCTTAATATCCATTCTCCATGTCTGCAGAGAACATTAGACAGCCTAACATTAATGCATTGATATGAAGAGTGTCTGAAAAAGTTGTGAATTGCGAATTGGTTGTGGCAAAAAGCAATCAAAATGGGAATTAAAAATAGCTAAAAAGAAGGATATAAATTATTTTTGTTGGCCTTTTTTCATATTGAAAATGCTTCACTTCACTTGTGAAACTGCTGAGCTTAATGTGACCTGCATGTTTGACATTTTATTTCTGGTTACATTGCATCTCTCTGGTAAAGCTGTTTATAACTGCAAGAACAATGAAGCTGAATTTTCCACAGTAGCACACAACTGAGTGGTAACCTGACCTGTGGTTTAAGTGGCAGTGCAACTGAAAACATGCCTCTATATTTATGTAGCACACTAGCTGCAACAAGATTTACAACTACAAAACAGCAGAGTGTGACGACTAAGACTAAGAAGACCAAGATGATAGAACAAGGTCGAGTGAACGCAGCAAAGTGTATGTACCTTAGTCAGATGCTGGGTTTGAGTGCTGGATTGCTGCTGTGGTGCTGCTGATTTCTCTGGCTCATGTCCACAGGCCTGGAAGCGGCCTGAAGCTATGCTGTTAACAGTAGTGTGTAATTTAATGCCTTTGGCAGGGAGTTCAACAGGAACTGCTGAGCCAGGAAGAGACGTGGGCAGAAGGGCCTGGATAGACAGCAGATTTTCAGCCTTTGTGTTGGTCCTTTGGTCATTAATGAAATGATTTGAACAACTTATGTGGCTATGATCTGAGGGGTCCTCTTGTTTGATCTGCACATGCAGACCAGGAGAGCTGCAGGACACTGTGCAGTTTGGCAGACTTCTGTTTTCCTTTTTTATCTGGAATGGCACCAATGAGCTAAGATGAGGTGGAGAATCACTCTGCTGGCTTCTTTTCTCTACCTTCAGTTGCATCTTTAGCTCCTCAACTAGCTTCTGCTCCTGCTCCAGCTTCCTCATAAGTTCCTCTATCTGACGCTCCTTCTCATGCAACCGCTTGTCTTTTTCAGAGTCCTTCTCATTGACCTTTGCATCTGTGGGGCCCTCTTGATGTGGGGTTCCCTTTGAGGGGCTTGTGCACAGAGCAGCATTAGACAAGATCTCTGAACCTGACTTTGTGTGAATGTCTTTCATGTTACTATCTTCTATTCCCAGTTTGGAGACTTTTGAAGCTATAAGGGAAACGGGTGGTGTTACATTTATGTTTTCAGAATGTGAGTTTGCTGCAGTGACTCCTGATTCTATGGCAGCAACATGCTGGCTTTTAGCACTTTCGTGAAACAGCTTCAGCCTCTCTATTAGATCTGTCTTAGTCCCAGAAACAGGCAGAGATCTGAGTTTTAGCTCCACTTTCAGCTCAGCGACCTGTGAAAGTTAGAGAATAAATATAGTATTTTAGATGTTGAATGCTTAGAGCCTTTTCAGCTCTGTAACATTTACGGGACTGGTAGAATCAGGCTGTGTCACCTTCATCTCATCGATATTAGCAGGTAACTGATCCGACTTTGTGCTAGCATGATGGAACTGCACAGGAGTGGATGAAGGGCTTCCTCTAAGGGCAAGAGCCGAGTAGCTGGTCTGTATCTCAGTTGTGGATATGCTGTAACAAAATGTGAAACAAGAGAGAAGCCATTTCTCAGTAGTCTCTCTCTGGAAAACTGCAGGCAAAATGTATTGAGACAAAGAACAGCTGCAGTCAAATATGATAGGTAACTTTGCAAACAATGAACTGCTGATTGGCGCCATACTTTAGTGTGACGGGTACAACGGCCTGGCAGTTGTACTTCTGCTGCTGCAGGCTAAGGATCTGGAGCTGGAGGAACTGCTGCTGCTGCTCCAGAAGACGGGCATAAGAAGAGTCCATTGGGACGCCACTGAGCTCTTGCTTCTGGTCAGGGGGGATGTACTGATGATACTTCAGTTTTTTCACCTTTGACTTTGGCTCTTTGATCTTTTTGCTACGGCTTTTTTCTGTGGATAGCTTCACCAAAGTTTGCTGCAGAGCGTAACACACAAAACAATGGGAGCAGGTAAAGCGGCAAAAGACCATGTGGATAGATATTCGATCTCTGTGAGTCCATTAGTTCAGTTTAGGAGGAATACAGTTTGCACTGGCAGTAGCAGCTTGCACGGCTAAGTTAGGCTGAGTACTGTTTCTTTTTATGGCTTTTAGTATTCAGGCTGAAGATTGCTCTGACATTCCAAGACAGGAAAAGATAACGGGTAGTGGAAAGATGAAGCGTAAGGTTTTACCACTTGCTGTCTCAGGAACTAGTGCATATGAAAATGTCTTAACATGTCTGCTAGTTTTATTAAAGACAAGAAACCAGAAACTTGGCATGCGTTAAACCAGCATGCATCCTCCAATTTGTCAAATTTACTCCCCTTTCATTTTCCAAAGGAAGCACAGTTCTTCTTGGGGATCACAGTATAACCCGATTTAGATGAATGCATGTTTTCTGCATCACTCCTTTAGACTTTTAGCTTTGATTTTACGATCTGATTGAGGAAGTCCAGTCTATAGTTGTCAGATTTACTAAAATATGTTAAAATGTGTTGCTCTCTGACCTGCGTTTGACTTGACGGCTAATTATTTATCCACTCCTAAACTGCCGTGGCTCTCAGTAAGATAAAATCCAGGCTCTAACATTATCCGTCATTACATTTCCAAAGGAAACAGGAAAAAAATCCAACAGACGCAGTCATTTAATCAAACAAACACGACTGTGTACCAGAGGTCAGTGATATAACTGCTATTTTTGAACTAGATAAAAACCAATTTCAAAACACAGCTATTGTTTTTAAAGGAAACATGAGAAAGTCGGCTTACTTTTACAAGAACTGGACCTGATGAAATGCATTGGATGACAGCGGCGTTAGGCTGATGAGCTCCCTCGCTGCTTGGTTTCTCCAAAGTAGACACATCTGCTGATGACTGAGAGCAGCGTGTTAGAGAGAGCTGAAGAAAACCAGAGGCAAAGATCAAGAATTAGATGATCAGCAACATCTGTTTACTGTCCAGAATAACCAAACGAAGCTTGATGAACACTCTAAAAACACAAACATGAACCACTTGTCCAAATAGTAGTTAAAATCTGATTATAGCTGCATTTTGCTTTCTCATATGCAGTACCTTTTAAAACTTTCAATTTTTTTCATGTTACAACAACTTTAATAAATTTAAATGGGATTTTATGTGATAGACCAATACAAAGTTACACTTAATTGTGAAGTGGTAGGAAAGTGAATAAAAAACTGAAAGGTGTGCATTTAGCCTCCCTTAGTCAACACTTTGTAGAAATGCTTTTTGTTGCAGTTAAGCTACAAGATGTTCATGCTTGTTACATCTTCATGTCCATTTTGATCTGCTTCCTGTTTCTGCAGAAAAAAAGCATCCCCACAGCATGACTCTGCTGCCACCATGTTTTACCGTGCAATGTTGTTGTACATACAGGACAAGTTCAAAACCTTTTGTCTTCTCTGACCAGAGCACGTTCTTGCATGTTAACTGTGTCAACATTTACTTTTCCTTCCCATAGAAAGGACTCCTGGATCAGTGCTTCTTTGTTCTCTTTGTGTCTCTGCTCTGTTCTCTCTAACCCCCAGTCGGTCGTGGCAGATGGCCGCTCACACTGAGCCTGGTTCTGCTGGAGGTGTCTTCCTGTTAACAGGGAGTTTTTCCTCTCAACTGTCGCTACATGCATGCTCAGTATGAGGGATTGCTGCAAAGTCGACGCCAGTGACTGTCCACTGTCTCTACATGCTCATCCAGGAGGAGTGAATGCTGCAAGTCACTGACTCGATGCAATCTGCTGGGTTTCCTTAGATAGAAAAACTTTTTATCCAATTTGAATAAATAACAGAATCTGGCTGCACTGTTCAATGATTAAGATTAATTGGAATGTATGTACCTGACTTTTGTGAAGTGCCTTGAGACGACATGTGTTGTGAATTGGCGCTATATAAATAAACTGAATTGAATTGAATTGAATTGAATATAAACGGCTTGGGGCAAACACAAAGTCCAAAAAGAAATAGTTGTTTGTTGACAAAATGTAAAAAAAGGTCCAGGGGTAAAAGCAGTTTTGGACAGCACTGTAACACAAAAATATGTCACTGTTTTGTTAGAAAAAAAACAAACCCTGCTGGTTTGTTCACTGACTGTGACATGAAAACAGTATGCTGATCACAGAGCTGAAGATATTTTCGTACCTGTGGAGGAGGGCTGAAGTCAGAGGATGCATAAGATGCCTCAGTTTCTCTTGAATTCTCTGGGGAGGGTAAAGTTTGGGGAGGAGATGGTTGGCTGTTGGGTTGCCGTGGTGATAATGCATCAGTGCTGTCCTCATCAAAGCTGTAAACATCTGGAACTTGTGGTGTGTCTGAGTAATCCGCCTTACCATCTGCATGATCAACAGGGAGGTTTAAGAAATCAATTGTAGAACTGCAGTATTTATAGAGACAGTTCTACAGGGAGATAGTTCAAGCTTGGACCACAGAGGTGGATGAAAGTCTGTCTGATAACCAATCTGACTTAAGTTTACATTTTGGCTGTCACTGTGTAAGTAATGTTAGTGAACGCCTACTGTTTATGAGTTGTTCAACTCCAGAGTCAACAGGCAGGATCTTCTTCTCGACCAGCTCCATGGGTCCTGGCCGCTGGGCGATTTTCTCGTTGAGATCATTGGCCAGTCTGGCCCTCTTCAGTCTTATCTGCGTGGCCTGCAGTGAGGGCTCCACTTGCGTTTCTGATGAAGAAAAAGAGGATGTTCAGCTACGATCCGGCTGGCATCACTCAGACTATTTTGTCACCGTGACTCATAGGAGGCTCAGACTGACTTCTCACACACTCAGTCTACCACAAAAACATTCAGATGGTTGCAGGATTGTTGAACAAGCATTAATAAGTGCAGACAGACGTATAACAGCCCTACTCATTCTGCTTATCCAAACACTATCACACAGATACAACACGAAAAGGGATTACCTTCTAGGATATGCATACGGACCAGTTCTGAGCGTTCCGGTCTGCTGCAGAGTTTATGCTTTAGGAAATTCCCCGTCTGGTAAAAAAATGAATCAGTTTGTTTAAATATTTTGCGAACATCATTAGAGTCACAGATGAACACTTATTCAAAGAGTCTTACCCTGGCTCTCTGTAGGCTGCGAATCTGCTTGTGGAAGGCAACAGGGCTTTTCAGAGCTGGAAAATAATAAAAATACATTTGAATACACACACAATTTACATGCTTTTAATTATAGTGAATAAGACATTTGCTTTGCCTAGATAGCAAGCCTCAAAAAGTTGCATTTGCTCCAACAGAGAAAACATGTGTCTTTTGGAAGGAAGTTTAATGTTTTCAGGGTTTAAAGTTACTCTGACTGAGAGTAGAGAAAGTAGAAACTGAGGTTTAATAAAACAGATTATGAAGTTCATGTTAGCATTTGTTGATTTGCATAGTAAATTTTGCATAATAGCTTTTTTCTATCTTTACATTCATGTTTTTGTCTTTGCTGCTCTGTACTAGTGTGGCCTCAGTAGGCAGGAGCTCATGGGAGTAAAACAGGAAGCACCAGCTTTGCTGACTCAAACAAAGAGATCACTCTGAACAGGGAGTTGCTCTTTGATCACTTAGAATAAACCCATCCTTCTTCAGACAAGGTCCAGGTCACCGACTAGTCACCTCCGACATGACGGCAATTGTTTGCTTTAATGATACATGGATCGAAGGGCGCTCCAAAGAGTGTGTCAGACATGCACAGCAAAACATTCCTGCTTATTGCTTTATCTTTAATGTTTTCTTATGAAGAATCTGTTAAATGTAGAAGCAGAGGAGTCTGTAGTAAAAATATTGTAATTGTGTAGCTTTCGATTAAATTATATCAGTGTTGCAAGAAAATAGATCAGTCTAAATAAAACTCATCACCCTTTTTGGCAGAAAATTTTAAATTACATATTTACATACACTGTAAATATCCTCCTCCACCACATGTCGATGTACCCTTGGTTAAGGCGCTTATTCCAAAGTTGTCTACCACCACGAATATGTGCATATTTGTGAATACAACTGGGTGAGTGGGACTTTTAGTGTAAAAGTGCTTTCAATAGTCAGCATCAATAGAAAAGCAGAAGTGCATTTATGATTTTTCATGTTTTTTCCCATGGTGAAGCTATTTTGAGAAGCCTTAGCGGAACTAACTAAATGTGGGAAAATGGTTGGATCTGAGCTGTTCGTATCTACTAAACTTAGGTACATGTAGAAAGAGGAAAATGACCTCTGCTGAAGGGCCATTTGCTGATTCTTGTGGGCTTATGCAGTCAGAGAGGAGGGGAAAGGGGTTTTCCTCCAAAAACAGGCTCCTTTGATGAGAGGAAGGGGGAAAGCCAAGGGTACACCCCCCCCCCCCCCCCCCCCCCCCCAACCTTTAACCCCCCCCCCCCCCCACCCCCCCCCCCCCCCCCCCCCCCCCCCCCCTTCCACTCCCACACACACACAAACACTCAAAGAGGGCCTGCTGCGTCTTGTTATGATTAGATGCTGTTAAAAAGTTTTTCGTACTTTTGATAATTTATTCATTAAGTTTTCTACTGCTGTCATTTCTGCTATCGCCAGCCAGCAAAGCTAACTCATGGGGAGCAGATAAGTGGTAAGATTAGGATGAATACTCACGAGGCAAGATGCCTTGCTCTACAAGCTGCTCCCGAGTTCTCCTCTGCTGCAGACAGTGCTGAAGTACTGCATAAAAGCGAGGTTAAACATTTACCGTATAGAAAGTACTCCACTGACTCATCTCACAACTATCTGTAAAATCCTGCAGGACTTTAAATGAAAAAGAAATAGTTATTATTTATCAATCAGTGTGCTACCCTGAAAGCCCAAACTTTGGTTATAACCACAGATATTCTTTTCAGTACCTGTATGGTCTGAGATGGGGGCCCATAGTTAGCTACAAATATGCCTAAAGCCCTCCTAAATAAAGTCAGTGTTTGAATGTGTTCCAAAAATGCATTAAAGAAACAATTAAAATAGGGAATATCGTCAGAGCTGCAGTAGAAAGAAATGTCATATGAATGAAATATCCTCCAGAAGAAATTATTGAGTCTTAGATCTAAGTTCTACATAAAGTTTCTGGATGCACCATCTGTGTTGTTTTCCCAAAAATATATACTGTAGTAGGATCAGAGTTTAAACATTTACAAACAAGTGAGTATGGACTTGTTTTTCCAGTGGAGTAACACACGAGGAAGAAAAAAAGTTTGAGGAGAAGGTTAAGGGGTGATAGTGACGGATGATGCCGAGACCCTTATCGTCATTGCTGTGGTGTAGCAAAGCCAGCTTAGTCGGATTTGCTCAGTGGCTTGGGAGAAACAGCTCCCCCTCACACACAAACACACACAACATGGACCCGTCCAACTCCCCTGGGAAACACACTGGGTCCGAACAGGACTCTGTGACTCACTTGAGCAAAAATAATCCGGGCAGCTGTGAGAACAAGGCCTGGGAACCATGACATTTTTTGGGGTAGTTAAGGGGTGGGATCGCCAGTTTATTGTAGTGGCGAGTGGGATGTTCATTGGCTCCGACTGGTGGACAAGGGAATTCAAAGTGACAAGAGCTGAGGCAAAGGGTGGAAGGCCGAGTCCACTCTCACAGCAGCACATCATCTCCAGAACAGAGAACGAACTGTGCCTTCCCTGCCTGTTGTGTTTCCTATTACAAACCTAGGCCAATGGGGGTTATATCCAGGAGATTGAAAAAAATCAAAATTGGTTTCTCTCAGTTTTTGTTACATGAAAGGAATGCCAGAGGCAATCTATTTTATTACTGTATACAACTACATATCAATAGCATGGAAAGCTGCCTCCAAGCAGCATGAGAGAGCGCTGGCTTTAATTTGAGCATTACTATGAGGGTACAGATCACGCCCGGGGTCCTCTTCATTGTGTCATCTTGTGTTGAACATGAACCCTGGCTAACCTTTCCGTGATGCAAACTGGCTCCTGCTCACCAGTAAAGCATAAACAGAGGTTATAAAGAAACACAGAGAGGGGGCTCCACTGAAATCCTTGTCTGCTGATGTAATCTCTAATCTCAGCCATGTGTTGTTCTCAGCAAATCACCCCTGGGGTCTCTCATCTCTTTCTTTAATTTGGCTGTTTTTTTTCCCCATGAAGCTGCACAAACAAAAATCTAAAATATAGTCTGAAATGACTGAATTAGTTAAGGAGCAAGCTAACACTCAATTATGATGACTTTGTTATAAGCACAAAGGTTAAATTATTTTAGTAAAGATTCAGGCATTTATAATTAGAAAAGCATAAATTAGCATATCAGCTGAAAAAATGTAATTTTGGGAATATAACATGTTATATAAGATGTAACAAGCCTGAATTATGATACTCTCGGGATTCTTTTCTTAAGTGTGTTCAATCATCTTTAGGCATGACAGAAAATGTACTAATTTTTTAAACATCTACTTTCAGAGAGTTTTTCAAATGTTCAATCAGGTGGGCAATTTGAAAATGTACGTGATAAATGAATTAATAATACTGAATATTAGGTCATAGGGGTTACATCATTTTCTGATATTTTTCGGTGTTACAAAAAGGTGAATTTTACTCATCAGTCTCTTCTCTATGGCCCTTATCTCATCCCTCCCACATTCAAAGCTTTGTTTTACAAACTAGGAGCTCCCCTGGCCCCTTCCGCCTCACTCCCATCACTCCCACCCACCAAGCACAAACCCACTTAACTGTATGTTTTAGCAATAAACATTTCCAGACAATCAATAACAATGTTGTTCATAGTAATAAACAAAGATGCAATGAGTGTCATCTATAAACTCAATGATATACACCCTGTACATGTTGTATTTCCTCTCAATGAAAAATAAAGACCAACAATTTGATACACATATTTGTCGTTAGTTGTTAACTGATGTTACAAATATTGGCCTGTAATACTCAAATACTGTGGAAAGACTGGTTGGATACGCCCGAGTTGCTCAGCATTTCTGAGGCTCTTCAGCTCCTTGTCCGAGGCTCTTATTAACTTTATGGGGCATTGGAAAGGTGGGCTATGCATTTTTCTTCATTTTGTTTATATACATATCTCTATATATATATATCTATTTATAGATATATATATATATATATATATGGCTGTTAAGATTAAATAGGTTGATCACCCCTGAAGCTGCTTATTTGCAAGTGTACCATAAGCACTCACACATACAAAAAAAACTGTTTTTCAATAGCTGTACACTGTAGTGACCTTGATGCATTAACAGGTTAAAGAAAAAAAAAACAAAACAGTAACACTAACTTTATTTTACATAAATTGTCGTCGCTATTCTTATCCTCTTTTTCGAGGTTTGACATTACTATGAATTATATTAGTATGCAGCTGTTTAGTTATTTTGTTTAATGCGCTATAAACATAATAAAACATAATTTAGTTCAACTGAGTTTAATTTCAATGGCAAAACTTAGCAGACGTTTGATGTTATGAGAAAACTCAGTAGGTTAGCTCCACGTAGTGGTTGAACACTCAAACGGTTAGTCAGTAAAGAAAAACCTCATGTTGAGATGATAGTTACTCCACAGGTGTTTAAATGGCTCAGAAATGTTGCAGAAGCTATAGATTAGTAACAAGTCTGCTCTGTTGTGTTTTATTGCTTCAGGCTGAGTTTTAAGCAAAGTCATCAGCAGCTGATGAATGCAAACAAGGAAGATTAAAAATATGCAAATTATGAGTTGAATTTTGATCTGCAGCGTATCAAGTTCTGTGTTGGCACAACTATTCAAATAAGCATTACCCCCCTCCAAAGAAAATTACATGCATGCATCATTACTAAAATAACATTGTATGTATACAGAAGAAAAAGCACCTGATTCGAATTTTCCCCTGCAAATGGATGGGCTCTCCACATCCAGGCAAGCCATGGAGGACAGTTCTGGTTTGTTTGGTGGCCAGCTCTGGAGTCCCATGGATCAATGAGGCCTGAACAGATCCAACAGGAGTTACAGAGAAGGAGAGAAGAAACCGCTGTGGGTGAGCAACATGTGGTTTGTTGCCTCTTCTGTCTCTCTGCTGGGAAAGTTTGTGCCTGTGTGTGTAGGAGTGTGTGAGCTAAGAGTCAACGTTAAGAGGAGGGAACACAGTGCTGCTCAAATTAACCCTTGCTAGGTCATGTTGCTATGCTCACCGAGCTTCTGCATCAAAAGCAAAGCAATTTTTAATCATTTGTGGTAGCGATTACTTTTTCAGGAAATTCTCTCAGCATGGGACAAAAACTGTTTTTAGATAACATATAGAAACTGGAATCTTTCTTAAACATGTTGTGAAACTTGTTTTGTGCTAAAGAAGGACCCACTGGGACAGGAGAACTTTCAAGTCTTTCCTCATTTGTTTATATTTTGTGTCCAGGGAGCCAGGCATCTTTAAGAGTGGACTTGAAATAATATCTTTAGTTTTTCTGAAGTTTTGTTTTCACCATTAACTCATTTTCAGTCCATTAAATGACAATTTTAAATGAATGTATTGCATTCAATAAACAATTTAACCCTAACATGGTTCATTATTTCAAAAGTACATACAGTGCCAGTTGTTTGTTGGCTCCCCTGGTAAAGATATTTAAAAAGCCTCTACAAATTCACTTTTTATTGCATAAAAATTTAGAGAAATCCATCCCTTAATTTAAATAATTTATTCAGTGCAGTGCAAAAACTCAATACAGTTAAGGTTAACCCCAACAATAAATAAATAGAGCATTTTTAAAATCATATTTTACTTTTGGATTCATCAGAGTTTCTAGAAATGTTTAGTGTGTTTGTCATGCCGTTCTTTTCCCCTGTGGTATCAATATGACATCGCAGAAAGATAAATCTTTTTTAGCCACTAGACAAGGACACAATTTGATCTTCCCACCATGTACAGTAAAGATGATAAAGGAAGTTAAAAAAGAAAAACAACAACAATTAAAGCTAATAGCACTAATAAGAACTGCAGTAAAAAAGGCATCTTGAAATCAACTAAAACCTATAACCATTGAATGCTAACTACAGTTTGAATTCAATTCAATTCAATTCAAGACAAACAGATCAAATTAATTCAATGTTATACACATATATTGCAGTTTGATTGTATTTATAATTTGATTGTAATTATAAAATAATGCAGTCAAGGTCAGTTTATTATACCAATTGGTTAAAAAAGGCTGGCTAAAGAAACTTATCCGATTGCATTGAAATGGGATTCAAAATTCAAAAAGACGTTTTTAATCCCGAAGGGAAATAATGCCTCCAACAGAACAGGCATGTAGCAACAATGGATGGCTGATTGCATCAAGTCTTTAACTTTGCTGTAATCCCTCATTCTAAGCAAGCATGGGGTGATGGTGGAAAAGAAAACTCAGTTTTAACAGGAAGAAACCTCCAGCAGATCCTGGTTCTGTGTGAGAGACCATATTCTGCGATCAACTGGAGATTTAGAGGACAGAGTGGACACAAACACACAGAGGTAAACAGAATACAGATGTACTGGTACAGGTGTAATTTTTATTTTGAAGAAAAAGTAAAGAAAGAAGTAGATAGTCGGCAGTGGCTCTATTAGTGGCTTCATTCACTGCACACTGAAGTTGCAAATGCACATTTGTATATGTGTATATTTGTATATATGTATTTAAGGACATAAAGATATATGCATAAATATATCTTATAACGCATTAAAAAAAAACCAAAAAAAAAAAAAACCCACAGAGCAAAGTGTACCGGAGTACCGGATTCCTTGTTTGTATGTACGAACTTGGCAATAAAGCTGATTCTGATTCTGATATAGGAGAGAAAAATGACTACACACGTACACTCTGGCTAAGTACATAAGTGGCAGCGGTAACTCATTCATTGGCTTTGTCTAGGAGAGAGACATGATTAAACACACAGAGACAGGGGCAAGCATTGCATCTACATAGAGAGAACATCTTTATGGTGTTGACTGAAAGACAAAGGATGAATTAATTTGAAGAACATTGTTTTTTACTGGACAACAACTGATTTACAGCAATGCCATTTTAAACTTATGTTTTGGTGAATATAATACAATATGTAAGGCTCAAGTCAATAAAAAAATAATTCAGTAGGATTATTTATTAATACATTAAATACCTTGAAATCTTTATCTGGACATCTAACAATAGAACATAAAAAGCATCTAAAGAAGGAACAATTCTGAGCAAAAAAAAAAGACAAATAAACCAAAGCTATATTGGAGAAACACAAGATGCTCTTAGTCCTCCAGCTGTTTCAGTAAAGTGCCCAAAGAACTGTATGCTGGGAGGACTGGGCTGCTGTGTTTGGCATTGATATTGTTCAGTTGTAAATCGAGAAGTATGCATGTCAAACTGTGTGGGAAGTGGGGGAATATTGGAGTTGATGGAAGAAAAGCAGATTGGGACAGACAAGATGTTGTGACAGCCCACCACTGGGACTTAATAATGATGAACAACAAGTCTGAAAAATATGGGAGAGCAGTGGGAGGAGGAGGAGGACTGGGGTGATGTGGACTGTGGAAAAAAATGCAGGTATTTCACTTAATACGTACAAGTCCTCTGAGCTCAACATTCATAATTGTACAGGCCAAAGAAATAAAACAATATTTTAGGAATATTTTGCACACCCATTTAGTTGCAAAGTCATAGTTCTTATCTACTGTCAGGATTGCTAGGCTCTAAAAGTCTTTATACTTGTCTGGAACAGTGAAAAACATTCACTCTATCATCCTTAGAACAAAGTCCTAATTAGATCACCATTTTGATTGGATATTTTGACTATGCTGTAATCAGTCTGAAAAATGAGCTGAACTTGATTTTATGAGCTGCACACGATCAGTCAAATTCATCTTTTTGATTCATTATCCACGGCTCAAATTGTTTTAGAAATGCACAATTTAATGAGTGACAGATACTGTAATCCTAACTTGATGACTATGATACCTATGTTATGTGTTTTCCTATCAGTCGCATATTTTAACTGACGTGGTTTCATATATACTAATTTAAAGAAGATTGAGTTTTGGGGTTTCTGGCAGCCATCTTGAATTTGATTTATGATGTGGAGCGGTGCCAAGGAACGCTGCAACAACCTGTTTATCCTCTGGAGTGTTTAGATTTGCTGAATGCTGAGTTTGCCAACATATTTTTTTGGACTTTATTTACGCAGGTTAGTTTATGAAAACATTCTTGAAATAATGTACCTTAATCCAAACTTGAATGTTTGGCTGATTTTACTTTCAACCTCAAATTTTGACATTGATTGTCTTCTGTACATCAATCACCATGAATATGCAATCAGTGCAACAGTTGCAACATTTAAACAAAGAATTCAAACAGACATTTTTAAACGTACCAAATATTTTGAGGTGAAAAAGGGAACACATTTGACTATAGCCCAGAATTTGCCATGTAGTTATGATTACAATGCTAAATGAGTCTCCCTCATTCCCTCATCCCCTCATTCTCATTCTACTTTTAAGATTAGGCTTAAAACGTTCCTTTATGATAAAGATTGTAGTTAGAATTTCTGAGGTTATCCTATACTATTGCTGTAGTTATGCATCAAAAGGCTTAGGCTGCTGGAGAAGCACTGATCACTTCTCCCTACTTAGCTACTTTCTCTTACTACTCTCCAATAATGCATTACATGGAGTTATTTCTGCAATTGACTTTATATTCTGTGTGTTGTTTCTCTTCAAAGCAGTAACAGCTGTGGCTTCTCTCTCCTAGATGAATCATCTAAAGGAGCTATGCCACTAACTATGTGTACTCTGTTTTCATCTTATAGATTCTTACCATTGGCTTAGAGCCAGTATGTTTATCCTCCTCCTCCTCCCACTGATTTTCTGTTTTTCCTGCTAATTTTTTCATTTCCACTTTTTACATTATTTAATGTCAGTTATATAAGGATCTGGCATAAATTATTAAAATGTTTAGTAACCCAGCCCTAAACTTTCTTTTCATTTGTATCATTTACATTTTGCTTTAAAATATGCTGTATTTAAACTATTTAGCTCGTAATATTAGTATTGTTATTATGCAAGCAATGATATTATTACTTTTAATGCAAGGAAGCAAAACTTTTTATTAACAATATATATATATATATACAGGGGTTAGACAATGAAACTGAAACACCTGTCATTTTAATTTGGGAGGTTTCATGGCTAATTTGGACCAGCCTGGTAGCCAGTCTTCATTGATTGCACATTGCACCAGTAAGAGCAGTCTGTGAAGGTTCAATTAGCAGGGTAAGAGCACAGTTTTGCTCAAAATATTGAAATGCACACAACATTATGGGTGACATACCAGAGTTCAAAAGAGGACAAATTGTTGGTGCACGTCTTGCTGGCGCATCTGTGAACAAGACAGCAAGTCTTTGTGATGTATCAAGAGCCACGGTATCCAGGGTAATGTCAGCATACCACCAAGAAGGACGAACCACATCCGACAGGATTAACTGTGGACGCAAGAGGAAGCCGTCTGAAAGGGATGTTCAGGTGCTAACCCGGATTGTATCCAAAAAACATAAAACCACGGCTGCCCAAATCACGGCAGAATTAAATGTGCACCTCAACTCTCCTATTTCCACCAGAACTGTCCGTCGGGAGCTCCACAGGGTCAATAGACACGGCCGGGCTGCTATAGCCAAACCTTTGGTCACTCATGCCAATGCCAAACGTCGGTTTCAATGGTGCAAGGAGCGCAAATCTTGGGCTGTGGACAATGCGAAACATGTATTGTTCTCTGATGAGTCCACCTTTACTGTTTTCCCCACATCCGAGAGAGTTACGGTGTGGAGAAGCCCCAAAGAAGCGTACCACCCAGACTGTTGCATGCCCAGAGTGAAGCATGGGGTTGGATCAGTGATGGTTTGGGCTGCCATATCATGGCATTCCCTTGGCCCAATACTTATGCTAGATGGGCGCGTCACTGCCAAGGACTACCGAACCATTCTTGAGGACCATGTGCATCCAGTGGTTCAAACATTGTATCCTGAAGGCGGTGCCGTGTATCAGGATGACAATGCACCAATACACACAGCAAGACTGGTGAAAGATTGGTTTGATGAACATGAAAGTGAAGTTGAACATCTCCCATGGCCTGCACAGTCACCAGATCTAAATATTATTGAGCCACTTTGGGGTGTTTTGGAGGAGCGAGTCAGGAAACGTTTTCCTCCACCAGTATCACGTAGTGACCTGGCCACTATCCTGCAAGAAGAATGGCTTAAAATCCCTCTGACCACTGTGCAGGACTTGTATATGTCATTCCCAAGAAGAATTGATGCTGTATTGGCCACAAAAGGAGGCCCTACACCATACTAATAAATTATTGTGGTCTAAAACCAGGTGTTTCAGTTTCATTGTCCAACCCCTGTATATATATAGATATATAAATATATCTATATATAGATATATATACATAGATTTAGATATTGTCTTATCTATATCTATATCTATATATATATGAAAAATGTAGTTTTTTTTTACCTCAAAATTCAGTTTGATTCAATTCAATTCAATTCAATTCAATTTAATTTTCAATTCAATTCAGTTTTATTTTTATAGCGCCAATTCACAACACATGTCGTCTCAAGGCACTTCACAACAGTCAGGTACATACATTCCAATTAGTCCTAACCATTGAACAGTGCAGTCAGAGTTAGTTATTTATTCAAATTGGATAAAAAGTTTTTCTGTCTAAGGAAACCCAGCAGATTGCATCCAGTCAGTGACTTGCAGCATTCACTCCTCCCGGATGAGCATGTAGAGACAGTGGACAGTCACTGGCGTCGACTTTGCAGCAATCCCTCATACTGAGCATGCATGTAGCGACAGTTGAGAGGAAAAACTCCCTGTTAACAGGAAGACACCTCCAGCAGAACCAGGCTCAGTGTGAGCGGCCATCTGCCACGACCGACTGGGGGTTAGAGAGAACAGAGCAGAGACACAAAGAGAACAAAGAAGCACTGATCCAGGAGTACTTTCTATGGGAAGGACAAGTAAATGTTAATGGCTGTAGCTCCTTTAGTCGTTTCACCTAGAAAGAAAGAACAGATAAACTCTGAACCAGTTTTCAAGGTTAGAATCTGAAAGAGAGCACACAGTTAGTCACAGTAAAAGCTCAGTCAATCGCCATGTCTAGGAGAGAGAAAGGGTTAAACACTAAAAGACAGGGCCATGTGGATCATCGGTCAAGGGTGAGCATTAAGTTGTTGCCAGCAGAAGCTTGGAGGATTCCCCTCTCCAGAAAGGTGTCACAGGTAGACACAGAGTCAGGCCAGGTGTAGCTTCTAGGAAGAGAAAAGAGAGAGAACAAAGTTAAAAGCTGAAATAACAGCAAATAATGCAAAATTGGAGAGTAGTGTGAGAATGTAGCGATGAGGGTGAAAGTGGTCATTATGTCCTCCAGCAGCCTAAGCCTATAGCAGCATAACTACACAGATAGTTTCAGTTCAGATTATTTAGTTAAACGGTGCTTATTTACAACAATGTCAAACCACAAGGATTGGGATACCTCTCTCTGTCAGACTGATTATAATCATTGGGAAAGAGAAGGGGTCATACAGGTAGCAGAAATGGAGGGTGTGTTTGCACCTCATCCATAACTGAGCCAGTTTAGGCTAAACCTGACTCCCCCTTACTCCATCCAACAGGGAAGGAGAAAGGCTCCCTCCCTGATAAACTAAGCCACTCTAACTATAAGCTTTATCAAAAAGGAAAGTTTTAAGTCTAGCCTTAAAAGTAGACAGGGTGTCTGCCTCACGGACCAAAACTGGGAGCTGGTTCAACAGGAGAGGAGCCTGATAACTAAATGATCTGCCTCCCATTCTACTTCTAGAGACTCTAGGAACTACCAGTAAACCTGCAGTCTGAGAACGAAGTGCCCTGTTAGCAACATATGGAACAATCAGATCTCTGATGTATGATGGAGCTAGATCATTAAGGGCTTTATATGTGAGGAGGAGAATTTTAAATTCTATTCTGAACTTGGAAGAATAAAACTTGCCTGTAAAAAAGAAAAATGTTGTTATGCAATGATGCACCAAAATATTGGAATTAGAATATTTTCCAGAAAAGAAACAAATAACCATTTAAATTGACTTTGTATTTGCTGATATATGTGATCATGCAGTGGACTTCGATTTGTGTTTCCTGCAAAGTAGCTTGACAAGCTTCTGTGTCCTCTGTTGCTGTTATTTGTTGAGCATTTAAAGCATCACTCAGGTTTTTGTTTTCAAGATTTTTAACATTGCTGAGTTAGGAAAAGTTATATCAGGGGAAAGGAGAATCATTAAAGCTCGTATAGTGAGCTTTAAGAAGCAGGACGTAAATCAAACTCACTTAAAATCCATTTACATATATTCACCCCATTTCATGACTTAATGCAGATCTCTGTTATTCTTTTTAATAATCCAATTTCAAGAAATATTGTTTTACTAATAATAACATTGCCCACAATAATATCTATAAAGTGTCACGTCTTTTGTTAGGAATCACACTATAAAAGAAAGATATCACAACATTCATCTTAAAACAAATGTTTTGGCAGATTCTGGTGACATACTAAAGGATAAATAATATGCATAAGAAAACATTCTCGTTTTTCTTCCTACTGTGTTCCCTGAGGTTATTTTTAGCACTGATGTCAGAGAACAGTCATGTAGCTGTGCTGCCATAACCACATCATAGTAGGAACACACAGAAACAGTCACTGAAAAGGATCTCAACAACTTGATTAAACTCTCGAACTTTTCTAGCTTGAACATGCACGCAGTCTTAAAGAGGGAAAATATATTTTCTTGCTTCAGAGTAACTCTTTGCTCTTTACATGGTTATCTGCAGATAGGCGACCAGTCAAAGTCAGGTGGGATATAATAACGAACTCAACCATTTCAGCCATTTCAGCCCTTGTAATTTTTTAACAAAACACAGCATGTTATATTCTATGCTGACTTGAAATAAAGAGCTTCTAGGAGGAATCTCTTGAAGGGCTGGAAAAGACGCAAGCACGCATAGTAGAATAGATTACTTTATGCTCTCAAAGAGAGATAGATGTATCACATTAGACCTGGATCCAAGTTGATATACATATATATACATATATATATATATATATATAATATATATATATATATTATATATTATATATATATATATATATATATATATATATATATATATATATATATATATGATATCTATATATACTGTATATACATAATGAATGCCGTTTAAGCCTCCAAAGCACCCACTTGCATCAAATTCCATGATGGCCGGTGCAGAAGATGGGAAAGCCAGAGGGAAATCCCTGTAGGCTCCCAGTTTCCTTTGAAGCTGTGCTCCAAGCAGCAGCCGCAAGGGGTTAAAAACGGCTGAGCGTTGGCCACATCAAATCAACACAAAAAACAGAGCAGATGTACAGTGTTCCCAAGGAGTGCATACAGCTGCTGCAGCGAGACTGCAGTTGATTAAACTGTGCACTTTCCTCTTAAAGATGATAACAATTACAGGGTTATCATTTAGATTCTATCCAAGTTTTAGCAGAAGCAAATATGGAGGCCGTCAGTAAACTGGAGCAAGAAGGTTCTTGTCAGCTGGAACTTTTTGCTTGTTTTGCATGTTCTCTCTCTCTGGCTGTAATGAATTTCCTTTTGTTGTGGCTTTATTCTTTTATTCACCTCCATGCATTTTGTGATACTGCAAACAGATATGTGTTGCAAGTGGCAATCTATTCAGTCGACACTCACCTCACACTCAGTGCCCCATGACACTCAACAGAATCAAGCAAGTACAATAATTATGATCAAATCTGTCACTGGTGTAAACACACAGAATTATTTTTTATTAACGTTGTTCAAGACAACATTTAAGCTGCCTAAAAATTATGTATGAAGCTGCACTCTTTTACATTTTCAGGATTTATAGACCAACACAAAGTAGCATGTAGGCCACTTATTAAGTGGAAGGAAATGATACAATGGAAAAGTGTGTCATGCATTAGTATACAGCTCCTTGAAGTCCCTATTATACAGTTTTTCTCTACCAGCTTTGCTCATCTAGAGACTTGCAACATAGCTTGAGCTCAGTCAGTATGAATGGAGGGTATCTGTGAACATCAATTTTCGAGCCCTATCATATATTTGCAACTGGAATGAGCTCTTGACTTTGTCTGGGCCCTTTCATTTCTTTCTCTGTCTGTATGGGTAGGGTCATTCTGTTGCTGGAAGGTGAACCTCTGCCCAAGTCTCAAGTCCTGTCACCTCCAACAGCTTTTCATCTGTGTGTCTAACTCCAGCTATCATCCCATCTCTGACCAGTTTTCTTGTCTTTGCTGAAGAAAAGTATTGCCTTGGAAGGATGCTGCCACAAACAATGTTTTACTGGGTGGTAGATGATCGATGTGCAGTGTTTTCTAGCATACATACATAGCATTTTGTTCAAAAGATCAGTTTTTGTCACATCTAACCAGAGCACTTTCTTCCAAATGTTTGCTGTGTCCCCTACATGGCTTGTGGGTAACTGTAAATGGGACTAAATGGGAGCTTTTATTTCTGATCACCCCATAAGGGCCAGGTTTGTGGAGTGCAGAATGAATGACTGTCTTGTCAGCAAACTCTCCCACCTGAGCTGTGCATCTCTACAGCTACTCCAGAGTTCCCATGACTCTCCTGGCTGTTTTTCAATTAATGCTCTCATTGCCCAGACTCTCTGTTAAAGCCAGGGATCTGCAACCTTTGGCCCTAGAGCCAAATTTGTTTTCATGTAAAAAGATAACAACAAAGGCTTAGTTTATCAATCCCTCTGTTTTGCACCAATGGTACAGGTTTATATGGCTGCAAATGATGTGCATTACTTATTTATTTTATTCATTTCGTTGTGTCTTCGTTCTTTACAAAAAAGTTTTGTCTTGTTCTTTGCCCTAATGTAAGAAGATAAATAAAATACTTCTTTAATTTGACCAAAACAATGATTTTGTACAGTAGGTTTCTTTTTCAAAACTTGATTCTTTAACAAAACCTCTCATACTGAGATTAAATTACACAAAGCTGGAGTCCTTTTACTAAAATTCGTGGCTTTCACTGGATTTTTTTTAGGAGAGTAAGAGTAAAAGGGGTTAAAACATAAGCCATCCAACCTTTTCAGATTTCTATTCTTAAAAAAATAAACAAGCATGTTTAATTTTCCATCCACTTCACATTTGTGTTACTTTATGTTGTACTGTCTCATGAAATTCCAGTAAAACACATTAAAGTTTATAGCTGAAAGACAAAATGTAAAATAGTTCTAGTGGTTTGAATACTCTGCATTGCAGTGTAAAATAGGTTTTTATTATTAGGTGACTGAACTGGAACTCAACACACCAATTTAAATATACTGAAAGAATAATGTCCAAAACTGTACAGGATTTAAATAGCTGAAGCGACTGTGGCTCAGTAGGAAGAGTAGTCGTCTTGCAATCAGAAGGTTGTGGGTTTGATGTGCCCCTGGGTAAGGCACTTAACCTCAAGTTGCCTACCGATATCCGTATCGGTGTATGAATGTTTGAGTTAGTGAGTGCGACTCGGTGAGTGTGGCTCTAGTGTAAAGCACTTTGAGTGGTCTGTATGACTAGAAAGGCGCTATATAAGTTCAGTCCATTTACCATTCTTCAAATAGAAGAAAAAAAAGGAAACCACCTTAACTGTGCACTTTAAAGCAGACACATATTTAGCTGCTAAAAATAGCTGAATGTATAGCCATTAGCCAAAGCAAGCTGCTAGATTAGTGTAAAAAAATGTCCGTGTCTGGGGCTTAAACAGTATTTTCTTAACATCATAAAACAACCCAGAAGGGTGTGCAGCTCCGTCACACTTCCCCGCCAACATTCCCTGATTTCAACAACCATGACTTTCCTATTAGTGCAATTAACCCTCGAGTGGCTGTTACTCAGAGTTGTTTCAGATTACATAAACTCTCTTCTCTTTCCCTTCATTCAACCAAGCCAGAAGTGGCAGGGGGTAGGTTGGGGGTCAGGCACAGACAAAAATAACCTGTTGTTTCCTCACTGACTTGCTGTATCTCATCGTGTTGTTGTGAGAGCAGACCGGGTCTCTGTGGTTCCTTGAAATATAAGAGGAACTCTGGAACTACATGCTGTGGAGAGAAAAGCTTCCTGAAAACAGTAATGCTTGCATTACAGTTCATATATAGGACTGTAGAGAAGTAATAAACCACAGATAATTTAATTATACTTTGTTTTCAAGAAGCTAAACGGTCTTTTAAAGTCGTCTGGATCAAAAAAAATTCTATTCTTTGGACTTTTTTATTCATTTTGCGTCCCCCTCGTGTACTTGACCATTGCAGCATACAGAGCAGCATGCAATTTAAGAAATTAAATCAAGTGGACAAGTGGATGACTAAACAAGAGTGAGGAGAAAACAAGCCATTTTTAGCAGATTAAACACAAATTAGGATATGTCTTTAAAAAATAGTAAACAATTTGGCAAAGACCTGACAGAGAATCTGGCGACAAGGAGATGCATGTACAAAGATATACAGCTTCAGCTAAATAAATTGGATTCAATTACCTTAATGACTGGCAATACAGTGACAAAATTTACAACCCTAAATTTAGTTTCCTTCAGTGAGTGTTGAAATACAGGTAAAAGTAAAACTTTTAAGTTTTCTATTGCCTACTTAATAAATTCAAAGACATCTGCCTCACATTGTACCAAACAGACAGACGATCTCTTAGATTCTAATTCCCTAGATAGTGAATATTGGTGCATTAATGTTTTCAGTTATACTCTGTAACATATGCACAAAACACGCAGCAGCAGTGTTTCCTTCGAACACCAGAGGCTTTGTTTGTAAAGCCTAATTCTGAAGATTTTCCCCCTGAACTCTCCAACATGTACCCTCCATCAACACATCCAATTGGTATGCAAACCATTTTTTTTATTTTGTCCTCAAAAAAAGATCAGGAACAATATTTGTTCATTGGAATAACAGGTAAAAATAACACTGTAACCTTTGAGAGAGACTGGCAGAGCAACAGGCTGTAAGAACATAGTCCAGACCACAGGAAGGCATTAGGCACTCTATAAATGCCACAATCATAACGTTTGCACAGCTGGTTTCAGATGGGCAATGTCTGTTACACCCAAAATGATAAGGCAATAAAAAGTAAATTAAAAGACAGATGTCCTGAGCAAAAAAACAGCAATCTTTTCTCCTTAAATACAGACTAAAACAATACCTCACAAAATATTAGTCAAATGCTGAATGGACCGTAAAAGAGAATATTTCTTATCTGTCCAATATGCTCCCTCTATTCATTCAGTGCCATCACCTTGCAACCCATTTACTTCCTTACTGTGCTATGGGAAACAGTGAGGTTACCCTGATTATGGACATTTCCTTCCTCCACCATTCAGAGCAATGCCTGGAATTACTGCACTATTTACTCAGGCCTGGAGCAGTAAACTGTGGATCCCACACCCACATGGCACATGTATGCATCAGGGGTCACACAGGCCATGGGTTCCTGGGAGAGTTCTTCTTATTCCAGACAGAAATAAAAATGTTATTCCACACAAGAGACATTATGTTGTTAGACAATCTGACCAGGTTTTTTGGTGGCATTTAACTGGGTTGTGTTTTGGCAGGAAAACCATGGTTGACTGGATTCAGTTTACTAATCAGTACATGTGTTGCTTGCCGCTGTCGGCAAAAGCTGAAGTGTACAGATTTCCCCTCAAGAGTTCACAACACCCCATTTTTGGTAGTTTTAATCTCACAAAAATACCCTGAAACCTTTACATGTTTTGTCAGGTTAGAACAATAAACTTCAATGTATTTATTGGGACAGATTAACATAAATTAGTGTCTAATTACGAGAGGAAAGAAAATGATACATGGTTTACAATTTTTCTCCTCACAACTAAAAATCTGGGAAACTGTGATGTGTGTTTGTATTCAAGCTCCCTGAGTCAATCCTTTGTAAAAATCAACTTTTGCTGCAATCATAGCTGCAAATCTGTTGGTGTCTACATCTGCCGGTTTTATTCATTTACAGAGTGAAATGTTGGCCCATTCTTCTTTCCAAAATAATTGCTGTGAGAATGGATAGAGAACATCTGGGTACATCAATTGTCAGGTTCTGTAACACATTCTCAGTTAGATTTAGGTCTGGACTTTGACTGGGTCCATAAGTATCCTATGATGTAAACTATTTCACTGTATTAGTGGCTGTATGTTTAGGGTCTTTTTCCTGCTCTAAGGTGAACCTTTCCCTCAGTCTCGAGAGTTTTGTACCTTCAAACAACTTTTCTTCCAGGATTGTCCTGCATCTTGCTTTATCCAGCTTCTATGACCCTCCTGAATAAAATCATCCCCACAGCAGGATGCTGATGGTGGTGATGAGCATTCTTAGTTTTCTGACACATATGGTGCTTTGAATGTGACCCATAAAGGTTAATTTCGGTTTCGTCTGACCATAGTATCTTTTCCTACATGTTTGCTGGGTCCCCTACATTGCATGTGGCAAAGTGGACTTCTGGCTTTCTTTCAACAATAGCTTTTTCCTTTCCACTTTTCCATGAAGACCAGATTTATTGAATCCACAACTAATAGTTGCCATGCCAGCAGATTCTCCTATCGAGCTGTGGATCTCTGCAGCTCTTCTAGAGTTACCATGGAACTGGCTCCTTCTCTAATTAATGCTCTCCTTCGTGACCTCTTAGTTTAGGTGGACAGCCATGTCTCAATAGTTTGCAGTTGTGCCATACTCCTTGATATTCCAGATGATGAATTTAACAGTACTGCTTTAGTAATTGGGAGATTTCTGCTGGTAGTTGGTTGCACTGCATTGTATTTTGGAGTGTCAGGAGAAAGGGGCTGGCAACAAATGTAATCCACACTTTTTAGATATTTATTTGTCAAAATATCTGAGTATCATTTGTCATCCACTACACACTTTTTTGTGTTGTACTATCACATATGAGCTCATTTAAAACATGCTGAAGTTGTATTTGGAAAAAATGTTTTAATAGTTTTACATACATAATTTAATACTTTTCCAATGCACTGTATTTTCAATCTTATACCCATCTAATTTTGATAGTTACTTATCTAAACTAAACCTAACCAATGATTTTATGCTCCACTATAACGAATTTCAGACAATACAATGTTTAATGGAGAACAAAACTGGATTTCTGCATAATATCAATGGGAACCAGAAGAGGGCACTAAAGACTCATGTTTCATTTTTTTTGCATGAACGTAAGAAAAATAATTTCTTATGTGTACAGTTTCTACAAGCAGCATCGTACTGCAAACGCATTACAGACATTAATGTACAAAATGAGTGACCCCTGCTGAAAACTAATTTATTAAATGTATAATACTCAAAGTAAATTCTCTTTCTGCAATATACAGAAAGCAAAGAGAGGCAAAATTCTCAATTTTCCTGTTAATTTACATATTTGCAAGTGGCTGAAGAAAATAGTAGAAAGATCTTAGACTAACAGATTTCAATGTTTTATCGATTACAAATGACCTGCTTTAAATGCTTTGAGTTAGATAAGAACTATTTTTCAAAATCAAAATAATCAAAATGTCTTGCCATAACAGCACTCAGGAAACGAGTAGGCACATGGCACAATTCCCAGATATCTGAATCACACTGCCATCTAGAGAAATAATACTGCAATAAACACAATAAGGAATGTTGCAGCACTGCAAATGGCTTCTTTTCTATCCAATCAGTGATAGGCTGGAGAAGGGGGAAGGTAGCTATTATTGTTGACCTTTTTTTCCTTTTACTAAGGAGGCATAACTGTCCCTCACACATGCACATAATGACACCAGAAAGCCTGCAGCAAGAAATTATATTTTTGAGAGACTAATATATGGAGTAAAACCCTGGAAAAGCATTAGACAATGTGATTCTGATTTGCAGAAAAACAAGTAGAAAAGACAATTTTCATTAGTCTGTTGTAAAAGTAGGAAAAATCGTTAATTTCACCTGCTTTTTGGTAAAAGACAAAGCAGGGCAGATTACCTGTGTAAGGTAGTTTAAAAAATAGAAGTCATAACTAAAAAGCAGTAGTTTTTTTATATGAAGGATCAAATTGATTATTTATCCCTACATTGACAAAAAATGGCTCATTGCATAACATTCCGAGTTAAAATGATCATAATGAAGCTGTTTGTCTAAAATAATTTCTTACATTTCTTAATCTAAAAAAACATGTGCTCTGAAAAGCTGAAAAATAATCTTCCACAAAACTGACAAACCAACCAGGTTCTTGTAACCAAAGAACATGATGAGAAAATAAAACAATAAGGCAATAAAAGCACCTCCTTGAAGATCCAGAAGTGTTTATGAGCAATAGCTTGTTACTTGGCTCTGTTTAGTCCAGCAGGTTAAAATTAAATCTGAAGTGTTGCTTCTGTACCACACAGTGATAATTTTGACATCTTTGAAGTCCATATGCCATCCATCAGCTCTGCCCCAAATATGGAGCTATCTAAAATGCTACAAGAGTGTGATAATATTAGTCAGTGATTCTCTCCCTGGGGGGGGGGGTGGGGGTGGAGGAATTGGCTGTTTTTCTGCAGGATGTTGTCTGCTATAAATTGCATAATTAAGATAAAATATCACTTTCACAACACAATTGTATATTTCTTGTAATAAATATTTACACTGATACCAATTGTACTCATATCTAAATATTATAAAGGGGCATCACCCTTGCAGACCAGTTAGTTTTCTTTAAATGTTATGTTTAAATGTTATGTTACTGCTTAAAAATTTCCATTGAGGGAATTATAAAACCAGCTGGTCATGGTATACTTCCAGTCGTAGGACTGGGCCAAGTAACACAACAAAACTGCAGAAATTGTTTGGCCAGGACAACATAATTTCATCAAATTTCAACACAATCCATCAAGTAGATTTGCTCTTGCTCTTCAGGGCTGCAGTTGCAAGGACAATGGTTGAAAGCAGAGCCTTGCGGACGTCCTCACACTTTTTGAAGGGACACACAAGCCAAGAGACATAATCTCTCAAGTGCGTCCATCAAGTTGCTTTTGAGATGCCCTTCAAGTAGAAAAGCAAATAAACACTACTAAATACAAAGTACACTGCAAAGGAGAAATATATGGGAAAAAAACCTTGGCTGCTTAGTTAAAAGAGTGTTTTTTTTTGCACAAAAGATCAGGCAAAAGCAAAAATCAAACATTAACTTCTAATTGTTTTAAGCAAATCCAGCCTCATTTTTCTTGTTGCAAATATATTTGGTTTATAATCCTCATAACTACTCATTAGGGTGCAACAAAAAACCGGTACTGACACAAAAGAGCACATTATTGGGCTTTTGCAAAGTCTAACTTATTGCCATAAAAATCTAAATGTGTTGTTCAGCTATATAACCGCAACATGTTAAAAAAAGCCTTTTTGAAAAAAATTGAAATTGAGCTAACAGTTTTATTGTCATGAAGCGATGATTAACGACGTTTTATGTGTTTTGCTAATAAAAACAGCAGTGGTACATAATTGCAACACATTAATGATTTTATATATACATATAAAGGACTTCAGAGAAGATTGCAAACTTGACCTGCAATGATTTTTAATTTTTTGATGAGTCAAAAATAATTGTGATCAAGTTGTAGTTCTGAATTTAGCCACAAATCAACTCTTAATTCAACACTAATAAAAATGTATTAAAATAAGCTTCATTAAATGAAGGTACACTGTACGCCAAACAATAAATTATTTATTTAATAGTTTTTAGTAAAATGTCTGATTGATAAAATTACATTCTAGAAGATGTGGAAACTTTGAACCGTAAGAAATTTATACCAGTGAATAAACTTGAAGAGAGAGCAAACAGGAACAAAATAAATGCTCACTCTTGTTGACATGATACCAGTTTCTTACATTAACAAAATAGGCAAATATGCAAAATGTCTGTGAAATATATACCAGAGAAGTTTAAACAGATACTCGAATGTGACTTTTTCATAAATTTAAAAAAACACTAATGGGGTGGTCAGAACTTTCAATTTCAACTTGATTTGTGTAATCCAGCCAAGTTCCTGCTGTGTGTGTTTGCTGCCCTGCCAAATTCTCTCTAAGTGTGTCCATGTGTGTGTGTGTATTTTAGGGAGATCAGCTTTGCCCCAGTAAAATGTGTGGGCTTAAAATAGGGCCTGATCGAAGAATAGTGCTTCATGTTACGCTGCACAGGAGACGCATGCAGCTCAAGCTCTCACTGATGTCCCCTTCTGTTTTCTAGACGGATATCTCCATTCCCTCATGAGCACAGTGGACTCAAAGCCAAGGTCACATCATTATCATAGTAAAATGCTGCTCAAACATCACCTTTGAAATTATGGGTCTTTCTCAAATTAATGTCAGTTTTTGTTTTTTTCTTTTTAGTAATCTTTCCTTTGTGTTTTGATTTCATGTTTGTGGTCATTTTGCCTCTTACACTTGAGCCCTGAAACGCCCCTTAAATAATCAAATAACCCAGAAGCACTGTGCACATAATGGACATGTGGAGGGCTCACCTGGGAATGTGTTGGACGACACTCAGACTTTATGGTACAGTTGAGGCACAACTCTCTGGAATATCTGCCAAGATTGGCAGCCCAATTCTGGATATCTCTGCTGTGACAGGCCCTCAGTTTTTTCCTTCAAGCAGCTAACATTCCCAGCACCAAAGAACAATATGCCTCCACTCCCACCTCATCTCCCTGCCTCCAAAGACCTACATATCTGGGTCTCTTCACACATAATGCATCGCCTGAAGCAAAAATGTTTTTGAAAGACAAGGTGACTAGTCAATGACATCTGAAAATAACCACTTCCAGCTGTGATCCTTAAAATGGAAGAGCAATTCTCTACAATAAGGCTACCAGTGTTTCTTTTTTGTTCTGCTGAACTCACATGAAAATCAAAAGGTTCCTGGCTGAGGTACCTGCCCCCCCTGCTATGGTGCTCTAAAGATGAGGGGAGGGAGTGCAAAGGTTTGTTTTCTTTTTCTGCATAAAATCAAAGATTAATTTTAGATTATTATAAGATAAAAAAAGTAAGAACCAAAATCTATCAGTCACATAATCAACAAAATCAATTTGAAGGATGTATTATTCACCTTTCCACTGATAGATCCCTTTACAGAAGAAGAATGAAAGGGTTTTTGCATATTTCGTAGGATTAAAAAATATGTAAAATCATTGAAAAAATTGATTAATACTTCAGCTAAATGTAAGAGAAATTAGCAAGAACTAATCACCAATAAAACCCAGAATTAAAATTATTATTAACCTACTAATTAAATGTCAAACAAAATGGATAAATTAAGAGATTTTGAAGGAACCTGGAGAAAAGCAGCCCGTGTAGATAAAATGTTTTAATTAAAAGATAAAAGATTAAAAGATATAGCAACAAAAACAAAATAAAAATGTGGTTTGGAAGTGAAATCTTAAAAGCTAGCTATAATAGACATCAATGATCTCTAAATGTTGTCACAAATTTTACAAATCATTAAATTAAATTATGCTTATTGCAAAAGGTCTCATTCAGAACAAGCGAGATCTCAATGCACTTCACAAAACAAACAGGTCCATTTCACATCCAAGTATAAATAATCCAATTTGGTTCCAGTTCTGTCAATAAGATCAAATCATTCCAATACAATCAGTCATGCAGCCCAATTCCAACATATTAGAATACAGTCAGATTCAATCGATAATGCCAATTGGTAAAAAATTATTTATTTAAGGATTTCTAGCCAGTTGCATTGAATTGTTGACTTTGCATCCATCCCTCATCCTGCGCAAGCATGTGGCGACAGTGGAAAGAAAACTTCAGTTGAAATATAGTCAATATGAGCAACCATCTGCCCTAACCAACTGATGGTTGAAAGAGGGGGATGGAGTTAGCAGTACCTTCAATGGAAAAGTACTGATGGTCTCAAAGGCTGCGTCAATGGCTCTGCCCATTAAAAGGACATGGTTAAATAATAAGGACTTAGCCTCAGGAAAAAAAAAAGATCACGCAAAGTTCAAGGCATAATAGCTATTAAGTTTCAGTAACTAAGCTAACCAAGGTCGACTTTGAATGGTTCAAGATGTGGGCATAAAAATAGGTCTATGAAAGTCTAGTGTTTGAAGGTATGCTCATGAACGTAGGTAAGGCTGTTATCATTTAAAAAGAGAAATAAATAAATAGAAGGGGTAAAGATTTTATTCATTTTTTTAGATTATCACTGCACTTTATAAGAACTGAGGTCGATAAACGAACTTGTCATGATCTAAGTATAGCTTAAAATTGAAGACAGCCAGTTTGTCCTGAAGCAAAGCTGCATTACTCCTATTTTCTGTGTTTATGTAAGATGAAGTTACCCAAATATCTTGACTAAATAAATTTTAATTGGTTTCAAATTTGTCACCTGGCTCCAAAGAATCCCTGCTTGAATTTTTCACAAGCTCAAAATATCCTCTTCATCAGATTGTATCAAATATTATATGCTGGGACAGCCTTTTGTATAATAATGCTAAAATTGCAAAGACACAAAATACATGCTTTAAATGATTGTGAATGATTGGGTGTGCAACAAAGTAGGACAACTGCATTCAGAAGGAAAACTGCCTCTGCTGTATCCGCGATGACTGGAGCAGCCAGACACGCTTTAACTCCCACCGGTCAGGAGTCTCATTATCCCCCCAGAAGCTCACATAGTTAAAGAAGTAAATGTTCCTCCTGCTATAATGGGCCATGCATCCCACTGGAGGCTTGAATGAAACCGGCGAACTTAGAGTGAAACAGCCACATTATTGCTCTGAAGCTGAGGCAAATGACAGGGGTTTGTGATGGCATGATTTGAACATATTTACTACTGGCAATCATACCTTTGACTGTTGATGGTGAGCAAGGTGGGCTTGATTTCTAAAAGCATTTCTCCTGCATTTTCTTTGTCTTAGTCAAAGTGATTGAAAGATTCCTCTCTCACAAGCCTATAGATCTTTGAATGTGCTTCATTTATGCATACATCATTTTTAGGTTTGGCAGATAAACCTTATATTAGAAAATAGCTAAATAACTGAATCAGTGTGTGGGTACTCATCTTTTTCCCATATTTTACCTCTAGTAAGATGTTTCTTATATTCTCCCATAGCATGTCATGATAAGGCATTAATACCTCCAAGCTGTATGTTTTTCCTTGCAGGCAATAACAATGGGTAAAGATTATAAATACAAATAATGATTGGCAGATTGGGAAGACAAGTTTTGGGTTATTTTTATTCCCTTTCTTCTAGAAGAGAAGAGCAGAGCAAGGAGAGAAGCACACATTAATATAAAAATAACAAACAGTGTCTAAAGTTTCTTTCGACATTCTTTTTTAACATCAGCTTTAAACTCACAGAGAGTTTGAAGTCTTTCCGGTTTCTATTTCCAGCAATAGAGTCGTCGGCTGTTATGAAGTATTTCTTTCCCATCTTTGTCAGAATAAGAAGACTCACCAGCAGGTCTGTCAGAAGAAGAGCACTCCATATGAATTAATCTGTCTCTGGAGTGAATCTTTTATTAGTTGACAGAGCAACCTCTAGGTGACCAATACATACCAATGAGTTACATCAAAACAGAATAACCTGTGATGAGACCATAACCAGTGTGTTCTCTACAAGTGCTTGATGACTGTCAGAAAGTCACAATTTCTGACAACTAACCATCACAGTCTATCCAGCAAAGCTCTCTTTGTCATCCACTAACTATACTCACGCACTGTTCTTCCTCTACCTATGGGGATCAATGGGTTGTTTATTAACAACGTTGTTGTTAATAAACAACAACGTAAGTTATCATAACTATGCAGACGACACACAGCTATACGTTACAATGTCACCAGGTGACTATGAATCCATTCAAGCGCTGGGTAAATGCTTAGAAGAAATCAATGCATGGATGGGCCAAAATTTTCTTCAGCTGAATCAAAACAAAACTGAAGCAATAATCTTTGGACCAAAGGAAGAGCGTTTAAAAGTTAGCACACAGCTTCAGCTAATACAGCTAGAAACCACAAGTCAGGCTCGAAACCTGGGTGTAGTGATGAACTCAGACCTGAACCTTCAGAGGCACATAAAGACAGTAACAAGGTCGGCCTTCTATCACCTAAAGAACACCTCCAGGATTAAAGGACTTATGTCTCAGCAGGACCTTGAAAAACGAATTCATGCGTTCATCTTTAGTAGAATTGATTACTGCAACGGTGTCTTCACAGGTCTGCCTAAAAAGTCGATCAGACAGCTGCAGTTGATCCAGAACGCTGCTGCACGCGTCCTCACTAGAACTAAGAAAGTGGAGCACATCACCCCGGTTCTAAAGTCCCTAGACTGGCTCCCTGTAGCTCAGAGAATAGACTTTAAAATACTTCTGTTAGTCTATGAATCACTGAATGGCTTAGCACCAAAATACATTACAGACTTGTTGTCAGTGTATCAACCACCCAGACCTCTCAGGTGTTCTGGCTCAAATCTACTCTGCATACCCAGAACCAGAACCAAACATGGAGAAGCAGTTTTTAGTTCTTATGCTCCACTAACCTGGAATAAACTCCCAGAAAACTGTAAAAGCGCTGAAACCCCAAGTTGCTTTAAATCAAGATTAAAAACTTATTTGTTTAGAGTGGCCTTTGACTGTGCCATCTAAACATTATCAGTTGTGTTTTCAGTCAAATTTTCCTTTCATTTTCTTATCCATCATTCTATTCTCTTTATTTTATTTTTATTTTTTTTAATTACCTGTTGTTTAATTTTCTGTATCATTGTCTGTATCTGTGTTTATTTTCTTTGTGATTGTATTGTAATTGTATGTACAGCACTTTGAGTGTCTTGTTACTGAAAAGCGCTATATAAATAAACTTACCTTACCTTACCTTAGCTTAGCTTAGCTTAGCTTAGCTTACCTTACCTTACCTTACTTAGCATTAATACTTGCAATGCGATGTTTTAAAAAACCACAATAGTGACCAACCTAAAATAGCTCCTGCTGTTCAATCAGCTGGCTGTGCTCCTGTGGAACCAACAGCCTCTAGTTTACTTATTAAAAAACATTGTCAAAAAGCAACATCTCAGTCAGTCATTTCACTCCGATATTGTAAATTGCTATTTTCTGAAAGTAAAATATCATGTAGTTGTGCTTACTGCATATTATGATCGTGAATGTTTACACAGATCAACATCCATTGTTAAGATGTTGCTCTGTTTGTGTATGTCATTTCTAGAATGCCTTCATTAACATTACAGCAATTAATAAAAAAAGGGAGAGAGCAATCAGAGATTCACTAACAGCAATTGTTTTTACATATCTATTTTTGCAATAGAATTGCAGACTGTAATCAAACATACAGATGCAAGCTATATGCATGTTTTTGAATCATGTCGCAGCTGTCATAAACAATCATAGCAGGTGCTAAATGGAACTAAGAGAAGAGAAAAACATTTTACTTCTTCATAGTTAGTTTCATTGACACAGGAACTCCAGATCCTGATCTTACCATGAGGAATAAACATCTGATTGTATCATGGAGGAATCACATTAATGACATTTTTAAATTGATAAAGAATGCACATGTTTAGATTGTAAATGACTGTGAAATTATTTGTCCATAACGGACATGAAGATCCAGTGCATAGAAAGAATCAATTGAAGTTGAAAAAGTATCAACTTGTAAAACTGCTTACAGTCAATAAAAATATATACGGTACAAATTTGTAATATGTTGCTAGAATAAAAAAGAAGCTTGTGCAAAATTACAGCCTGTTAACCTAATAAATGATTATAGAGAGCAATGAGTAATTTACCTAAGTTATTTTTATTAATCTGCTTGAATGTTTAATGCCATTAAGCATGATCTTCTGTGTATTAAAAAGACGTTTTTAAAAACAGTTTGACAATTAATTTGATGAGGGAAGTTAATTACAAAAATATCAGCTAAATCTTAGTGGAATAGAGGATCAGTTCTCTCTTCTGTGACATCCCTAAGCTTTTTTGGACAGCCACCAGGCTGTATTTCTTCACACAATCTGTGTAAATCAAACTGCTCTTGTCTTTGAGAAGGCCATGCTTCTTGCTCTAGGTATAGTTAACTTAAATATACAAAAATATGGGGGAACATTCCCCTAAGGGAATTACAAAATAGATAATTTAAATATGGGCATACTACATCCTTTGGTTCCACGATCCCAGCCGCATGCTCTTAAAGCATACAAGGCTTGACATAAACTGAAATAATGTAAAATGATCTGTAAAGGTGGGTTCGTGGTTCCATGTTTATGATCAGAGAAGGACTTATGTCACCATAGGCAATTTGCTTGGTAGATCTACCTTTGCATCTTTTTTTGGAATAAGGGTGATGAACAATAAAAAGGATGTACAAACTTCTAGCACCCCCTTATGGCTTTACGAATTTGTCTAAAAGTCTTTTATTTCACGCCTCAACCACACCACTAATTACCATTTGTTCAGCATTCTGTTTCATACCCATTCAGACCCCTTTCTCCCTCATTCTCAACTGATCACTCCTTCATCCCTCCCACTATCCTACTTCTCTTAATTCAATTCAGTTTATTTATATAGCGTCAATTCACAACACATGTTGTCTCAAGGCACTTCACAAAAGTCAGGTACATACAGGGGTTGGACAATGAAACTGAAACACCTGTCATTTTAGTGTGGGAGGTTTCATGGCTAAATTGGACCAGCCTGGTAGCCAGTCTTCATTGATTGCACATTGCACCAGTAAGAGCAGAGTGTGAAGGTTCAGTTAGCAGGGTAAGAGCACAGTTTTGCTCAAAATATTGAAATGCACACAGCATTATGGGTGACATACCAGAGTTCAAAAGAGGACAAATTGTTGGTGCATGTCTTGCTGGCGCATCTGTGACCAAGACAGCAAGTCTTTGTGATGTATCAAGAGCCACGGTATCCAGGGTAATGTCAGCATACCACCAAGAAGGACGAACCACATCCAACAGGATTAACTGTGGACGCAAGAGGAAGCTGTCTGAAAGGGATGTTCGGGTGCTAACCCGGATTGTATCCAAAAAACATAAAACCACGGCTGCCCAAATCACGGCAGAATTAAATGTGCACCTCAACTCTCCTGTTTCCACCAGAACTGCCCGTCCGGAGCTCCACAATGGTGCAAGGAGCGCAAATCTTGGGCTGTGGACAATGTGAAACATGTATTGTTCTCTGATGAGTTCACCTTTACTGTTTTCCCCACATCCGGGAGAGTTACGGTGTGGAGAAGCCCCAAAGAAGCGAACCACCCAGACTGTTGCATGCACAGAGTGAAGCATGGGTGTGGATCAGTGATGGTTTGGGCTGCCATATCATGGCATTCCCTTGGCCCAATACTTGTGCTAGATGGGCGCGTCACTGCCAAGGACTACCGAACCATTCTTGAGGACCACGTGCATCCAATGGTTCAAACATTGTATACTGAAGGCGGTGTATCAGGATGACAATGCACCAATACACACAGCAAGACTGGTGAAAGATTGGTTTGATGAACATGAAAGTGAAGTTGAACATCTCCCATGGCCTGCACAGTCACCAGATCTAAATATTATTGAGCCACTTTGGGGTGTTTTGGAGGAGCGAGTCAGGAAACGTTTTCCTCCACCAGTATCACGTAGTGACCTGGCCACTATCCTGCAAGAAGAATGGCTTAAAATCCCTCTGACCACTGTGCAGGACTTGTATATGTCATTCCCAAGACGAATTGACGCTGTATTGGCCGCAAAAGGAGGCCCTACACCATACTAATAAATTATTGTGGTCTAAAACCAGGTGTTTCGGTTTCATTGTCCATCCACTGTACATTCCAATTAATCCTAACCATTGAATTTAGGATTTATTCAAATCTGATATAACGTTTTTCTATCTAAGGAAACAGAGCAGATTGCATCCAGTCAGTGACTTGCAGCATTCACTCCTCCTGGATGAGCATGTAGAGACATTGGACAGTCACTGGCATTGACTTTGGAGCAACCCCTTATACTGAGCATGCATGTAGTGACAGTGGAGAGGAAAAAACTCCCTTTTAACAGGAAGAAACCTCCAGCAGAACCAGGCTCAGTGTGAGCGGCCATCTGCCACGACCGACTGGGGGTTTGAGAGAACAGAGCAGAGACACAAAAAGAACAAATAAGCACTGATCCAGGAATACTTTCTATGGGAAGGAAAAGTAAATGTTAATGGATGTAGCTCCTTTAGTCGTTTCATCTAGAAAGAAAGAACAGATAAACTCTGAGACAGTTTTCAAGGTTAGAGTCTGAAAGAGAGCACATATAATTAGTTACAGTAAAAGCTCAGTCACTGGTCATGTCTAGGAGAGAGAAAGGGTTAAACACTGAAAGACAGGGCCATGTGGATCATCGGTAGAGGGTGAGCATTAAGTTGTTGCAAGCAGAGGCTTGGACGATGCCCCCCTCCAGAAAGGTGTCACAGGTAGACACAGAGTCAGGCCAGGTGTAGCTTCTAGGAAAAGACAAAAAGAGAGAACATAAAGTTAGAAGCTGAAATAACAGCAAATAATGCAAAATTGGAGAGTAGTGTGAGAATGTAGCGAAGAGGGTGAAAGTGGTCATTATGTCCTCCAGCAGCCTAAGCCTATAGCAGCATAATTACAGAGATAGCTCAGGATAACCTAAGCCACTCTAACAATAAGCTTTATCAAAAAGGAAGGTTTTAAGCCTAGCCTTAAAAATAGACAGGGTGTCTGCCTTGTGGACTAAAACTGGGAGCTGGTTCCACAGGAGAGGAGCCTGATAACTACAGGATCTGCCTCCCATTCTACTTCTAGAGACTCTAGGAACCACCACTGAACCTGTAGTCTGAGAACAAAGTGCTCTGTTAGGAACATATGGAACAATCAGATCTCTGATGTATGATGGAGCTAGTTCATTAAGGGCTTTATATGTGAGGAGGAGAATTTTAAATTCTATTCTGGATTTAACAGGGAGCCAATGAATGGAAGGAGAAATATAATCCCTCTTTTTAATTTTCATCAGAACTCTTGCTGCAGCATTTTGAATCAGCTGAAGGCTTTGAACTGCATTTTGTGGACATCCTGATAGTAAAGAATTACAATAGTCCAGCCTTGAAGTAACAAATGCATGGACTAGTTTTTCAGCGTCACTCCTGGATAGAATATTTCTAACTTTGGCAATGTTCCGGAGGTGAAAGAAGGTAATCCTAGAAACCTGTTTAATATGGGATTAAAATGACATGTCCTGGTCAAAAATAACACCAAGTTTTTTTTACTTTGTTATCGAGGTCAATTTAATGCCATCCAGGTTAAGCGATTGACTAAGCAGTTTCTGTTTTAAAGACTCCGGTCCAAAGACGACGACTTCTGTCTTGTCTGAATTTAGAAGCAGAAAATTTTAAGTCATCCAAGTTTTTATGTCTTCAAGACATGCTTGTAGTCTATCTAACTGGTTGGGCTCATCAGGATTCATGGATAAGTAAAGCTGAGTATCATCAGCGTAACAGTGAAAATTTATCCTATGCTGCCTGATAATTTTACCTATTGGAACCATATACAGTATATAGTAAAGAGAATTGGCCCAAGTACTGAACCCTGTGGTACTCCAGAACTAACCCTGGAGTTTAAAGATGATTTATAATTTACATGAACAAACTGGAACCTGTCAGACAGATAAGATTTAAACCAGCCTAGTGCTGTTCCCCTGATCCATATTCCAGCCTTTCTAAGAGAATATTGTGATCGACTGTATCAAATGCAGGACTGAGATCTAACAGAACCAGTAAAGACACTCATTATCTGAGGCCATAAGAATATCATTAGTGACTTTCAGCAGAGCTGTTTCAGTGCTATGATGAGCTCTGAAGCCTGACTGAAACTCTTCAAACAGGTCATTGCTGTGTAAATGCTCACATATTTGTTTAGCAACTATTTTCTCAAGAATTTTAGATTAGAATAGAAGATGGATATAGGTCTGTAATTTTTCAAGTCATCTCGATCAAGCGAAGGTTTCTTAAGCAAAGGTTTAATTACAGCTACCTTAAAAGGTTGTGGTACATATCCATTTACTAAGGATAGATTAATCATATCTAAAATGGGGCTGGTAATCAGAGGGAACACTTCCTTAAATAATTTGGTTGGGATTGGGTCTAACATACAAGTTGAAGGTTTAGATGAAGCTAATATTTCTGATACCTCAGGAAGCTCCACAGGATCAAAACAGTCCAAACACAAATCAGGTTCTACAGTTACTTCCAATGTTGTCTCACTTGCTGAATATGAAGTAATCATCTTCGGGAGTATGTCAAAGATTTTCTTTTTAATAGAATCAATTTTATTTAAAAAGAATCTCATAAAGTCATGACTGCTGAGAGCTAAGGGAATGGATGGCTCAACAGAGCTATGACTCTGTGTAAGTTTAGCAACTGTACTAAAGAAAAACCTCAGATTATTCTTGTTCTCTTCTATTAATGATGAAAAATAAGCTGTTCTAGCTTGGTGAAGTGTCTTTTTATACAACAGTAGGCTATTTTTCCAGATTAAGTAGGAATCCTCTAGGTGTGTAGAGCACAATTTTCTCTCCAATTTTCTGACATTGTGCTTTAAAGTACGCAGGTCTGAATTAAACCAGGGAGCCAGCCTCCTATGAATAATTACCTTTTTTTTCAAGGGGGCTGCATTATCTAATGCACCACGCAATGATGAAATAACCCCTTTTAAAAAGAGAATCAATTTGTGAAGGGAAGAAAACAAAATTATTGCCCTCCACTGTATTTTTCTGTGACAATGAGGAAATTAAAAGTGGACAGATTCTTTAAAGGTTGTTACAGCATTGTCTGATAAAGATCTATTATAATGAAATTTTCTTTCAGGTGTGGAGTACTCGGTTCCCCTCCCCGATTTAACCAGTGACGACATGTTTAGCCGCATGCTGTCATTCAACCGCTGGCTGTCTAGGTGGTGTTCAGAAAACAATGTGGGCTACATTGATAATTGGCAAACATTTTGGGGAAAACCTGGTCTGATCCGGAGAGACGGCATCCATCCCACTTTGGATGGAGCAGCTCTTCTTTCTAGGAATCTGGCCGAATTTATTAGTTCTCCAAACCTCTGACAACCAGGTTCAGACCAGGAAGCAGGGTCGTAGTTTAACACTCCTCTCTGCACCCTTCTGTACTGCTACCCACCCATTACCCTATTAAGACAGTGTCTCGCCCACGGCCAAAATTGAATAGATTAAAAATTATCTAAAAAGTGGAAATCAGGAAAATCTAATAAAAATAAACACAACTCAGACTAAAAAAAAAAATAAAACAATTAAATGTGGCTTACTGAACATAAGATCTCTCTCTTCAAAGACTTTGCTAGTTAGTGACCTGATTTGTGAAAATCAGATTGATTTATTTTGCCTCACAGAAACCTGGCTGCAGCAAGAGGATTATGTTACTATAAATGAGTCAACTTCTACTAATTATTTAAATTTTCACATTCCTCGAAATACTGGGCGAGGAGGAGGAGTAGCAACCATCTTTCAGTCCGATTTATTGGACTAGTCCCAGACAATCAATAGCTACAACTCTTTTGAAATTTTAATCCTTAGTTTTCCTCATCCAAATTGCAAAGCACTAAACCACTTCTGTTTGTTGTTTTGTACCGTCCACCAGGCCCCTTACTCTCAATTTTTAGATCAGTTTTCAGACCTTTTATCTGATTTAGTGTTAAATACAGATAAGGTTATTATAGTGGGGGAGTTTAACATTCATGTTGACACTGAAAGTGATAGCTTAAATATAGCCTTTAATGGTATCTTAGACTCAATTGGCTTTACTCAAAATATTAACAAACCTACCCACGTTTGTCTTCATTCTCTGGACCTTGCGCTGACATATGGCATTGAGTGTAAAGACATAACAATATTTTCTCACAACCCTGTGCTGTCTGACCATTTTTTAATAACCTTTGAGTTTAATTTAACATAGTATTCCACACCTGAAAGAAAATTTCATTATAGTAGATCATTATCAGACAATGCTGTAACAACCTTTAAAGAATCTGTTCCACTTTTAATTTCCTCATTATCACAGAAAAACAGAGTGGAGGGCAATAATTTTGTTTCTTCCCCTTCACAAATTGATTCTCTTGTTCAGAGTGTTACTTCATCATTGCGTGGTGCATTAGACAATGCAGCCCCTAGAAAAAGAAGGAAATTATTCATAGGAGGCAGGCTCCCTGGTTTTAATTCAGAGCTGCGTACTTTAAAGCACAATTTTAGAAAAATTGGAGTTAAAATGGCGCTCTACACACCTAGAGGATTCCTACTTAATCTGGAAAATAGCCTACTGTTGTATAAAAAGACACTTCACCAAGCTAGAACAGCTTATTTCTCATCCTTAATAGAAGAGAACAAGAATAATCCTAGGTTTCTCTTTAATACAGTTGCTAAACTTACACAGAGTCATAGCTCTGTTGAGCCATCCATTCCCTTAGCTCTCAGCAGTCATGACTTTATGGGATTCTCCAAAATAAAATTGATTCTATTAAAAAGAAAATCTTTGACATACTCCCGAAGATGATTACTTCATCCTCAACAAGTGAGACAACATTGGAAGTAACTGTAGAACCTGATCTGTGTTTGGACTGTTTTGATCCTGTGGAGCTTCCTGAGGTTATCAGGAAATATTAGCTTCATCTAAACCTTCAACTTGTATGTTAGACCCAATCCCAACCAAATATTTAAGGAATGTTTCCCTCTGATTACCAGCCCCATTTTAGATATGATTAATTTTATTTTAGTAAATGGGGTATGTACCACAAGCTTTTTAAGGGTAGCTGTATTAAACCTTTGCTTAAGAAACCTCGCTTGATCGAGATGACTTAATAAAATTACAGACCGATATCCAATCTTCCATTCTTATCTAAAATCTTGAGAAAATAGTTGCTAATCAAATGTGTGAGCATTTACACAGCAATGACCTTTTTTGAAGAGTTTTCAGTCAGGGTTTCAGAGGTCATCATAGCACTGAAACAGCTCTGCTGAAAGTCACTAATGATATTCTTTATGGCCTCAGACAATGAGTGTCCTTTACTGGTTCTGTTAGATCTCAGTGCTGCATTTGATACAGTCGATCACAATATTCTCTTAGAAAGGCTGGAAATATGGATCAGGGGGCAGCGCTAGGCTGGTTTTAATCTTATCTGTCTGACAGGTTCCAGTGTTGTTCATGTAAATGATAAAATCATCTTTTAACTCCAAGGGTTAATTGTGGAGTACCACAGGGTTCAGTACTTGGGCCAATTCTCTTTACTTATATTAGATGCTTCCCAATAGTGAAAATTATCAGGCAGCATAGAATAAATTTCACTCTTACGCTGATGATACTCAGCTTTACTTATCCATAAATCCCCCCTTGGGGGGAAAAATGAGCCCAACCAGTTAGATAGACTACAAGCATGTCTTGAAGACTAAAAACTTGGATGATTTTCTGCTTCTAAATTCAGACCAGACAGAAGTTTTCGTCTTTGGACCGGAGTCTTTAAAAAAAAGAAACTGCTTAGTCAATCACTTAACCTGGATGGGCTTTAATTGGAACCTCCGATAATAAAGTAAAAAACCTTGTGTTATTTTTGACCAGGACATGTCATTTAAATCCCATATTAAACAGGTTTCTAGGATTTCCCCTTTTTCATCTACGAACATGTCCAAAATTAGAAATATCCTGTCCAGGAGTGACGCTGAAAAACTAGTTCATGCATTTTTCTCTTAAGGCTGGACTATTGTAATTCTTTACTGTCAGGATGTCCACAAAACGGCGTTTAAAAGCCTTCAGCTGATTCAAAATGCTGCAGCAAGAGTTCTGATGAAATTAAAAAGAGAGATCATATTTCTCCTACTTTAGCTTCCCTTATTGGCTCCCTGTTAAATCCAGAATAGAATTTAAAATTCTCCTCCTCACATATAAAGCCCTTAATGATCTAGCTCCATCATACATCAGAGATCTGATTGTTCCATACGTTCCTAACAGAGCACTTCGTTCTCAGACTGCAGGTTTACTGGTGGTTCCTAGAGTCTCTAGAAGTAGAATGGGAGGCAGATCCTGTAGTTATCAGGCTCCTCTCCTGTGGAACCAGCTCCCAGTTTTAGTCCGTGAGGCGGACACCCTGTCTACTTTTAGGCTAGGCTTAAAATTTTCCCTTTGTTGATAAAGTTTATAGTTAGAGTGGCTTAGGTTATCCTGAGCTATCTTCCTTATTTTAGCTCCGTCTTCTTTTTCCCCTTGTTGGATGGAGTAAGGGGGGAGTCAGGTTTAGCCTAAACCGGGCTCAGTTACGGTTGAGGTGCAAACACACCCTCCATTTCTGCTACCTGTATGACCCCCCTTTTTTCCCAATGGTTATAATCAATCTGACAGAGAGAGATATCCCAATCGTTGTGGTTTTTAGTATAACAATGGCCACCAGTGGGCTCTAGATGGACAAACTGTCTACTTTTAAGGCTAGTTTTAAACTTTCCTTTTGATAAAGCTTATAGTTAGAGTGGCTTAGGTTATCCTGAGCTATCTCTGTAGTTATGCTGCTATAGGCTTAGGCTGCTGGAGGACATAATGACCACTTTCCACCCTCTTCGCTACTTTCTCACGCTACTCTTCAATTTTGTATTATTTGCTGTTATCTCAGTTTTTTAACTTTGTTCTCTCTCTTTTCTCTTCCTAGAAGCTACACCTGGCCTGACTCTGTGTCTACCTGTAACACCTTCTGGAGAGGGGAATCCTCCAAGCTTCTGCTGGCAACAACTTAATGCTCCCCCTCTACCGATGATCCCCCTGGCCCTGTCTTTCAGTGTTAACCCTTTCTCTCTCCTAGACATAGCTACTGACTGAGCTTCTACTGTGACTAACTCTCTGTGCTCTCTTTCAGACTCTAAACTTGAAACTGGCTCAGAGTTTATCTGTTCCTTCTTTCTAGGTGAAACGACTAAAGGAGCTACATCCATTAACATTTACATTTTCCTTCCCATAGAAAGTACTCCTGGATCAGTGCTTCTTTGTTCTCTTTGTGTCTCTGCTCTGTTCTCTCTAACCCCCAGTCGGTCGTGGCAGATGGCCGCTCACACTGAGCCTGGTTCTGCTGGAGGTTTCTTCCTGTTAAAAGGGAGTTTTTCCTCTCCACTGTCGCTACATGCATGCTCAGTATGAGGGATTGCTGCAAAGTCAACGCCAGTGACTGTCTACTGTCTCTACATGTTCATCAGGGAGGAGTGAATGCTGCAAGTCACTGAATGGATGCAATCTGCTGGGTTTCCTTTCCTTAGATAGAAAAACTTTTTATCCAATTTGAATAAATAACAGAATCTGGCTGCACTGTTCAATGATTAAGATTAATTGGAATGTATGTACCTGACTTTTGTGAAGTGCCTTGAGACGACATGTGTTGTGAATTTGCGCTATATAAATAAACTGAATTGAATTGAATTGAATTCTTTTTTCTGCTGATTACATGATGCTAAAGGTTGGATAAAAATTATGAAACAAAGTCTGGTTTAGTAAAGTTTAAATGTTTTAAGGTTTCTTCAGTCCATAAGAACATGTAATGTTCAGACAGGATTTTAATTCCTCTGAACTAGTCCTAATTATTAATCAGGTGTCATTCCTTACATTTTTCCTTTAAGAGAATAAAAAAAACAGTTTGAAATGCTCAATTAAACTTTTTTCTTAACAACACAGGCTATCAGAGATATGTTTGAAAGTCAGGCTTTGCTAGATAATTAATGGCTTAATCAATGTAAGAGGACATCTTAAGAACAAAAATAAAGGAGCTATTTAAACTCTGCTTCCATCAAGATAAGCCGAGCTCAGAATTATGCTGCTTTGCCAAATGTCATATAACAGCTTGAACAAAACTTGCATTATCACCACTGTCCCACTGTGATGATAATCCCACTAATTTCCAACAGAGTTTTGACCCTCAGGCTCAAACTACACCACTATCCCCATCACTTTTCCTGTCTTGGAAATCTCTTTGTACTTAAGTCATAGAATATTTCACACAGTGCTATGCGCCACCACGTTTGTCTCGCCCATGGCTATTCAGGCTTTTTTCTGTTGCCATGACAACTTTTTTGCACTGCTCTCCATCTTGATTGTGTGCAAAATGAATAAAAAGACAAGGGGAAAAATGTCAGGAGCTTAGAGGCAGAGACGGGTGAATAGTCCCACAATGAATGACTACAGGTTATTTAACAAGGTTCAGATTAGGCTGTTTCAGATATTGCATATCTAACAGGCTTCAGTCTCAGTGTAGAAATACCTAAGAGTGGTTGAAATGTGTTGCTCGGTCCTTTAGCCCCATTGCAGAGGCATCGCCATGGCATTTGATGAAGGTTGATGTGGAGATCACGAAAACCCTTGAAAGCATATTGTCAGCTGTACTTCATGGTGTGACCTTTAAATTTCAGACAAGTTACTAGCCTCCTGTTGTTTCCACATTTACTAAGTAGAGATATATTTAAAAGCAGCAAGGAAAGACTAAAACAATTACTGGATGTTAAAAAAAAATGTCAAGGACAGATAAAAAATACCTTGATTTATAATGGTAAAACCTTAACACCATCACTGTAGCTTGAAATCAGAGTGCAGAGAAACCAGTAACAATAAGTGGTTCAGCCAGTATCAAGAGCATGTGAGGATGAAAGAAACCACATGGCTGAGAAAGTTAAAGCAGGAGTTCATGCGCATTTTGTTTGAGTGTCTCTCTCTGAAGTGGATTGTTTTATCCCACACACACACACACACACACACACACACACACACAACACACACTCACTCTTGTTTTGCTACATGTAGTGAGGACCATGTGTTGACTCCCATTGACTTCCATTCATTTTCAGTCATTTTCAACCCTTTCTATGCCCTAACCCTGACAATAACCCTAAACCTAACCATTACCAGTGCATGCCTAACCCTGACCTTAACCTAAACTCAATTCACACCTTAGTCCTAAACCTAACCGTTAGCAAAATAGGTTGTGAGGACCAGCAAAATGTCCTCACTTTGGTACCAACAGTCCTCAATTTGATGGTGAAATCGGGAAAATGGTTCTCACTGTGATGCCAAGACAGGAACACACACACACACACACACTCAAAAAAAGACACATACAGCTGTGAGTGGAGGCCATGACACCGAGATCACATGACCCCTGTTGTTATTGGTGGTTTTTTTTTTTTTTTATTAGTCAAAACCTCTGTTTACCTTTTGTGTTGTGATGGTGTTTGTGATGCAGCAATGAATCCCAACATCCCTTTTTTTTAAAGATTTTTTTTTGCAGTGCTAGTGGCCTTTACTTTTACCGTATTTTTTTTTTCAAAGTAGGCAGACTGGAAATGGGGGCAGTTCCCCTTTTGCAAAATTGGAAAGGTGTGGGCTGCAAAGATAATACATGTTAAAATGCTCATTATTTAGTATAGACTGCTTTTGGTATCTCACTAAGGAGGCTGACAGTTGTTTTTACTTAAAAATGACTACTTCCCCTTTCACAAAACCCCAAAATGTTTGTGTCTGCTCTCCATACTGTAAGAGGGAAGACATTTAGGCGTTTTGTCATTAAATTAGTCCCGTTTTCCCTCAGTTTTTTTCCCCCTTTTTCCCTCTTTTTCCTTACTTTCGGCAGTTAAGGCGGGGCAAAAAGAATGAAGATAGCTGTTCAGCAATGAAGTTGGTGTGTCAAAATCATGTTTAAAATAGTGTCCGTTTGTATTATGTATATTTATAAATATATGTGGAAAAGTAACTAATAATGTAAAACGTAAGTGAAGAAAGTTTAAGTTCACCTCCTTCAACTGCCACCTTAACGTGGTGGAGGGGTTTGAGTGCCCAAATGATCCTAGAGGCTATGTTGTCTGAGGCTTAAATGCCCCTGGTAGGGTCTCCCATGGCAAACAGGCTCTAGGTGACAGGTCAGACCAAGAGCGGTTCAAGACACCCTCATGAGGACCACACAATCGAGGCACGAGACGTTGCTCGGTACGGCGGAGCCGGGGTCCCACCCTGGAGCTAGGCCTGGGGTTGGGATCCGTCGGAGAGCGCCTGGTGGCTGGGTTGCTCCTCGCGGGACCCGGCCGGGCCAAGCCCGAAAGAGAGATGTGAGGCCACCCCCCACTGGGCCCACCACCTGCAGGGGGAACCGTGAGGGACTAGGGCAAAGAGGATTAGGCAGCAGACAAAGGTGGAGACCTCGGCGGCCCGATCCCCGGACGGATGCTTAGGCTGGCTCTAGGGACATGGAATGTCACCTCACTGGGGGGAAAGTAGCCTGAGCTTGTGCGGGAGGTCGAGAAATATCGACTAGAAACAGTCGGGCTCACCTCCACGCACAGTGTGGGCTCTGGAACCCATCTCCTCGAGAGGGGCTGGACTCTCTTCAACTCTAGAGTGGCACACGGGGAGAGGCGGCTGGCTGGGGTGGGTTTGCTTGTTGCCCCCCAGCTCAGCCGTCTCGTGTTGGGGTTTACGCCAGTGGTTGAGAGGGTCGCATCCCTGCACCTTTGGGTTGGGGACAGGTCTCTGACCGGGCAGTAGTGCAGAGTACCCGGCCTTCTTGGCGTCCCTGTCGAGGGTGCTGGATAGTGCCCCTCCCGGGGACTCCATTACTCTGCTGGGGGAATTCAACGCCCACGTGGGAAAAGACAGTGACACCTGGAGAGGCGTGATCGGGAGGAATGGCCTCCCCGATCTGAATCCGAGTGGTGTTTCATTATTGGACTCCTGTGCTAGTCACAGATTGTCCATAATGAACAACATGTTCAAGCAGTGTCCATCAGTGCACTTGGCACCAGGACACCCTAGGCAGGAGGTCGATGATCGACTTTGATGTTGTATTGTCAGACCTTCATGACAGGCCGCATGTTTTGGACACTCGGGTAAAGAGAGCGGCTGAGCTGTCCACCGATCACCACCTGGTGGTGAGTTGGATCCGCTGGAAGAGGAGAAAGCCGGACAGACCTGGCAGGCCCATGCGCATAGTGAGAGTCTGCTGGGAACGTCTGGCAGAGCCCTCGGCTAGGGATGTATTTCACTCCCACCTCGGGGAGAGCTTTGACCAGATTCCGGGGGATGTTGGAGACATAGAGTCCGAGTGGACCATGTTCTCCGCATCTATTGTCGATGCTGCTGCCTGTAGCTGCGGCTGTAAGGTCTGCGGTGCCTGTCGCGGCGGCAATCCCCAAACCCGGTGGTGGACACCGGCAGTAAGGGACGCTGTCAAGCTGAAGGAGTCCTATTGGCTGTGGTTGGCTTGTGGGACTCTTGAGGCGGCCGACGGGTACCGTGAGGCCAAGCGTGCCACGGCCCGGGCTGTGGTAGAGGCAAAAACCCGGGCCTGGGAGGAGTTTGGTGAGGCCATGGAGAAGGACTACCAGTTGGCCTCGAAGCGACTCTGGCTAACCGTCCAGCGCCACAGGAGAGGGAAGCAGTGCTTCGCCAGCACTGTTTACAGTGGGGGTGGGAGGCTGCTGACCTTGACTGGGGACATTATCGGGCGGTGGAAGGAGTACTTCGAGGATCTCCTCAATCCTGCCATCACGCATTTCCTGGTGGAAACAGAGGCTGGGAACTCAGGACTCTTTCATCACCCAGGCTGAAGTACCAAGGTGGCTAAAAAGCTCCGCGGTGGCAGAGCTTTGGGGGTTGGATGAGATCCCCCCTGAGTACCTCAAGTCTCTGGATGTTGTAGGGCTGTCATGGTTGACACGCCTCTTCAACATTGTGTGGCGGTCGGGGACAATGCCTCTGGAATGGCAGACTGGGGTGGTGGTCCCCCTTCATAAGAAGGGGGACCAGAGGGTGTGTTCCAACTACAGGGGGATCACACACCTCAGCCTCCCTGGTAAGGCCTACCCCAGGGTATTGGAGGGGAGAGTCCGGTCGATAGTCGAACCTCGGCTTCAGGAGGAGCAGTGTGGTTTTCGTCCCGGCCGTGGAACACTGGACCAGCTCTATACCCTCTACAGGGTACTCGAGGGTTCATGGGAGTTTGCCCAAACGGTCCACATGTGTTTTGTGGACCTGGAGAAGGCGTTCGACTGTGTCCCTCATGGTGCTCTGTGGGGGATGCTCCAGGAGTATAGAATCGGGGGCCCTTTATTAGGGGCCATTCGGTCTCTGTACAAGCGGAATAGGAGTTTGGTCCGCATTGCCGGCACTAAGTCGGACCTGTTCCCGGTGCACGTTGGACTCCAGCAGGGCTGCCCCTAGTCACCGGTCCTGTTCATAACTTTTATGGACAGGATTTCTAGGTGCAGCCAAGGGCCAGAGGGGGTCTGGTTTGGGGACATGACATGGTCCTGCTGGCTGACTCCCTCTAGCCAATACCTACAGCATGCGCTGGGGCGGTTCGCAGCCGAGTGTGAAGCGGCTGGGATGAAGATCAGCTCCTCCAAGTCCAAAGTCATGGTACTCGACCGGCAAAGGGTGGCTTGTCCTCTTCAGGTTGGAGGAGAGTTCCTGCCTCAAGTGGAGGAGTTCAAGTATCTCAGGGTCTTGTTCATGAGTGAGGGAAGAATGGAGCGGGAGATCAACTGACGGATCGGTGTGGCTGCCGCAGTAATGAGGGCACTATGCCGGTCTGTTGTGGTGAAAAGAGAGCTGAGCTGAAAAGCGAAGATCTCGATTTACTGGTCGGTCTACGTTCCTACCCTCACCTATGGCCATGAACTTTGGGTCATGACCGAAAGAATGAGATCCCGGATACAAGCTGCTGAAATGAGCTTCCTCCGTAGGGTGGCCGGGCACTCCCTTAGAGATAGGGTGAGGAGCTTGGCCAGCCGGGAGGGGCTCCGAGTAGAGCTGCTGCTCCTCCACATCGAGAGGAGCCAGTTGAGGTGGCTCGGGTATCAATATCGGATGCCTTCTGGACGCCTTCCTCGGGAGGTGTTCCAGGCATTTCCCACCGGGAGGAGGCCCAGGGGACGGCCCAGGACACGCTGGAGGGACTATGTCTCTTGGCTGGCCTGGGAACGCCTTGGGCTCCCCCCGGAGGAGCTGGAGAAGGTGTCTGGGGAGAGGGACGTCTGGGCGTCTCTGCTGAGTCTGCTGCCCCGCGACCCGGTCCCGGATAAAGCAGAAGACGACGAGTACGAGTGAAGAAAGTTACTCCCATTATGACATCCAATCACATGTTTAGCTTTACTTAGATCACACCTTCCCTTACTTGGTAACACCTTCCTTTGTTGCAGATCTACCTAATGGTTAAAAACCATAAATGTACAGTAAAACTTCAGTGAACAATTTACTGAACGTTTGCTTTGGTTAAAGCATTTTTCTTTGATACAATTTTTTTTAATTATCAGCACAAAACAAAATCACATACATGATTACTGGTCCCCCTTCACAAGAAGGGTGTGTTCCAAATACAGGGGAATCACACTCCTCAGCCTCCCTGGTAAGGCCTATACCAGGATATTGGAGAGGAGAGTCTGGCCGATAGTCAAACCTTAGCTTCAGGAGGAGCAGTGTGGTTTTCATCCTGGTCGTGGAGCACTGGACCAGCTCTATGCCCTCTACACCCGCGACTGGGATGAAGATCAGCTCCTTGAAGTTCGAGGCCATGGTTCTCGACCGGAAAAGGGTGGCTTACCCTCTTCAGTTTGAAGGAGAGTTCCTGCCTCAAGTGGAGGAGTTCAAGTATCTCGGGGTCTTGTTAATGATTGAGGGGAGAATGGAGTGGGAGATCAGTACGGCTGCCGCAGTAATGAAGGTGCTGTGCCGAGAAGCCGAAAAGCAAAGCCCCCAATTACCGGTCGTTCTACCTCACCCATGGGCATGAACTTTGGGTCATGACTGAAAGAACGAGATCCCAGATACAAATGCCTGAAATGAGCTTCCTCCGCAGGTGGCCGGGCACTCCTTTAGAGACAGGGTGAGGAGATCGGAGTAGAGCCACTGCTCCTCCAAATCGGTAGGAGTCAGTTGAGGTGGCTCGGGCATCTGTATCGGATGCCTCCTGGAGGCCTTGGGCTCTCCCTGGAGAAGCTGGTGGAGGTGTCTGGGGAGATGGAAGTCTAGGGGTGGGGGTGGGGGTTATACTTGATCCAGTTTATAAGGATACTTTTCAGAGCCAATAATTTATGTCATGATTTGTAAATGTTTGAGTTTTATTTTGGGTCTTGCCCCTGATTGTTATTGTTTATGCTCCCCAGGTGTTGCGTTATAATTTAATTCTTTTTGGTTTAGTTTCTTACTTATTTTGTTTATGGTGCGTTTAGTTCTGTTACAGCTGTAAGACATGTTCTTTGGGTGGATTGTGTCCTTGTATTTCTATTTAGTTTGTGTCACGTTTTGATTTCACTCTCTGCCACTGCCATTGCAATCAGCATTATTTATTATTATTTATTTATTTCACCTGTGTTATGCCCTTTATATACTCTGCTGTTAAGCTTGCTCCTCATGGATACATACTGATTTATAAAGCCACGCCCGTGCATGTCCATGCCTGCTTCTTTGCTCATGCCAAGTTTTCACCTTTTTATTATTAAACCTTTTCTACTCACCAAGCTGTTTCTGCCTGCCTGTCTGCATTCTGGGGTCTACTCCACAAATCACTTTCTGACAATTTATCACATAGTTTACACTGTAAATGGGTTGATGCCAAGAATTAAAAATTCAGTGTCTCTTTTGACCTAGTTCCTAAAAATTTTACTCAGTTCTCAAGATATGGACAAACTCCAGAACCTTTTAATTAATTTACATTCACAGAAATAATGGTAAAAGGTATTAATTTCTTTTCGACATTTGATACATAAAGAGGAGACATGAAGTACAATCCAATACTGTATAAAACATTAGGAGTTATATGTAGACGGTGCAGAAATTGGCACTGAGTTTTATGCAGGCAGTTGGAGGTAAAAGTAGACCTAAAAATGCTCATGGCTTCTTTCCTTTTATCCTTGATATAGTTATTATTAAGATCTCCCTCCTATTTTTGAATGTGTTCAATGAGTGTATAATAATGAATAAAAAGCTGAACTAAAATGAGTTTTGTCTTTTCGGTTCATAAGGAATGTCTCCAGATCATTTAGCTGGTTCTGTAAATTGTAAAACTTTAAAACAAAATGACAAACCTGTAGAAAGCCAAAAAAGCGTTCTCTGGGAATATTAACATGTGACTGCAGTTGTTGAAAAGTCATCAATCTTATTTTAATACAAGTCGCCAATCATCCGTCACCTGTTGCCATGCCACATATCAAACAGACTGCCAGACGTTCCTGGAGCAAAGTCTTGGTTTCTCAGTAAAGAAGTAAAAAATAAAGTGCAGTCTTCTCTACCCGGCCTCTTAGAGAAAGTTTAATCAACCAATGATAAAATTATACCCATTTAGCACAGGGGTGCCTGACTTTTAAATTCAAAACATTTACCAATAGAGGACCACAATTTTGTGGTCAGTATTTACTATAGCTTTATTAATTGCATCAGCCAGGGTATTATGCAAATCCATATATCCTAGAAGAAACTCCAGTCGTGGCATATTTTAAAATTTAAGAATAAAAGGAGTTTTACATTCATAGAACTGTAAATTTAGACAGTTTCATAAAGTTTGAACAAAAAGATGGGACAGACAAACAGATCCATCCATCCATCCAGCCATCCATCCATCCATTACACCCATTAATACCTAAGGGCAATTTAGAGAGACCAATAAACTTAACAGTCATGTTTTTGGAGGAGGTAGCCGGAGAAGCCGGAGAGAACGCACACATGCATGGGGAACACATGCAAACTCCATGCAGAAAGACCCCAGGCCAGCAGTCGAACCTAGAACCTTCTTACTGTAAGACAACAGTGCTACCATGCAGCCCCATATACAGTCATTTAAAATAAATTTGAATATGCATTGTGATTAAGCTTGTTAGTCAGATTCAAAGTACCTTTTGAAAATAATAATCTTTATGCAGATATTAAACATACTTTTATTAAGGCCACATTTCTGTATTAAAAATGTTTTTTATTGGTCTGTTGTAATATTCTAATCCTAAATATCATGAGCTGTAACTGGAAAAACATCAAAATCTACAGAAATAAAGGCTTAAAAACATTAGCCTGTGTGAAATTAATCTACATATTGTGTTTTCATTTTGCGCATTAAGTTACGTTAAACACTTTTTAGATATATTGTAATTTATTGAATAGCAAATCAGTGTATCAATAAAATGCTGTTTACTGAAAACAAATGGTTTCAGACTGTCTCACAGCAACATTTTTAGTTCCTCTGTTATTTTGTGAATAATGTGAAGGTTTAGAACTACTTGGCCTTTCAATTAAAGATCTCTTATGTGCATACTTAAGACAAGTGTGTACTTTGCTACCAAATACCCCTAGAAATGTAAATATTTTCTCTATCAAGAGGGAAGAATTTATTGACACAAGCATCATATTTTGTTTAATTAATAATGTTCTGGTGCTTTGTTTGTTTTAATTGTCTGTCTTTCTCAGCAAATTCTACTGTGGCTTATCCTTTTTGTGGAGGGCATCAACAATTGTTAGCTGGACAACTGTCACATTCATAATGTAACATTTTTGTATTTTGAAACTTTTTTTTTAATAATTTTGTTAAACATCAAAATTAACAGACATAAACATTTGGAATATGTAATTTTGTATGTAATGATCATCTTATTTTTTCATTAAATTGCTGAAATAAATTCTTCTATCAATGATATTATTTACTAAGATGTTCTTTATATATAAAAAAAAATCTCCACTGTACCTTTAAGAGCTAACCTCTTCCAGCATATTGGTACAACAGACTCTTTAATCTCAGCACTGAGATGATGCATATGTCTGCTGCGCTACTCATTTTTAAAGAAAAAAAACAGGATTATAATAAAATTTCCCACTGTGTGAACACGCAGTTTGGCTCAGTTTCTATCTAAAATGAAATACAACCCTCCCATCTGACCACCTCCTCCCATCACAAGCGTGGCATAGAATGACAAACTTTTAGGAAAAGATTTACCTGAGGGAGTCATCTAGTTGTCACATGGTTGTAACTGATTTCTGCAGAGAAGTCGTGCAGGTATAAATCACTTGTTCTGCTTCAGAAATAACACCATAAATTAGAAAAATAAGCTAGAATAAAAACCGATGCCCTTCTATATACCGTAAACAGGAGATTCGCATCTTTTCTTAGATTATTTTCTGGCTCTCCCAATAAGGTATTAAATACATAAAATACACTATTAATGTCAGTATTTAACCAATAGGAGAAATTAAAGGACAAGCCAAGAAAAATGTTATTACCAAATTATCATCCTTGGTATGAAGGGAACAATACGTTTTTCTTAATTGTACAATTTAACATTATTAAATAGGGTTGTTAGAAAGTGATGAATCATCAATATGTTGTAAAATCCCACTGATGGAGGGATTGAGCAGACAACAAAACATTAAAAAAGCATATTTCTTATCTTCAGGAAAAAAAGCATTATCAAAACAAATCTGCTTGTGCAACTAAACAGTTTTTAAAAAAAATATCTGATGTTCCATCCTTGGTTAGACTGTGAAAACTATTTATAGGGAACTTTAAAGAAGATAAAAAACAAGACAAGCAACAGCTTCCCTGACAGCAATTTGTAAATAAAAGTAGCCTCATATACCAAAGATAATTCAACATAAAACAGGGAAAGAGTGAGATTTCTCTTGTGGCTTCTAAGAATTATAATTTTAGATGAAAAGGTTATTCTAAAAATAATTTGCCAGCTACTTCTTCAGCACATCCATCTTTGTCGAAGCTCTGTCATCATTTGTTTCTTTCTGTAGATAATCAGTAATCTAAAGATGAAGTCTCTTGTATGAAATGAACACATAAAAGACATTTAACTAAAGAAGAAAATCAAGCAATTTATCTGCTTACTTATTGACGTCCAATCTTCAATTTAAACTCAAAGCCAAACAGTGAGGTACTGGTATGCATCATTTCTGCTTCTATAAACAGAAGCAAAGTCAGATGTGTCATGCCATCTGCATCTGGTTCCACTGTGATTTATCAAGTCCAAAGTCAGCATCATTTTAGAGCACTTTATGGAGTGTTGTCCTGAGGAAGAGTGACATCACCAGATGCGATAATGTAGACAACCTACAGTCAGGTCCATAAATATTGGGACATCGACTCAATTCTCATCTTTTTGGTTCTATAAACCACCACAATAGATTTGAAATAAAACAACCAAGACGTTCTTAAACTGCAGACTTTCAGCTTTAATTTGAGGGTATTTACATTCAAATCAGGTGAACAGTGTAGGAATTACAACTGTTTGAATGTTTGCCCCCCACTTTTCAATGGAGCAAAAGTTATGGGACAAAGTAACAATTATAAATCAAAGTTTCCCTTTTCAATACTTGATTGCAAATCCTTTGCAGTCAATCACAGCCTGAAGTCTAGAAGGCATAGAGGTCACCAGACACTGGGTTTCGTCCCTGGTGATGCTTTGCTGGGCCTCTACTGCAAATGTCTTCAGTTCCTGCTCGTTCTTGGGGTATTTTCCCTTCAGTTTTCTCTTTGGTGGCTTTTGCAGCATGCTCATATGGCCGTTGTCCATCTGCACTGTGAAGCGGCGTCCATTGAGTTTGGAGGCATTTGGCTGAATATGAGCAGATAATATTGGAACACTTCATAATTCATCCTGCTGCTTATGTCAACAGTCATCAATAAATACAAGAGAACCAGTTCCATTGGCAGCCATACAAGCCCATGATGTTACCATGTTGCTTCACTGATGAGATGGTGTGTTTCTACTCATGAGCAGTTCCTTTCTTTCTCCATATTCTTCTCTTCCCATCACTCTGGTACATGTTGATCTTCGTCTTATCTGTCCATAGGATGTTGTTCCAGAACTGTAAAGGCTTTTTTAGATGTTTTCTGGCTAACTCTAACCTGGCCTTCCTGTTTTTTGAGGCTCACCAATGGTTAACATCTTGTGGTGAATCCTCTGTATTCTCTCTAGTGAAGTCTTCTCTTGATTGTTGACTTTGACACACATACTCCTACCTCCCGGAGAGTGTTCTTGATCTGGCCTATTGTTGTAAAGGGGTTTTTCTTCATCAGGAAAAGAATTCTTCTGTCACCACATTTGTCTTCTGTGATCTTCCGGGTCTTATGGTGTTGTTGAGCTCACCGGTAAAGTCTTTCTTTTAGATGATGTTTCAAACTGTTGATTTGGCAACGCCCAATACTTCTGCTATCTCTCTAATGGGTTTGTTTTGATTTCTCAGCCTAATGACGGCTTACTTCGCAGATGGTGACAGCTCTTTGGATCTTGAATTGAGAATTAACAGCAACAGTATGCAAAATGCAAATATCACACTTGAAACATCTCATCTGCTCCTTAGGAATTGGATAATGAGGGAAGAGCACACACCTGGCCATAAAACAGCAGAGCAGCCAATTGTCCCATTACTTCTGGTCTCTTGAAAAGTGGGAGGCACACATTCAAACGGTTGTATTTCCTACACCCTTTACCTGATTTGGGTGTAAATACCCTCAAAATAAAACTGAAAGTCTGCAGTTTAAGCACATCTTGGTTGTTTCATTTCAAATCTAATGTGGTGGTTTATAGAGCCAAAAAAGAAGAGACTTGAGTTGATGTCCTAATATTTATGGGCCTGACTGTAAATCCCACTAGTGAACCAACCAGGGCTTCCTTGACTTCTCAGCATAGCCACAGGCACAGGCTGATTACTTCCATGTCGCCTTAAATTGATGCAGTAATTCAAGCAAGAGGAAGCCTGACTAAGTACAGTACATGGCCATTATTTTTTGTAGGCGGATATTTCCGTATTTTGTTTTAATTTATTGGTTATGTAAAAATACAATTTTCTGATACACCACATTTTTAATTTTTATTAGCTTTTATTCATACACACCAAATATATATCTCTTGTAATGAATTAATATAATATATGAGTTTCTCTTTTGGAAGAGAATAACTGAAATAAATGTTACTTTTTGCGACACCTGTTTATTGAATCAAATCTACATTATTACTCATATTTCCCAACATATTTGTAATACCTAATTGCCATTGTATCATATCCACGGAGCTGTGTAGGTTGTTTGGAATTTTCTCCTCCTCCCTTCTTTGCAGGGTGTGACCGGCAGGTGGAGACTCCGAAGCTGTGGCTCATTAAGGCTCATAAGGAGGAGCTTATAGAAGAGCAGGATCCTGAGACAGATGCCATATTGTTTTGCTCATAATTGGTAATCAGGCTTTCATCTCTTTGCATCTCTTTTCTAGCTCCTGGAAGCGCTGACTCTAAATTCCCTTGTCTCTCCTGACAGAAACGGATTCCTCCGTTGATATTTGAGTTTTGGACTGATCCCAATGATCCCAATCCTGATTTCTAGCGTCTGTGTGGAGAACATCTGCCTGGATCCCTTTCCTTCTCTCTGCCGTTCCTCTTTCAGGCCTCCTGGTCCCTGCTATCAGTATCCTTACATCTGCCTCCGCTCCACTCACCTGCTCATCAGCTCTCACCTGGAAGGAAATGGACGTTGGACCACTAAAGAAGGACTAAACATCATTTGACCTCACCCCCCATACATTGAGCTCCTGTCAACCTCAGCTCTGTGAATACACTCACCTTCTCCAGGAACTCCAACTATCTCTCCATCAGTAAGCCCTACTCGGTTAATATTAGTCCATTACTTTTCATCTCCACAGTCATCTACTTCTCCTAGTGCCATCCTGGAACCTGGTCCTGAAACCCGCAGAACATCATTTGTGTACATATTATACAATAAGAGTCAGTAATTGTCAGTTGCAGCAGAGCCTTATCATGAAACACCATAAATCTCAAAGATGCTCAAGATATTTAGTTTGTTTTGGGTAGATTTGGATTTCAGATCGTATCTGTGCTGTGCATTTTTGCCACACAGAGCAATAATAATGGGCTGTAAGGGGTTGTAATTAGAGCTATTGCACAGCCCTCTCTCTCTTTCTCTCTTTCTCTATACTTCCTCTGTTCCTCTCTCTCCCCCAATTTCGATCACAGTGTCTGCTTTGTCTTTCTCACCTCCTGTCTGTTTTTAACGCGCTTGGTGGAGTGAGGGTGCCTCAGAGATATTTGACACCCTCCAGCACATCTTTGAGCAGAGCTTTAGAAGACGCTTGATTACAACTTGCTTCAGTCCGCTTCCCTCTGGATGTCTGAACTGCTTCCCAACATCAGATTTAATTTTTTACCTTAAGGTGAGAACGTTAATCACAAAGCGGCACTGTGCTTTTACGCATGGAGGTTGGAATCAGTCTGACATTTACGCAGAACTGCCTTTCAAGATGCAACCGAGTACATGAGACCTTTTAAGGGCTTGAAGAAGGGCTTAAAAGGAGAACAAAGATGCGAGGCACTGAGTTGCTCCTCGGTTACTTTCTAGTGAAAGTTCTGGTGTGTGACGCGGAGGGCGAACTGGATCAAACCGCGGATGACTTCATGATAATAACGGGGTTTAACGAATCGGCAGAGGGGGAGAGCGCAGCCACAGAAAGCCCGCACACGGAGGACAAATGCCGTGGCTATTATGACGTAATGGGTCAGTGGGACCCGCCGTTCGTATGCAGGACGGGCAACTACCTGTACTGCTGCGGCACCTGTGGCTTCAGGTTCTGTTGCGCGTTTAAAAGCTCCCGGCTGGACCAGACCACTTGTAAGAACTACGATACCCCGCCGTGGATGATGACCGGCAGACCTCCACCAAAAGTGGACGTGGCGCTGGAGTCAGCCAAGGATAAAACAAACCTCATCGTCTATGTCATCTGCGGGGTCGTGGCCATCATGGCACTTATAGGGATTTTCACCAAGCTTGGTTTGGAAAAGACGCACCGTCCCAACAGAGATATGACAAGGTATGTAAGTCGCAACTAGAGGTGTGTGTAAATAAATGTAATTATTATCAAATTTACCAAAACAATATTTTTTATGCAGAAACCTTATGGCCATGTTTTGGCCTGTGCAATATTTGAAAAGGTTGCTTAATTGACAGTTGTCCAACAGACAGACATTAACAGAGGGCAATCCACCAAGGTCATTGCTACGGAAGCTGACAGGTCATAGTGCTGTTTCCAAGCACATTAATGGAAAGTTAAGTGGAAGGAAAACGTGTTATACAAAAAGGAACAGGGATACCCACTGAGAAGATTGTAGAGCAATGGCCATTCAAGGGTTTGGGGGAGATTCAAAAAGCAGCTTGCTGCTGGAGTCAGAGCTTCAAGAGTCGCCACACTATTGTTTTAAAGCTGATTTTATCTGTAGCGCCACGTGAAACTAGATCTTTGTGAGAGAAAATATTATCATTTAAAGTAACAAAAAAACTGCTTTTTGAGTGGGCAACAGTGTCATTTTGGAAACAAGTTGTGAATTTGAAGCTTTAACGTTAAAAATTACTTTTTCTACTTTTCTGGTGTTCAGTCAACAATACTCACCAGCCATTTTTTTTTAACATGCCAAACTATTTTAAAAACAGATTTCTCAAGAGAGGGAAAATGTTGCATACCTACAATGATGAGATACATTTCTGAAATCCTAAAGTGCTTTATAGATTGTTTGTATCATACCAGTTTGCTAAGAACTGTGACACATGCAAACATGCAAGCATTTAATTTTTTAACTACACACATAAACAGTGACTTATTATTTAGCTCATGGAAGCTGTCAATGGATATGATGACTGAATATTACTATAATTGATATTAAAAAATCTATAAAAACAAATCATAGAAATTTACATGTTGATGCAGACTGCAACAAAACAATATCCTTGATGAGGCAAATTCAAAAGAATCAGAATTCTCTATAGCATTCTAGAAATTTAAATAAAAACATTATAATTACTTATGACAGAAGGACCAGTCAGGTTATTAAATGGTCTAAAAAGTTACATTTGATGGGCAGGCCCTGGGCGGATACCTGAGTAACTCCCCAGGCATCATACAGTTTATGTAAGAACACTATTTGTCATAAGGGGGGAACAATAGTTCCAACCTAAATGTTTTTATTTGTCATTATACTAAAGTAGTCGGGATGCCCAACAACATTACCATCAGTGAGGTAGAAAAACTAATTTCTGAATCCTTTTAAATCACAGTTTGGGATGGTTGGAATCTTTGTTTACTTACAGGCAACTAAACTGTTAGCACCATGAACACCATGTTTAAATATGGACCCATGTTATAAATAACATATATTGAAACCTCTTTAGCAATCTGACAGACGTACTGGCAATATTACTGCTGTGAAACAACTTTCATAAAATAAAATATATGCGACCACTGATTATTTCATACTTATGTCTAAACACCTGATATTTATAAGTTGACTTACCCCAAGTGACAGACTTGTGTGGTGTGAAACTTTATTAGGAACAAAGAGGGTCAAAAGAAGCCTACAGTTGAGTTGCATTATATAAAATAAAGGTAATGGAAAACATAGACCTTTTTCCACAGGATATAATTAGGAATGTAGCAGCCAGTGCTGCTAATCACGTGCATTTAAAAAAGTAATGATCAACCTGTGAGATCAGTTCAATAAAAGCAGGAATTTTGGCAGCATGCTGGTCTGGAACATACAGGTTTGTGTTAATACAATGTGCCAAGTTGCAAAGACAACAGCAATAACCTTAAAGGAGCAACTGTTGCTGTGCATCTATCTTGGATAGGTTATGAAGCCCAGCATTTACAATGAAAAATATTATTCACAACATAACATATTAAGTACAATTGCCAGTCTTCCCAGGATTGGACGTCCCAGCAAACTCACCTAAACATCATACTGTGCAATGCTCAGAGAAACTGCAAAAGCCCAAAAGTCTCTGAAGGTTACAGTTAGCATCTTAAATTTTAATGTTCACGGCAGACAAATAGACTGATCAAGCATGGGTAGTTTGGAAGGGTTTCCTTGAGAGATATGCTTCTCTACAAAAAGAATATGGCAGCATGACCTAGGTTTGCTAAGCTCCATCTGAAACAAATAAATGGAACAATGTTTTTTAGACATGTGGTGAAAACCAAACACTGCATATCAGCACAATCAACTTTTATCAACTGTCAACCATGGTCATGGAATGCTAATTGGGCTTGTTTTGCAGCCGCCGGGTCTCAGCACTTTGCAGTCATTGAATCAACCATGAACTTTTCTGTGTACCAAATACTAGAGTCTTAAAAGGGAGGTCACTTCCAATAGAAATTTGATGGTCTTTATTTTTGTTTTTTTTAGTGCTGGGCAGCACAAACATTGTTTGTGCATGTATTTACAGAATGATAACCTCTCTCAAAGTATTCTTTATCTCTTCAGAGCTCTTGCACACGTGATCCGACATCCTGCATCAGAAGATACAGATGACATCGGACTGAGTCAACACTATGAGAACCTACAAACGAGACTGACACTTGACAATTTCCGTAAGTAGCCCCCCACCCCTCACAAACATTATAAAACAACATTAAGCTCCACTAAATATATTTGTTTGGGAATGTTCATGCTATTGGGGCTGTTGACCTGTAGTTGCTTCTGATGCTTTATTTTTTTAATCAATTTAGGCTAAATGTGTTTGCATAAAAAAGTAGACTTTTTTAGCAAAACGAGCAAGAAATTTCTTATGTTTTATAAAAATGAATCCATAACCTGTAGTTTAGTTTAATCTCAGCAGCTAAACAAATGCTAAAATATGTGAAACAAGTGTTTTTAATTCGAAATACAGATTTAGGTAAGTAAAGCTAAACACAGGAAACAAAAATTCAACTTACTTTGTACAAGTTTTGTAAATCTAAAGCCAGGTTTCCTCAACAATATTAAACTAGGCAGCTAAAAAATGGTAACAGGCTGGTTTAATGTTTTAATTCATTTTTGTTTAATTCAGTTTTAATTCAAACTTGAATCAGCGTATTGTTAATTGTATTTGTGAATGAGACACAACAACAGACCAGATATTTTACTTATAAGATGGGCCAAAGGTTAAGCTAATACCAACTGCATCTCAGTGTTAGAGGTTTAGGGTCTTAAACTACTTATTCATTGTACATCCATTAATCTACTTGGAACAAAATTTTTAAGAGGAGGATTTACCACTTGTGCTAGATATTATAATTCCGTACTACCATACTAATCATTTTTAAATGTATTTTAAACAGTCAACAGTCATGAAATCTTTGACTGAAAATATTAGAATGTGAACACCTGATTTCCTCATCTGAGTTTTTTATTGAATTCAGTGATGGAAAAACAAAAACACCCAATCAAAAATCCTGCAGGCTGGTGAACGCATTAGTCATGCCTTCAGAAATCACCAAGCACAGACACTAATTACCAGTGACAGCCTAGAGCTCTTTCTCAGTCAATGCCAAAGGCTACGGCCTCATGCCTTTTAGCTCAGCCTTGTTCTTTCATTCATCAGCATCAACGCCTACACACACCTACAGTGATGTACACATGCAGCGTTTCTTTTTTTTCCTAATCTGCCCTACCAATCTTCTGAAGAGTCTCACATGTGACAAATCCCATCTGTCCTATAATAACATTACACTGAAAAACATTTTTTTTTTATGCATAGTCAAGCAGCATTTTGTTTTTGACATTATTTAAACAAATAAAGGATCTTTGAAATGTTTTGCTAATTGTTAGGTTCAGTGTCAAGTGGCAACTGGAAAAAAAAAATTTGCTGCTATTTTTAATAATAATAATAATACATGATAATCGTTGGAAACAGTGGTACAGTTGCTGCTCTTGCCTTGCAGTAGGAAGGTCCTGGGTATGAATCCCGGTTGAGGGTCTTTCTGCAACCAGTTTAAATGTGCTCCTTAAGCATGTATAGGTTCTCTCTGTGTACTCTTCCACCCACAGTTCAAAAATATGCTTGCTAGGTTAACTGGTCTCTCTAAACATCCCTCAGGAGTGAGTGTGTGTTTGCATCGGTGTTTGTCCTGTGTGCCTCAGTTAGGGCAACACAAAGACACACAGGGATGGACTAGCGACCTGTCCAGAGTGTACTACACCTCTTGTCCAATGACTGCCGGAGGTAGGTGCCAGCAGGCATAGGCAATGGATGGATGGACAATAATAAACTGTACAGACGAGATGTGAGTCAACTTTTTCATTTACAAATGATCAATAAAATGACCTAAAGACAAAAGTACTGACTATAGTAAACACAAACAATATTCACCCACATTTAAGAATTTAGAAGAGAAATCAAGGATTTTGTGTTCTTGACTTGGAGAACCAGGAACTATTGAAGAAGAGAATTCGGCGTAAATGGGCCTCAATGGTACAGGTGTTCTTTTGACAGCAATCCTAGGAAGGTTAGAAGGTAAGATGATATTTTTTCACACAGTCTCTGTTGTACAGGTGTGCTTTCTAAAAATAAAGTAGTAAGTAGTAATTTTTTATTCCAGATGCTTTAAAGCAGTGACTGAAAGGCTTTGTTTTATATCCTTCTAGAATGGGCAACTGTCCTTGGAACACCAGTAACTCAGGTTTTATGAGCCTTTCCAGTTCCATCATACTTAAATCTTACAGGATACCTGCTTACATGGAGCAGTTGTGAAGCGGGTTCTCTTTTTTCCCTGAGAGTCATCCAGAGAGAACAAAGTCTTCCTTCACTGCCATAAGTTCACAGATGTATGACAGCCCATTTTCGCACTTCTATATAGAGATGTATTACTGCTGCATAACCTTGGATAACAACTGAGAAAAGGATACTGAATAAAAAGTCTACATATGACTCCATCTCTAGAGAAGATAATTACATTTTGCCGATGGATAAAGTTCAAAATAGGCTATTTGAACAGTGATATATAGTTGATTTGTGGCTCCCTTCCTGATGGTTTGTCATGAAAAAAGGTTTAAGCTAAGCTATCATTACAATGACAGCTGACTAATTACTTGCAACCATTGAAGTACAAAGAAACTTAATCTTCATAGTAGTGTAAACACTGATACTGCCTATGATTTGTGCATTAACTCACACTGAATTTGGAAAAACAATGTAAAGATGCGCCAGTATATCTTTGGCACATTAATGTAATTGTTTTGTTAAATCTGAGCTATGCATGGGCCAGTGAAAGACTTTCACAGTATCATAACCTTGAAAAATACTACAGTTTCAGTGTATTGACACACAAAAAAAAACTCAAACCAAGAATGTATGCCATGAACAAATGACATTTCTCAAGTCCCAAAATCACTTAACGAAGCGAAACATTACTTTTAGCTATTGTAATAAAAATAGTAGCTGTAGCCTTTTCTTGTAAAATTTATACAAAGTGCAATCAAAAACTTAGCATACAAAATTCAAATTCTTCATGAGTGTTCCGACTTTACCGAGGTTCCCCTTTCGGTCTCCTAAATCAAAAGGGGAACTGTTGATTCAAGTACACTTTAATTGAATTTAAAGAGGAACTGTGTTAAAGCTTACTCACCACTGCTATAATCCACCTATGAAAGTAAGAGCAGCAATGGTCATGAGATGTAAAGGTAAACTGGCATCACAGACAGCAGGAAAGCATGAATCTGTGGGTACAAGCCACAGATTCATGAGCCAATTGGATAATCTTACACTTTCCGTTTGCGTACTCTGCAGAACCACCTTTCACTGCACTTGCAACTGAAATTCTTTCGGGGTCATGTATCTACCAGCTTTGCACATCTAAAGATAGAAATTTTGTCCTTTCTTTGCAAAATAGCTCAAACTCTGTGAGACTGGATGCAGAGCATCTGTGAACATCAGATTTCAAGTCATGATTCTTAGCTGGATTAGGTTTCGACTTTTACTGGGCCATTCTACCACACGCATAAACTTTGATCTAAACAATTCTATTGTAGGTCTGTCTGTATGTGTGGGCTTGTTGTCCTGTGTGAAAGTGAACCTCCAACCAGTCTAAAGGTTTTTAGCCTCTTATAGTTTCCCCACAGGAAGACACTGCCACCACAGTTCACAGTGGGTGCTTAGGGTGATCTGCAATGTTAATTTTCTGAAACATATAGCAGAAAATGTTCTGCATGTTGACCAATAAGTTCAGTTTTGGTCTTAAATGACTAGACAACTTTGTTCTATCTGTATGTAGTGTCCCATAGATAGCCTGTAGAAAACTTTTTTCTACAGGCTATTTCACCAATAGCTTTCCTGACAATGTATTCCACAAAAGCTAGGTTTGTGGAGTCCATGTGATAGCTGTCCTGTCAACAGATTCTCTCACTTGAACTGCGGATCTCTTCTCTGATTAATGTTCTCCTTGCTCAGCCTGTCAGTTTTTGTGGATTGCCATATCTTGATTTGATGGTTTTCAGTAGTGCAATACTCCATTTTTGGAAGATGGATTAAACAGTGTTCTGGGAGATGGTCAAACCCAGGGAATTGTTTTATAACCTAAAGCTGTTTTCAAAATTCTCCACAACTTTATCCCTGACTTGCCTTTAATATTTTCCAACAAACCTTTAAGGCCTTCTCAGAACAGTTATATTTATGCTGAGATTACATTACACTCTGGTGGACTTTATGTAGTTATCAAGTCAGCTTTAGAGGCAACTGATTGCACTTTTGTTTAGGGGTATCAGAGTAAGGTGGGCTGGGTTTACTGTATATGCACGCCAAACTTTCAAATTTGTTTTTTTTTTTGTGGAAATGTTTGATAACCATGTATTATTTTTCTTCCACTGCTTTGAGTTGGTTTATCAGAAAATAATAAAATCAAAATATATAGGTTTTGATTTTAGTATTTGGAAAAAATTCAAGTAGAATGAGGGGCAGTATTTGAAGCAATGAATCAAAATGGCAGTCAGCATGAGGATCCTGACATAGAGCTTTAGCAAATTTTATTGGGAAACAGCAAAATGGCCAAGATACATCTTATGCACAATACTCAGATGAATGCTGGTGAGTTCTTTCTCGGTCCATGATGGCAGCTCCATACAAATGCCAAAGTGATCCGTTAAGGTATGTCATGGTTGGGTGTATTACAGTACCACTGTGTATTCTCAAAGGACTGTTTACCATTTGTATATACTATGCAACAAACTTTTCTTTGACAAAAGCCTGCACAAAAATATTCATTCCATATTATATTTTAACAATATATCTAAATTGTTAAACAACTGATTAAGTAAGTAACCTATATATACGGTACATATGAATACAACATAAACCTTGAACATAAATCTACTCTTTCAAGTGAAGAAGTTCTAAAGTCAAACAATATTGACAGGAAGAAAATTGAATATCTTCATCACTAACTTGAAAGTAGCTGCCTTTAAATAACAGTTCCTTTCGTCTTGTACTATTTATTCCAGGGTATACAACTCCCAAAATAGTCCCTTAAATCTACCATGAGCTTCAGGGGAGGGGTCTGTGTCTAGAGTGTTAACTTGCTTATTTTCTCCATCACCCATGGAGTCTTTAACCTTACAAGTCTCCAAGAGTGGCCTACTTTTTTTCCACCCAGCAGCTGATACAAAAGTTGCACCGGTACAGATGTCACGCTGCTGACACTGTCGGATAAATATTAAAATAATTCATACACCAGGACAAGTCAGGCTACAAAAAGATCAGATGTGACTGAAAATATAATAAACATCTTGTCTAAAGTGTTTGGTTGATGATAGTTATTTAGGTCATTTAGTTTAGAAATGTATACAGTAATTATGACTGTAACTGGAAATAATCTGCTTAAACTGCATACCTTACAAATGAGGTTTTGTGGAGATGACCCAAAAATAGTTTTCCAAACAAATAACTTGCATAGAGGGAAGCTGGATGGAGCCTATTTAGATCTACATGCACTACTAATTTTATTTTAAAATCATTCATCCAAACTTTTTGGCAAATATGTAATTACAGAATAACACACTGGGTAAATCAAATTAAAATTGAGTATTATATCGTATCCTAAAGAGAATTTAAACTGTCATCTTGAAGAGATCACACCAAACGAGAGCCTGTGTTCATGGCCCACTTAGTAATGAAATGGAAACAGGTCAGTAAACTCAAAATATAACCTGAAAATTTAACACAGACAGACAGGATGTCGGTTTTTAAATAAAAAGGTCACAGTCGCTGGATTCTTTGTAGCAAAATCTTTGGTTTGGGAGATGTTGATTTTATTGATCAGATATCAAACAACTGTTTATACTGCATTGTTGGTCATGCCACTTCAGAACTGGAATGGCTTTACAACCTAGAGTTGCTCTTTTTGCACCAAAGTTAACACCATCTAAAGTTCATTGAAGTTGTCTGTGATGCATTTAGAATACGAAAATACCCCACAAATGTGATACAGAGACTGTGTTTTGAAAAAGGAAGGCAATCTGAAATGGGCATTCCCTATGTACTGTATGCCATTGTAAGCTTTGGATAATGATGGAAAGAGGCTAAAATTAGTTGTTAGTCGTAGGTCAGTTGTATCAGCTTCTCTGATACAACAGTATAACAGACACCCTTTGTCGAGGTGTAGTGAGAAAGATTTGTTAAAAATGTCCCTACATTATTTTGTAAGACTGCATTGATAATTTGAGACTTTCCAGTTTAATTAGCACATTATTAAAGTTTCTTGCTGACCAAAGGGGAATAAGAGCCTAATTAACCTATTTTTTTTTTTTTATTAACGATCTGTTTTTAATCAGAACACTTTTTTGGACTCGGCTTCTTTAAAACTTTGTAAATGGAAGCTATCAACAATAATAGTGAGACGCTGATGGTTGCTGTAAATTAACTAAGTGGGACCTCTTCTTATACTACAGGTTGCCTAAGCTACACCATACAATACCATTTGCTAAAAAAGACCCTGAACACATTTTGTTTCTTTAGAGAAAAATTTTAACGGTTCCTTTTTTGTACATTACCACATTGTCCATTAGTCCATGACAAACACCATGTTTGTGTACAAGGTGGTCCATAAGTGTAACTGGTACCAGTCCACCTTGCGCAAAAAGGTTTATGATAAATTTTGTAATAATTATTCCTGTGACATTATGTCTTGAAAAAGACATAGCTTGCAGGACACTGGCCCTCAAGGACTGGAGTTTGACACCACTGCTCTAGGAGGTTGGAAAGGAGGTTCCAGACAATCTTTTAACCACTGATTTAGGTAGAGGAGAATGGCTGTTGTTCTGGTTGTGGAACAGTGGATCAGATCTTTACCCTAGTGGAACTGCAAGAAGGGTCATAGGAGCTTGTTCGTCCAGTCCACACGTTTAGTGGATCTGGAGAAGGCTTAGGATTCTGTCCCTCAAGGCATTTTGTGGGGTGCTAAGGGAGAATATGGTACTGAAGTTGTTTTTATGACCTATCTAGTACTGGTACAACAAAAGCAAGAGCTGTGTCCACATCCTTTGTCTAAAATCATTGCAGAAAGGATTCCACCTGGGCTGTTCCTTAACTGTTGATCAAGCTTGATGTTTAGTCCACTAAGAAAGGTTTTTTGGGTTCATCAAGACGTTTTCCCTAAATCATAAAGAAACTGTATTGCCATGCAACTAAGTTGTTTAGCTCCTACTACTGCATTCATGGCCAGATGCAGTTTTTAATGGAAAAATACAACTGTTGCTATACAAATGTTTGTTTTCAATGTCTGGTGTCTACCTCTGCAGCGAGCCCAGAGTAGAAAGAAATTATTATTTACATTATAAGACTTATCATCATTGCAATGCTGAAACATTTTATTGCAAATCAAATATTTTACCTGATATTGTGCTCTTTGCAATTTGAAATGTTCCACTAATCTTCATTAAACTGAGCAACGAGAGCACACTCCGAACATCTGTTCCTTCTTTCATGCCAGGGAGGCATGAAACCAGCCTATTTGCTGTATACCCCTTAATTTACCAGATGTCTACTATAGGATTAGTTCAGTGCAATAAAGACCAGTCAAGATTCTCCAGCTGGGTCTCCAAAGAAGCCTTCTTTAGGGAAATGTGACACCCTCAAGTTGGAAAAATGTAAACCTTTAATGCAAAATTTGTGATATAATCAGTTTTAGTTCTACAAACACCAGAAATGTTAGCGGTTGTTGTGCTAATGACTTATTCTTTTCTTATTTTAGACCACAGTCAGATGAACAATGTGGCCCAATCTCCAACTTTGGTAGGTCAGCCATATCCAGCAGTGGGACAGATCACCAGCCCATATGAACAACAGACACCCCTCAAGGATCTCAACACGTACCACACTCTGAAGGCTGTGGGTAAGAAGTAGTTTTTTATGAGTACAAAAACAGCAGTTGTGATTTATCATTTGATATAATTAAGGAGAAGTTAAAGGCTTCCTAAGAACATTTTGATACCTAATTAATATCATTATCTGCATTACATATTGAGTTAAACAAGTAAACTGTAAGAACATTTCCTTAAGTACAAACACAGTTTATTTAAAGCCTTGGAGTTGAGTCTTTCCTTTGCAGCAGTTCTTGTAAATTAATGCAGAGTCCATCAATGTCAGCATGGGAAGAAACAGAGAGCTTATTTATAGTAGCAGGTTTGTGCTAAATTTAAAAAGACTGTAGTCAAGAAGCATTTGAACAAAAGATCATCTATCTCCATATCACAACATGGCATTAGATTATTGTTTCTTTTCCTTTTCATATTGTAAATTTCGATCTATAAACACAAAGATGCAGAAATTCATATATATATATTTATATATATATATAATAAAATAACTTTACAGAACAACAGACATAAACTGTTGAATAAAGATAACATTACATACCACTAGCTTTGGCAGATGTTGGATTACATTCTTAAATACTTTCTTTGTTCAAAAATAGTCATGGTACTTGTTTCAACTACCATTATAAGCTAAGAGAAAAACAGAATCAAAGTATGCCGGGAATGGATTTTGGTCACCATTAAAGCAAAATGCTAGTCTTTTTATGGATTCTACCTGAATATAAACCCTGTTTTTATCAAATCTAATACACTGATTACAGTCATCACAATTCTTTCTGTAAACTTAATCAAATTTTGCAAGCTTTAAAAAGTTCACACAAGCATCTCATTTATCCGTGTTGTCAATCCACCACAGTACCATCATGCAAACTGATTAGAAAGGAAAATGTTAAAAGTCCTGATTCTATCAGATAAGCATATGTTAGGATGCAAAACAGTGTAAACATTTGGGATGATCTAAGCTTTAAAGAATTTTTTTTAAATAATTCCTAAGGTTTTGCTGACATGGTGTCGAATTTTCCACATGTTGTCATGCTACATCCACAAACATCAATGTATTTTACTGGTATTTCATTGGGTAAACCAACACAGTAGCGCTTAATTGTGAAGTGAAAGGAATATGATACATAGCTTTTCAACATTTTGTAATAATAGAAATCTGAACATTGTGCCGTGAACATATTTAGTCCTTCTGAGTCAATACATTTTACAGCAGTTATAGCTGCAAGCCATTTGTAGATGTGTCTCAGTTTTGCACATATAGAAAATATTTTTTTACTTATCATTCTTTGCATAATAGCCTAAGCTCAGTTGGACTGGAAGGAAAGCATTTAGGATGATCACTTTTTTTTAGTTGTGCCACAGATTCTGAATTGGATTTAGGTCTGGACATTGGCCATTCAGACAACCAAAATGCTTGAACTAAACCATTCTATTGTAGCTTTGACTGTAGGGTTTTAGTCTCACTGGAAGGTGAACTTTCACCCCAGCCTCAAGTCTTTTGCAGCCTATTACAGGTTTTCTTCCAGGATTATCCTGTTTCTTGTTGCAGATGGTGTGTTCACGTTGTAAGTTTTCTACCACGCATAGTGTTGTGCATGTGGACAGAACATGTTTTTTTTTTCTCATCTGACCAGAGCGCCATTTAAATTTTTAGCAATTCACCATTCTTGTTGATCTTCCAATATGGGCCAAATTTGTACAATAGGTTTTCCATGTTCAGATGATGAATTGAACACAGCTCTGTGAGATGTTCAAGGCTTGGGATATTATTTATAACCTAACCCTGCTTTAAACTTCTTCACAAAGTTAATCTCTTTAATTTCTGCTGTGTTCCTTGTTCTTCATGATGCTGTTTGTTCACTAATGTTCTATGACAAACCTTTAGAGGCCTTCACAGAACAGCTGGATTTATTCTGAGATTATAATAAACCCAGGTGGAAGTAAAAGGGACCAAATGCATACAAAACCCTTTAGCCTTTTATTAGTAAAAAATGTTAATTACATAACATCCCAATATATAAAACTAAAAGCTTGTAGCTGTTATGTAACAAAATGTGAAAAAGTTCAAGGAGCATTCATTTTTTTGGAAGGCACTGTTAGATGTGATGCATGGTTCAATTATTGAAGAATGACAGCTGAACAATAACAATCTCTTATTATTATTTCCCCATTTGTAGCAGAGAAAGCAAATGACAAGTACCAAAGCAACCGCAGGCAAGCAATTGAGATGACAGCCAAGGGCAGCCTTCCCATGGAAAGTGTGGATATGGAGTCAGAACCTCCAAATCCTTACAGCCCACCCAGACAGCACTCTACGAAGCACAACGAACACAAGTATAAAAGCCACAGGAGCCACAGCTCCCAGTCACTGTCCCACATCTCCAACATAGCAGTCAGCCCAGGGGGGCTGAGATCCTGGCAAAGCAAAGACATGCTGGGACTCCGACAGAGCTATGGCCAAAAGAAACCCGGCATCACAGAGAAAGAGCTACACAGCTCCCGGTACATGCCTCCACAACCTTACTTTGTCACCAACAGTAAGACAGAAGTGACGGTATGAGCGTCTGTCATCTTCAGGCTGAAAATAAGACCGAATTTATATATATAAAAAAACTGTAAGAGCTGCCAATGAGTGGGGTAGCAAGGAAGCAGCATGGACTGCACTAAGTGCATCTGTTTTTGGAGCGGGCAGCAAGATGCCATCTAAAGCTATGATGGGGCCCTGAGTCTGTCATTGAGCCTCTTGGGGGCACTGTAATCAAAATGTTGTCTTTGATGCTCATATAATCTCACTACTAAAGATGCATAAATTACCTATCACAATGTTGGGATGTGAGACACATATTACTATCACAAATATCTACTGAGATATTTAAGGAGACTGATCTATGTTTTTTTAATGTATAGTTGAAAGATAATCCAATCAAACTGAACTAGCCTGTGGTTGTGTATTGATCAAATGAATCACATGTACTACAAAAAGACTGAGAAACTAATCCTAAACTAAAAAGAGTATTAGTTAATCCATCGATCCTACAGGTATAAAATGATGCTCATTATGCAGGATTATTTTTTTTTCACATATCGTAAATCTGTCATGTTAATTATAAGCCCTCTAAAGTATTACCTCAATTTGTATTGCAATTCACAATTTCTTATACCACCACCCCATACAGGAACTGTACACATTTAAGGAAACGCCTGTTGTAATTTTTTTATTTAAATAGTAGCACAAATCTTGGAAAACTGACTCTAAAGTTCTTATGTTTGTTCCAGGTTTATCATAGTGTTCTTAAAATATAATGAACACAGTCTGTAAATGTGCTACTGTTGATTTAAATGGCTAAAGATGTATATTTTTGGTTTAGGATTGTAAGGCAGTTCAACATGTTGGGTTTGTTTAACAATAAAGAAAAATGCATTAAACAAAAGGAATTTTTTAATTAAGTGAATATGTGTTATGTGTTAGATAGAGAGTATAATAGTGTGATCGAGGATTTCGCTTTGTTTATCATTCTAGTTCTGTTGTTGTCAGATAATTTAAAATGGACTTTAACTGCCGTTTTCTTCTGTTTACATCCTGGTTCTCAATCATAACTGAAGTTTTATCAGCCCTCTGGGAGCTCCGTCATTTTCTTAAGATGCCAGGAGACATTTTTGTTAATTAGCAAATCATGTTTCCTACCAACAGGGTTGTTCCCTTTGGAAATTAAATTAGCACAGTAACCCAGTTCAGTCAGACGGTGTGCAACAGCTGTGCTCTTGGTTGTGAAAGTCTTCGCACTACAGCCATCACTTAAAAAACAGCTTTTAAAAAGTCAAATTAAACAGGACTGCACTGTTTATTTAATTTACAGAACATAGGAAGCAGGACTATGACACCTAATGGACACTAAATAATGAATTCATTATGTCAACATCCCTGTTGTGTCAAGGTACTGGGGAAAACTTGACTGAATGTTTTATACATTAATTTTCTTTAGTATATTTAACATATCAAAGTCACATAGGCAATAGTGTGAATTTGTCTTTGAGTTGAAACAAAAACAAAGCTCCTAGCTTAATTAACATTTTTCTGATTTTGCTCTGTTTCCAGATACAGAGATTTAAATCTTCAGAATCGTTAAAAAGCTACAACAAACAAGAAAGCTGCACAAAACACTGCAACTTATTCTTATCTATGCCAGTCAGATACTTTTGCTGGACAAATAGTCTTTTCTTTGCAGAGTCCGTGACAATGTGTCCATCTACCATCAGTTGTGAAAGAATCTAAGCAGGACTTGTCACATTAACCTCATGCCAAAGCTGCAGCTTCATCCTGTCCACACCAAAATGGCAGCACTCTAAGTAAATCCTTGTAACACTCTTTGACATTATGGCTGCTAAGCACATAGTTTCTGGTCGCTGCTCTGGCTTCAACCAGAATGATTACACCAAGCATTTTCAGAGAACAATCCATGTTCTTTCAGCAAAAAAAACCCTCCATGTTTAGCCCCCCGTGCCATACAAATTAGTATGTGGATGGCTTCTCATGCCTGTTCTCCCTGTGCACATGTGGATTCACTCTCGGTACTCCGGCTTCCTCCAACACTCCAAAAACATAACTGGTAGATTAACTGGTTACTCTAAATTTCCCTTAGGTATGAATATGTGTGTGCATGGTTGCTTGTCCTGTGTATCAACAAATGACCAGCACCCCCACAAGCAGGTATAGACAATGGATGGGTGGTTAGGATTCTTTCCATAGAAGAGCTCTAAAGAAATGCACACATCTCCAGACTGCATCCTAGTTAAGCTGTGCTTAAGTTTAACTGCTCACTCTTGTTGTCAGGTGGCCTAAGTCAAAGCCCCAGCAAAGTAATTAGTAGTGAGGAGAATGAAGGAAAAAGTGCAAATAATAGCTCATTGGGTTGATAAAAGACATTTTAATAGTCACAGCATGAATCATTATAATCAGCTCCAGGTGTTTGAGCTCTAATGTCATGTAAAGAATTATAGGTTCCTTCAATGATCTTCCCTGAAAGATTATTTAATATTTACAGAAAAACTAATTTTATTTGCAATAACATAACAAGCAAACAAACACCTCAGCTGTGGTCTCATGAACATACATCTTCAACAATGCATTAACATTGTTCTCAGTAAGACTGCAATCCTCGTTGACAACATGTATAAAATTTTCAATTTTACAAAAAACAGGCAAATGGGTTGATTTTAGAGGTGAGAAACACATGTGCTAAGTGCTCAGCGGAAATCCATTTTACAGCAAACAAAAGACTTAAATGTCTCACTGATATGACCCCATTAATGGGTTCTACACTGCAGGTCATCTCTGCTAACAGGGACACCAACAAGGAACTCAAGGGTTTATTAAATGTACATTATGGTGTCATATTTGTTGATCTAAATATAAATAGGGTCACATATGGTTTTTAATTATGTCACAATCATCGTTTTTATATACAATTTGTTAATCGCCCAATAAACAGAGCACAGTGGCAAGCTCACTTTATGTTCCTATTATAAAAACAGAAAAACAGTAAGAGGCTATGAGTGGTGAGCTATCAAGTTCTCTTGCTAAAATATGAAGGGACTGCTAAAGAATTTTCCTTTATGAGCTTTAGAGGTTTATTTAAGGTTTGAGCATTATTCTGGTTTGTGCTAAGGTTATTGTTTTTCCACACGAAAAATTTAGCAGCACAAACTTTCTGTTGGCTTGACAAATTTTATGTAAGCTAGACTTTTTATTGTGGGCACAACAGGTGTATATTAACTCAAGTGAATAGAAAGGTTGTGCACTGCTACCAGTTTTGGAAAAGTTAGAGCATGTCAACTTTGTGCACAGTAGTTGACTTTAATTGAATTTTTCAGGTCAGGCTTCTTAAATGGGTCAGAATGAAACTGTAAAGTACAAGTCAAGGACAAAATAAATAAACCTCAGGTTTTATTTCCCATAATAAGTGGTTGCTTGCAATAATACCATATGGAATATTAACATGAATGAATAAATATAAACATGAATACAATATACTCAGTATATTTTCTCTTGTTCAATACTCCCTGTCAGCTTTTTATGCTACTGTAACGTTGCGAGTTCTACACCTCAACATTCTCATACATTACTGTTCTGTAGTACATCTGTAGTACAGCTGTTGCACACTGTTCTGTAGTACATAAGTGGCACAATAATACTGTAGAAAAATATGTTAATCAGAAATCAATTTCCCATTTGCTTTACATGATAAATACATTTAACACAATCATCAAATAAATTGAGTTAAACACTGTGATTAGTTAAATGTTTGTATTTGTCGTCTACAGGAAACATTTTTGTAAAATTCACAGTTACAAGCTATAAAACTGAACAGCATTGGATCAGCAAAATGTAACAGCAGACCATAGGGAGTTTGAAGTAGAAATAATAATTAAAAAAAAAACCTCACACAGTCATCAGCAACCTAAGGAATATAATATAAATACGACACAACAAATTTACCGTAGATATCACAGTGCCTTCCAAAGGCATTCAAACCGTTTGAACAGTTTTCCATTTTTAAACTTTGCAGCCTCACAAATGCATGACTTTGTGTTGGTCTAGCATTCCTTGTAAAATACATGTAAAGGTATTCTATGTTATTGTTGTTCTTGCTTACAAGGACAAAGGACATCAACACCAAGCTGAACATGAAGCTGAATATTGGCCAATAGATCTGAGTAAGTCTTGAAATAACTACCTATCACTTTTAGTCATTTTTATGAATTGTATATTCAACCAAATAAGAAAAAATATCCTCACATTTATATTTTTGCTTTATGCTTTATGGTTATGAGAGCCTTACCACCCAAATAAAATTTGTTATAAACAATAGTTTGAACTGGCTCATTATCTGCTCTGATCTTAGTTGATTACCAAACTGTGGCCAACTTCCAGTATCTTACAGATGTCAAGACAAAGCCATTTTACTCTCTCTCCTCCTAGAAAGCAGCAATTCACTGTGAGCTCCAACTGTTATAAATAGCCACTGCAGGGGTGTTGAGGTTCCTTGGCTGTCAACGGATGAGGCTGCACTGAGGTTCAGAGCTGCACTAAACAGTAGCACCTTCATAGGTGAAAGGCCACAGAACAACTTGGTTGTAAAGATATTTTCTTAGATATGTTTCTAAATTAGTCATGAAGAGAAAGCTGTCCAACAACCCGCCAGTGGATGGCAGTGTTGAATTAAAAAAGAAAAGCTCTTACATGAGTACAGAAGCCTAATTTTTAGAGGCTAAAAACTGGGCTATGTACAACAGATTAGACAAAGAGGGAGGGCATAGCATTATGCACATCCAAGGGGCCACTAGGCAGCACAAGAAGAACAATCATGACTTTACTGAATGGGTTTTCAAATATAGTGTTTAGGTTTTACTGTCTGCAGTTGGATTTTATATATCCAACCTTTAGATAGGATGGTTTTGTCTGGCTATCAAGGCCTTATAAAAGTGTAGTTCTATTATTAATGCTTTGATGCATCTAACTCTGGGTTATATTTGCCACAGGAATTGTTTTATGTTTAAAAGGTGGCTGGGCTGTGAAAGAAAGCTGTACACCAGTTCTTTAACAGTAGCCTTTAAAAGATTTTGAAATTGTTGTGTTAAAACATGTTGATAATATCATTAAGATTACTATGAGGTTACATTTGAGGTCATTATGCAGTTACAATAGTTTATACATACTGTACCACTGATAGCATTCCTTGACTTTATTTTCCCAAGTTTGAAAGGAAAGACATGAAGACCTTTAACAATTCTAAAGGACAGGAATCTAAATTAGAATGACATTGTGATTTGTAGGCCCCTCTACTACTGAAGAACAATAGTACATGTTATTTTGTCCAACAATAGGTTCGGCTATGAATAACTATTAATAGGTGCCAAGGGCAATATCATAACGTTAGTAATTTCATCAAAAGGACATAAGAATGTATTTACAAAATACTTAAAGTTAAAATACTTTAGTCAAGAAACTCTTTAACTAGGCAAGCAACACTTAACTAAAATGACAACAGAAAGAAAGTAAAAAAGGAACATTTAAGAATAAAACTGAATCCAATAACCAATAAAACAATGGAGTGATATCCCAGTTCAATGTGAATATATATGTTTAAGAACAAAGGTTTGTTTTGAGGAATTTGGAAAGAGGCCAAATTAGCTTTAAAAGCTAACAAAGAACAACAGTTGCTATGTGTTCAAACACCCAATTTACAATGCAAAGCAGAAGGGAAAATAAAGGATTATTTTAATAAAATAATGTTTCAAAAATCATTTGCTGAAAGGCTACCAATCTGGTGGAGTGCTATGGCCAATCGCAGTGCAAACAGAGCGAGCTGGCAGAACTAATGGTGGCTACCGTCTTAGCATTAGAAGAGCTTTTAATGTTTTTCTGCGTTTGCGGCACTAGTGGGTATTATTTTTCTAATTATTTCAACAGCAAGCTGACAGGAAAGGGGTGGAGAGAGGGGAAAGACATGCAGCAAAGGTCACCTGGGCCTGGAGTCGAACCTGCGACTGGCTGTGTCGAGGACTGAAGCCTCTGAATATAGGTTGTGCGTTTTAACCCTGCACCATACCGTGCTCCATTAGCAGAGCTTTCAGCTTTGATTGGAATTTTATCAAGTTTAAAAGGACTATACGGACATATTGTATGCAGGTTAGTGAGAAACGTGACTCACAGATAAAACGAAACAAGCTCACATTTGTGAGTGTTCAATCCACTCATTGAAATTGTTTGTCACAACATTAAAGCACAACTTAAAATCAATTTTGTAGCCTGAGGCTCAGCAGCCAAGTTCACTCGAACATTTAAGCACCACAAGCAAAGCAAAATAAAATGAAGTAAACAATATAGTATTATCTGAAACCAATTTTATCTGCCCAGACACAACCTTTATGATGACAGGAGAGCATATTGAGGTTAGCAGGTGCGATAAACAGAGAAGACGTGGCGGTCTCTCTCAGGTAGCGTGGAAAGCTGCAGTTCCCATGCTGGCCTCGCTGAGGGCAGTGGCGACAAAAAACATTTTGCTAACATTATTAGAGACACCGTCACGTCTTGGGGAATCTATCATTCTTTCAGAATTCTTTCTGTAGGAGCTCAGACCTAGCCACCTAAAACTGGCTAGTCTTGTTTATGGCTGGGTGTTACAGTCACCAGATACATAAACAGGGCACTGTACTTTGGATCCAAGGTGTCTTCAAAGATGCAGTCTTTTACTCAGCCAGCGCGACTGAGATGCTCACACGCATGTCCTCCCAAATGCAGCCTGTGGAAAGCTACAGACATAGAAATGCTGCCTCAAGCATAAGCTTGTAGCTCTATGAAGTCATAGGTGAAACAGCTGCTTGGAACGTGTCCTTAATGGGAGTTGGGCATGATAATGGGCTAATACTGTGCAGTCTAGGATTCAAAGTCTTGCTTGCTCTCTGTGTGTAGTTCAGTCCTTGATCTTTCAAATAGATGGGCCCAACAATCATGGATAATTTGAGAAAATAATAAAACAATCAAAATTTACAGCCTTGCCAGCAGGTTCTGCCACTCACTGCTAAGACTCTCCGTCTCCAGTCAGGGAACCCTTAAAAGAATGCCTTTGTGTGTGGCTGAGTGCCACAAAATGAGCCAATTAGAGGTGTTTGTCAGGAGAGCAACACTCATCAAGCACTCACTGTGCCAGCCATGGCACAAGGCAATTTTCTGAGAAAAACTGTAGTTTCAGTTATTGTTCTTCTGTTGGCAAATTTATTTGATTGTTACCCTGTGACATATATTTCTAAGCAATGTTTCTGATGTTGAAAAGGAGTTTAATCATTAAATTGTCCGAGAAATAAAGATCTCTGCAAAAAGCCTAATATATAATTAACAAGCCTAAGCTGGAACTCTTATCATTTTTGATAAGCTATAAATGTGCATTCATGCAATGCTCTCTAAAGACAACACCGTTTAAATTTTTGGTTTATTAGAACCTCATAAAATATTTCAGTGAAAATGTGCTATTTAATGCAAAGACATCCCAAAAATCTTTAAATTAACACTAAAGGAAAACAAAGTCAATCTCAAAATTGGCAGAAGAGCATGCAACCCATATTATTTATTAATATATTTTTTTAATGAGGTTCTGTGAATTAATAAATTGTAATAGTTAATAACCTGCTGTAGAACGAAATCATATCACCATAAGCTTTTTGGAAATTAAATAAATCCTCGGAGTGGTGAAGGGCTAACAGCTAGTCAGACATACAATATCTGTTTTAGCTCACTTTAGCAATTGAAAACAACTCAAAATAAAATTGTTCATATCGTCAGGATACAATGGTAAGTTAGTGGCCATTAACAGTGCCCAACTTTACAACAGACTGTTACTACAATATGTTTGGTCCTGTTTTGTCCAGCCGAAGGCGGTCATGTGTCTTTGTGGAGCATTAGTCAAGCTCCCAACTCTATCAATCTTTTTTTTCCATGTCTCTTGTCGCAACATTTCAGGCAGCTATATCTATCTGCCAGATCTACTCTGACTCATAAGATTACTCTAGCTCTGTGGAATAATCTTTAAAACTTTGAGTCAACATCAAGGATGTTTCCTTGCCTTTTAAGGGCTCATATTTGTTTGAAATGTATCTTGACTGACTCACAGTCAGCTCATTTCCCAAACTGGCCGTTTGATACACATGTGTCTGACTAGCTTGTTCGCATTCACCACATTCGAGGATGTACTTAATTTCCCAATGTATTGGACCAGATCAATACAATTTATGTGTGAAGAGACATTATTTTCTAGATTTGCTTGTTCCTCGAGCAATGACTAGGTCATGACTGTATAAAGAGCCCTGACACCATGTAGAAGAGTAAACAGAACGTTATCCATTACAATCATCTATGTGATTAGGAACTGGACCTCTGGAACCTTTGGACCTCAGACTCAGGATATCTGAGTAAATAAAGCAGTAAAAGCACCAACACACTATTCCTTTTCCAGCTGCTAATATTATTCTTGAAGGGTTCTGCAAACAGATATATGTAAAAGTTTCATATTACACCTAAAATGTGAGCCACTAGTTGAAATCCACTATGCTTTCTATCCTGCGACAGGGTATTTATGTTAGTTAACGCCCAAACACCATTTAGGTTAAAGCTTTTATTGATTAAACTGTCTTTCAAAATTAGTATTAATTATGATCACAGCATAATATCTAGTTTGCAATTTAAGTGAGTTATAATTTTAAAAGCATATCTACATAAAGTATATTAAGGAACTATAGGAAATTGATAATGGAAATGAATGGGTTAATGGTGAACATTCAGTGCAGCTGACTTCAAAAAAAGTTTGAGGGCTTGGCATTCTTTCCATTCAGTGTACAAACAATTGCACAAGGATTAGTCATTCAGTGTTTCACGATCTGTCCACTTTAAAGTGATTCAGCAACTGAAGGTAAGCAGGATAAATTGGACATTTAGGCAAGAAAATTATTGTAACTGAATCTAATTTAAAACTAACAGATTTTAACCACACTTTCCTCGGTAAACTTTTGATTTGATATCAATCCTCTGTCCATAGCTGGAATGCAAACCATTATACTTCTGGGGGTGTTGGTACTGGGAGCATCAGTGATGTTGCCAGACCCAGACACAGCTGGAGAGAAGGTAGCTCAGGATCCAGTTCCCTGTGCAAAAGGCTGTAGCTGTATGGATGATGACTACAGCTTGGAGCTCAACGTCTACTGCAGTGCTCGAAACTTAACTCAAGTACCAGCTGACATACCACTGTCCGCTCATTATCTCTGGCTAGATGGAAACTTGTTTACTTCCCTCCCAGCGGCGTCTTTTAGGGATCTAATAAATCTGGACTTTTTGAATCTACAGAGTGGCCAGCTGTTGACCCTTGACCCTCAGGCTTTCAGAGGCCTCAAATCCATAGCCCACATGCACCTTGAGAGAAACCGCCTCCGTGCGTTACCAGGTCCAATCTTCCAGAACACACCTAACCTTGCTACACTTAGTCTGCATAATAATCAGATCAGCCGCTTGGACGAAAGACTGTTTGCTGGGCTCTCGCACATGTGGTTTCTCAATCTAGGATGGAACTTACTTACAGTCTTGCCAGAGACAGTTTTTCATGACCTAGTAGGTTTGCGAGAGCTGAACCTCGCAGGGAACAGACTTGCTTACTTGCAGCCGCAGCTATTCCAAAATCTTGGTGAGCTGAAAGAACTGGATCTGACAGGAAATTACCTAAAGGTTATTAAAGCTAATGTGTTTGTTAAACTGACTAAACTGCAAAAGCTTTACCTGGCTCAGAATCAGATTGGGACTGTGGCGCCCAGGGCGTTTGCAGGCATGAAGTCGCTCAGATGGCTAGACTTGAGAAACAACAAACTGACTTCTCTACATGAAGACACATTCTTAGGCCTGCACAGTCTTCATGTATTGCGCCTTTCAAACAACTCTATCACTGGCTTAAGGCCCAGGACTTTCCGTGACCTGCAGTACTTGGAAGAACTAAGACTCAGTTACAACAGGATTCGAGCTCTGGGGGAGAGGCTCTTCGAAGGACTTGGCCATCTGGAGGTTCTAGAACTAGATTATAACCAAGTGCAAGAGGCACAAATGGGAAGTTTCAGTGGTCTGTCTCATGTGGCTGTCATCAACCTATCTGGAAGTTGCTTTCAAAGTTTGCCTGACCAAATGTTCAAAGGTCTGTCAAAACTTCATAGCCTACACCTGGACAGAGGTTGCCTTACGAGGATCACAGCTCTAGCTTTCAGTGGTCTTTCTGGCTTACGGAGGCTTTTCCTTCAAAAGAACAACATTACTGTGGTGGAAGATAATAGTTTTGTAGATCTGGTGGGACTCCTGGGACTAGACTTAAGCTTCAATAAACTGGAGGTTCTCACAGATCACACTTTCTCTGGCCTTAGTAATCTGGAGTACCTTTTGTTGTCTAATAATAAGTGTCATCAGTTTTTGCAGAATGGAACAAAGCAGGTACTTCCACGACTGTGCTACCTTGACCTCCGGGCCAATGCCTTGACAAGCATAGCTACCAATTTCACAGAGAACATGGAGAAACTCCTGCTGTCTGGAAACCAGTGGAAATGTGACTGTAGCACACTCCCACTCAGAAACTACAGCTTGCAAAAACCACAAGTCATCCCCCGGCAGGTAGAGACCCATGTGGAGAGTGAAGAACCTGACAGTACAATCACCATATATAACAATATTACATGCACCAGCCCACCACATGCTGCTGGTCAGGACCTACGGGATGTGGACAGTGAACACTTCAGAAGCTGCTGAGGATACACAGACTTGTTGATTGATACAAAATAGCTGACTTTGCATTTCTGGTTTAGATTACATTTTTCAGTAGATTCAATTTAACAATATAACATTTTTGAAATACCTTTATTTGAAGACAAAGGATATCATAGAAAAACACTTCTAAGGCATCCTATCAATATGTGTTTTATAAAGTAAATTCTCTGTCAGTTTAGTTTATATTATTATCTGAAAGAACTGTAACGATTTTTAAGTTTTACTACTTATGTGGAGATAAATTTGCTGAAGATATTTAATAAAATATGTTAAAATGTCAAGTACTGTGCACTTTTTGCCTTTTATAACTGTATATAACTGTATAACTATACTCTTTAATAGCCGTGAAACAACCTAAGCCAAATTCTACCTTATGTACAAGACAACTACACGTCATATAGTAACTAGGTTTTCATGAATCAGATTCAACATCATCTTTATTGGCCAGGTTTGTGTGCACGATGAATGAATTTGTGCACTGAAGTGCAATGCGGTGCAATGAATTTGACTTTGGTTTCCAGCACTTACATCATACTGACATTAGTTATAAATATGGAAACTTTAGTCCAGATAAGGATAAAGGAGCACTATGTACAGATATGTGTATGTTTTTATATCAGGAGGAAAGAAAGGCATTTGTCTGTAAATCCCTTGTTTTAAAGTAAAATATAATAATATAATAATGCTTTTGCCTTATGAAACAAACCTTGACAGACTGTTTGGTAAAAACACAGATTCAGTAAAGCTCAGCTAAAAGTACAAGAGACAAGGACCCTAACTGTGATTGTGTGCAGTTTATTGTTTTAACATGGGTGTTAACAAACACCAAAAATTCTAACGGTGTCATTGTAAATTAATACAGCTTGCCTATAATGTACAGTGTTGCCCAAAACAAAAGTTGGAATATTATGCCTTCATTACTCTTAAAATTGTGTGTCTTCTGTTTGGAAGATGCTGATCAGTACAGTTATACAATTTAATTCAAAAATAAATCACACCGTCACAAACATTTTAAGAGAAGATGTAAAATAATAGTTTTATTCCAAATTTACAGGCAGCGGTGTAAATGCTTTGTGAAAGTGCCACCAACTCCTTTAACTCTGCATGCCAGCTGTGGTACGTCCAGTTGCCTACTCTTATCAACAATTTTAACGGTGACACAAAGCTTTTTCAAGGATGTTAAACCACAAACACCAACCACAGAGGTTGATTATGCTGGACTAAGTCATATTTTAAGTTTTCCAATATCTGATAAAAGGTAAATGACAAAGTTCAGATCTGGAAGATATTATCACTATATAAAAGACCAGTTGGTTATTCACTGGAAGTTGCTGAATACTTAAGCTTTTCAGAGGAAGATCCCATATTAGAGGTTAGTGAATTCCTTAAACCTGGTGTTGATATAAACAAACATTTGCTAATAGATGTGGCCATTTGCGTGCGTTTTTAAAAAGCGGCTGATTAAACCAAGTTGGTCAGATAATAACAGACACTGATGATGATAAAACAGAAGAAAACAGTGCTGTTTAGGATTCTAATGTTGATGTTGAGGTTTAGGTCCAGCTCATTCTAAAACATGAATATGCTTTGATATAAACCAATTAATTGTAGCTCTGGCTGTATGTTTAGGATCATTTTCCGGCTGGAAGGTAAACCTCAACTCCAGTCGTAAGTCTTTTGCAGCCTCAAACAAGTTTTCTTGCATGATTACCTTGTATTTGGCTCCATATATTGTCCCATCAACTTGGACCAGCTTTCCTTTCCTTGCTGAAGAAAACCATCCCAACAGCATGATACTGCTACCACCTTTTTTCACTGTGGGCATGGTGCGTTTAAAGTGTTTGTTTATTGCCACACACCGCATTTAGCATGTAGGCCAAAAAGTTACATTTCAGTCTCATCTGACCAGATCACTTTTTCCACGTTTGCTGTTTCCTCTACAAGATTTGCGGCAAACTGCAGAGAGGATAACGTTTGACTTTCTTTCAACAATGTTACCACGTTTCTATAAAAGCCAGATTTGTGGATTGCACAATTATTGTTGTCCTGTCAATAGATTCTTCCACCTGAACTGTAGAAATGTTTGGGGTTCTATTAAACATTCAGTGATCCGATTATTAACTGGTTCTTTACATCTGCTACACAACAAGGCTACTACTTCTATCAAGTGTCTGCAGGGCAGAATTCAAGAACCCCCTGCCCTCAACTGACCTGTCAAATCCACTGGGAGCTGTGCGTGTGGTTTTCAGGAAGACTTGAAGCAGAAGGTGCACAGAGTCATGACCAGCATCTAAACAGGTCTGCTGTCAAAATAAAGAAAAAAAAAAAAAACACTTAACAATGTAAACATTTTTTTTGCACAGCTCTGTTCAAACTTAGTTGAAGTCAGATCATATATTTGAGGTTTTTAAATAAAAAAGTGGATTGAAATATTTCAGAGCTCCAGATATCAAATGAAACGTTTGTTTACAAATATTTTTAGAGGTATGTTATGATCCATCTATCTGTACAGTTTTCTTAGCTACTAAATGTGACACAACACAGAAGTTCTGTAGGGCCCATGTTTTGACCCAGATTATAACCACTCATTGATTCTTTTAATCAAACCCTGTTTTTCCCTTGTAGCTCAGACATATTGACTGTTGCCTTTTTTATTTCAGAGATTTCCAAACTTTGCACTGATTTGACCAGATTATGCATAAAGTAACATGTATGGCAATAAAAAAGTATTGTTTGTTAAGGGGGATGTTTTGCCTCTAAAGATCTCATAAATACAAGAAATGTTTATTTGTCTGAACCCTCTGATCAACTGTTAGACTTGCTCAGCCATACTGTGACTCATTTATTTATCCGACTACTTTATAATCTGAATTTTTGGATCTTCCCTGTAGAACTGTACTATTAGATGACAGAATCAGAGGGAATCTGTTTTATTGCAGAGGTTTATCTTCTTGGCTGTGTGCAACAACCAAAGGTATACTAGTAGAAATTGTACTTGGGACAAAAAATAGCTTCTTTTGTTAATAAATTATAAATTTTATTGTAACGTTTATGAGTAAACTTCTTAGTCTGCTTTAGGGAAAAGGGATTGTCTGTTAATTCTTCTCTCCTGTTGGACAGTGGACTCCTCATAGTCTCACCTGTTGCTCCTCCGTGTTGCTACTGGTTGCCTGTAAACGCAGTGGTTTCAGTGTTCTGGGCTGCAGAGCAATGCAGCCTCTCTCCAGGGACTCACCTGTCAGCAGGTAAAACCATTTAGATATTTCTTCATGTTCAGAGAAAAATATGAGAAACACCATACCTAAATGTGTTAACTTTGACACTTGTTAGAGTATGAGTTTATTAATTTCTTCACCCTGTTTTGTGTATTATTTCAACTGTTATGATGACTTTTCTACAGCCTACCTACTTCCTTGGCAGATCTGGCCTCTAACTGTCTGGTGTTACTACAGAAAGAAAACGTTTTGCGTCACAGCATTACTCTACCATCAGGTCTCAAAATGCATTTTATCTTTTAATTAAATATTTTACTCTTTAAACTTGTAAAACTTGTAATATTTATGTATATTTATATTACTGTGAACATTGCCCAATCATTCTTCTGTGGTATAATCATGTCAAATAAGTCCATTCCCGTCTGACATTGAGCAGGTGGCTATTTTGATCTAGCATTTTACCAGCTTGGGTCAGAATGTTGTGGTACCATTTACCTGATGGAAGCAGCTCAGAAAGTTCATGTAAAGGGTGTGAGGTTGTTTTATTTCCATTGTTCGGTGTTCCACCTTTCTGATCTCCTCACTAGTCTCTGCAGCAGTATTCTATTCTATTATCATGAACACCCAGAGGTCGCTCACAGACAAGCCTCTCTCTTCTTCTTTGAGCATGAAAGGATTCCTAGTAGGTTTCCTGTGCTCTGCAAATGTGTGCAATCAGATTCTCTTCAGTCTCTTAAAGGATTGTGTTCACTTAATGATATTGTAAAGCAGGGACCTTTCCATCCAGATAGACAGGTGTCATTTACTGCTTATCTGATTAAGCCAAGAGTCTGGAATCACATACTGGTAAAATACACCATAAGCTCCAGTAGAAGAACCTGGATGAATTTATGGATATTCACGTCTGACGGAAAAAAAATTTGCCCTGCCTGTTCTCTCTTGATCCTTGGCTCTCTGCCTCCAAGGATGGAAATGCAGTAAAAACACAGCTGGACCCAGACAAACAACCTACTTTCAGCACCTATGATCAGTTTTCAAACGTTATATTATATACTAAGGTTGTTTATACTGCGTTTAAAAAAAAAAAAAAGATTGCTAGCAGTTTTTATACGATCAGTATCGTATCAAGTGATTTATGATGTTAAGGTACTTTTCCCCGAAGGGTTCTGCTGTACTGAGACCAGCTCCATGAGACAGAGCACGGTTAGTGACAAGACCTGAATGTTACACTGTTTTTTGTACTTGGTTGTACTTCTGACTAAATAAAATAGTTTCTGTTGTTGTCTTTTCAGATATTCACTTTGTCCTCAGACCCTCAGGCCTCAGCAGAGCAAAAACAAAGCAGGACACTAAATCTGGCCCAGAACAGTCTGTCAGCTGTGTCAATATTAGAATCACATGGAGGTGTGGCCACTTTTCTACTTTTAACCAAAGCTGTATAAGATTTGCAGATCATTTTGTTTAATATCTTTGATGGGGAGATAAATGCCCTAATAAATTACCTTATTTAGGCTGCATCAGTGCTCTTCAAACTCATGCAAATTCTTCAGTTATGACATTACAACTCCATTTAAAACCAAAGCGTCTTCACATTGCAGGCCTCTTTAAATTAAATATTTATAGGCTTTTGGCAGGGACTCTCCTGGAAGTGATGTTGAAATATGATTCTGCTCCAGGTGACCTTTGTAAACTGTACACAAATGTTATTTGCTTGTTTATTAGTACCAGGGTCCATGATTCCTAGAGCCCCCTGGCAGACTACCTGTCTGCTGATGCCCTTAAATGCTCTATCACACAGACAAGCTTTCCCAGCTGGAGATGGTGGAGCAGCTGCTGGGGGCAGACTGCCACCTTGTGGCGGGCAGAATGAGAGACCTGGACAATTCACAGAGGAAACACCTTACAGGAAGGCTCTCAGTATCACCAAGTAGGAGAGAAAAGGTAATGGAAGTGGCTTTTAAATTGCTGACTCAAAGTTTAACACTGAGTTTAGATTTCTGATTGTCACCTATCTTGTGTCCACAACAGATGAATAATGTTTTCAGGGGCTATTGTCTCATCATGGCTTTTCAAGGGAAAATGATTTTCCTTGGCTTTAGCTCATTTCTTAAAAGATTGTGACAGTTTATATATATATATATATATATATAATATATATATATATATATATATATATATTCATTTTTTTTCCTTTCACTGTATGATTTACAAAAAGAGGACAGTCATGAAAAAGGTGGCACTGTCAATTGCTTACCCAGAACACAAGCGGTAAAATTGTATGCATGTATAGATACACTCACCGGCCACTTTAATAGGTACACCTTGCTAGTACCGAGTTGGACCCCCATTTGCCTTCAGAACTGCCTTAATCCTTCGTGGCATAGATTCAACAAGGTACTGGAAACATTCCTCAGAGAGTTTGGTCCATATTGACATGATAGCATCACACAGATGCTGCAGATTTGTCGGCTGCACATCCATGATGCAAATCTCCCGTTCCACCACATCCCAAAGGTGCTCTATTGGATTGAGATCTGGTGACTGTGGAGGCCATTTGAGTACAGTGAACTTATTGTCATGTTCAAGAAACCAGTCTGAGATGATTCCTGCTTTATGACATGGTGCGTTATCCTGCTGGAAGTAACCATCAGAAGATGTGGTCAGTGTGGTCATAAAGGGATGGACATGGTCAGCAACAATACTCAGGTAAGCTGTGGCGTGGACATGATGCTCAATTGGTACTAAGGGGCCCAAAGTGTGCCAAGAAAATATCCCCCACACCATTACACCACCACCACCAGCCTGAACCGTTGATACAAGGCAAAATGAATCCATGCTTTCATGTTGTTGACGCCAAATTCGGACCCTACCATCCGAATGTCGCAGCAGAAATCGAGACTCATTAGACCAGGCAACGTTTTTTCCAATCTTCTATTGTCTAATTTTGGTGAGCCTGTGCAAATTGTAGCCTCAGTTTCCTGTTCTTAGCTGACAGGAGTGGCATCCGGTGTGGTCTTCTGCTGTTGTAGCCCATTCGCCTCAAGGTTCGACGTGTTGTGCGTTCAGAGATGCTCTTCTGCATGCCTTGGTTGTAACAAGTGGTTATTTGAGTTACTGTTGCCTTTCTATCAGCTCCAACCAGTCTGGCCATTCTCCTCTGACCTCTGGCATCAACAAGGCATTCGCGCCCACAGAACTGCTGCTCACTGGATATCTTCTCTTTTTCAGACCATTCTCTGTAAACCCTAGAGATGGTAGTGCGTGAAAATCCCAGTAGATCAGCAGTTTCTGAAATACTCAGTCCAGCCCCTCTGTCACCAACAACCATGCCACGTTCAAAGTCACCTAAATGACCTTTCTTCCCCATTCTGATGCTCGGTTTGAACTGCAGCAGATCGTCTTGACCATGTCTACATGCATAAATGCATTGAGTTGCTGCCATGTGATTGGCTGATTAGAATTTTGTGTTAACGAGCAGTTGGACAGGTGTACCTAATAAAGTGGCCGGTGAGTGGACCCCCAGTGTATATATGTATATATCTCAATACTATAAAGAATTCAGTTTCAAGTTTGAGATATCAAGTTAATCTCTTTTGGTTTTTAAATTACTCATTAAAATTTACCTTTAAGCTGACAAAATCAGTTTTTGCATCAATTAAATGGTAAGAAAGTTAATTTTTTTATATATGTTTACATCCCTTTTTCAACATGATACCATGTTACCTGTTTTTGATGCCTTGTCTGAGGAAATCTATGAAACTGCAGTGATTTAAATAATATTCTTTTTACATATGATTTTTAACTTCCCTGCTTTGTCTGGACCCATAAAAATATTTCTTTTAGACAATCTTCATGTTATTCGATTCACTTGTATTTATCCTAAAAAAGATTTTTCCCATTCTGTGGGATTTTTAAGATCCTGAACTGAAAACGTCTCAGGACAAAAATATTCACACGATTTGGATGAAAAATCATTTTAATTCTCAAGATGATAAAAATAATTTGTGAACTCTGTAAACCATTGCATAACTGTAGTGTAACAATTTAACAAGTGTTAACAAACTAGTAATACACTACAGTAAATGTGATACACAATCTTCAATGTAAGAAAAAAAAAAACATCTAGCATTCTAAGACTTGGACCTGCTTTTGTGTTCACAACACAAAAAATATCAATATACAAACAGAATAATTTCTACAAATAGAATAGATTTTCCTACATATCCATATAGCTTGTCACAAAGACGGGACATATAATCTATAAATAATGACTAAACTCACTGACATGAGATGCGGTTTTCTTAGATTTAACACATTCTCCATTAAAATTCCCATATTACCCTGAAAAAAAGCATATTTCCTTAAATTATTTAATTCTGACAAATAGAAACTTGAAAACTTGCATTTTTAAAGTTCTAATATATTTTATTGAATAGCAGTTCACAACTAAATGCTACATCATAATCAATTAACTGTGCTTCAGAATACCTAGTCTATTGTTGAATATCTAATTTTTAATAATGACTGACTGACTGACATTCATTAATTCTTGGCTTTTATGTTAAAATAACATGTCTTACATTTCTAAAGTACATAAACCATCTGGTTCCATGTTTAGATTAATTTGACTTCCTACTAATAAATTTGCTTAATTTGAACAGCTCCATACATCACACTCATATAAATGTACAAGATTGCATAAATCTTCTGGCTCCATTTTCATAAAGGTTAAGAAAATAATAATAATAAAAAAAAGACACCACAAGTAACATTAATGCAACACACAACAAACTATTCCAATGTAGAGCAGAGCATCATAATTATACATGTATTAATATTCATTTACGTGTTTTCCTATTTGGTGCTTTTCATTACAATAAAAATAAAGACATTTTGGCGTCAAATAGCTAATTCGGAACAAATAATTCAGGTAAATTCAGTGGTTATGTATAGCTGGAGTTGTTGATTCTGTATGGCAAATACAGACAAAGATTGGCAAAGAAAATTAAATATTTAGTTTTATATCGTCAAACCGCTGAGTCACATTAGCTTAGCAATTTACCTTTCAGCTCGCATGGCCTAAATGGTCAGGACTGTAAGCAATCACATTGTGTTCCTCAAAAATTACTGTAAGGCACTAAAATTTTGATTTTGATTCTGATTCAAGATTTTTTTTCTTATGTCAAATCAACAATACGTGATTATTAAAAGGCACAGATTTATTTGAAACTAATTGGTCCATTAAGGAGATAAAATAAGGGCGTTGGGATGCAGAAACATGAGCTGCACAAACCAAACTAATTATCTGAATTTATTTGACATTTTTTAAAGAAAACTTTAAATAGGCCTAGTGGATTTCTTGAAAGACGGCTAACTGGCAAAGCGAATCAGTTAAACTTTTGTCTGTATTTGTCACTGATGCTTCACAATCATTTTCTGTCCTGGGAAAAAAGTAAATATGACCATCACTTTAAGAAATTAAAAACAAAAAAATATTAAGTTTTACACAGAAGCACCTTACAGTCATTGTAGGCCTGCCATAACAATTACAATGCACACCTACTGATTTAGTAGCTATTTAGATAAAGCAAAGTCAAAGGAGATTTAATTAACACAGTACTGTAGTGAAGTTTATATGGCCACTTGAGAAGCACAAAGACCATTTACCAAGACATTTCTTCACTGCAGACAACAATGAAACCAACACCGAGATTGAGCTTAAAGTCAGCCAGTAGAGAAAAATGTGGCATAAAACAAACACATTTTGTAAGGATTGGACTCATTTCTGAACATCTATGTATAAACGTGTAAGTAACCAAATAATTTTATCTATTAAGGTACTAGGTGATTTAACTGTTTTATTTATTTATTTTAACCAATTTAACCTTTTTATAGAAGTAAAAAAAAAATGAGTAGTGGGTTAAAAAAAAGAAAAGAAACAAATACAAGTCTTTGGTAAAACCGAATAACAACAGAGTCCATTAGACGTTTAAGCTAAACAAGTCTTGTTACTGACTTCTAGAGAATTTACATCCTATTGAATCAACATTAAAGCAAAAATCTACCCAAAAACAGAATTTCAGCTGTTCTTAAAGGTTGGACCTCATTTCAGTTTCATCCAAATAACCTTTGTGCTTTCGACTTTGATTTAGAAAGAGGTAATCTGGCCAAAGCCAGAGCATTATTCTGTTCAAGGGTTCATTTTCCCCTTTACAGTGCACGCTATTTGGACAGCTACTAAAACACCACTTTGGTTTATTTTGACATTTTTACACGAAACATCTTTAGCATTGTTGGCTTCACAGACAAAACAAAATAGACCAAAGGACTCTGTGAATTAGCTGCACTGTACACCCCTATCCAGCACACAGATGTTAAAGCCAAAAAAACATGACAGAATTTAATCAATTAATATAAAAAAAACCAAAAGAACCACAATCTATAGTAGTACAGGTCAATGACATCATTTTATGTGACTTACAAAAGTACTACAACCTTTTTCTCAAATGGGTTAATAAATGAATAAGTCACTCAAAAATTAAGATGCATAAGAGATTTTTATAGGTGATGAAATCTGAGTGGATGTACAACATTCAAACATCTATTCAAACATGTATAAGAAGAAACTACATTAATACCTTTTCCAGTAGCAGCAAAGCTTGCAGAAGTATTTAAGCCTTACTTACATTATTATAAGTCAGTACAAATATCCTGGCAGTGTCACACAGTGCAGACATTTTTAGTACTTTTTTATAGGTGGTAGCTATATCGCATAACATGCAATGCCAGGAGTGTTTAGCCCGCTTTATATGCTGTAAGGTGATCATAAAAATGCTCAAATGCGATAAAGTTTATGATATTTTTCCTCTGAGTTGCTTAATTGTCATTTGTGAGAATGTAAACAATGCGTTATCCCATATTCATAAGTAGCAAAAAGTGTACTTTGAGATACATTATTTTCTACTGAATTTAAAGCAAGAATAAAAAGTTCTTGTTTTTTTTTTTTTTTTTTTTTTTACACAGTAGAAGGTCATTTCAGTTAGAGGAACTCAAGCACAAATCCTATGCAAAAATCCACCCCATGATCAAACTATAAATTCTTCATTTACTGCAGAAATCTTTCAGAAAAACAAGTTAATCAACTGCTCAATAAAAGCATTTTGCAAGTTTCTGTACAAATTCCATGCGTCCTAAGTTTTGCATACTACCAAATGTAAAAAATTGTAATACCTAATTTCAAAGAGTGAAGCTGCACCAAAAGAGCACCACAACCAAGGAATGAGCTGCTGGCTGGTTAGGTTGGAGGAGAGTATGAAGGTTTGATTTTTTTAAGTGTGAAGTCAGGACACAGGCACTGACAGTTTAAGTTCAAAATGTTTTTGTTTTTTTCACTCTGCAGAAATACTTACTGGAATTTGGCCAAAAACAATGGAATATATTCATATGCACATCTAGTCGTACACATGTTGATACTTTTGCAAAGTTAAACACGCGGAAACCTGTGCACAAGCTTCAACTACTCGTCTTTGTTTTGACAATTCTATACATAACCTTTTCAACTAAGACAAGGCACTTTAGAGTCAGAGGCTGATATGTTCTAGACAGAGTCAAGAGGCTAGAGATTCCTACAAAAAGAAACAAAAAATATCACCACTTTAGGCCTATACCAAATACAATGCATGCTTTTCTACTGAATAGTTGTTTTTTTTTTTTTATTTCTACATAAAACTTACTGATTGAAAAACAGCCTTTAACATGTAGCATGTGCCTTACTGATATTACAGCTGCTGGTTATGCCTACAATGCAGTTTCCATTTGCACTTAATTGATTAAAATTTTATAAATCTAACTACAGTAGAAACTATTTAGTACTTTTCTATGAAATCTTAATATGCAGAACCATGCTGTGATTTAACAATATGAAACAAGGAATATTCAAATGTTTCACAGTACACACAGAAGCTTCAGACATTAGCTTATGTAGAAAAACAAAGTATAAATCTAAAACAAGACAATAGAATACCTACAAAACAGCTTAAAGCAAACAACTACATACCCATTAATGAAGTCCCAGGTTAACAAAGTGCTCTTAATAAGAAATCAAACTTCTTTCGAAACTTGGTCAAAATAATGATGTTTGACTGGTTGCAATAAAAAGTATGGTTAAAAACATATTTATGGTTTTTCAAAACAGGTTTATTCGAAGAGGAACACTTTTAATCTTTGTCACGGCTTATTTAAATATAGTACTAAAACACTACAGAATTTGTTTGATTTGTTTTCTTTTACTAGTGCAGAATAAAAATAATTTTATCATTCAAAGGAAATACTTACTGTGGGTAAGCTGTGTACTTATGCCACGGTCATTTCAACATCAGTGCTTTAACTTTAGATGTTCTGTTAAATGGTAAATACAGGAGTAATTAAGTGAAATAAAACGCTGTCAGGCACGTTTAGATGCAGGAATATCTGTTTGCTCAACTCAATCCCAGGCTAATATTTTATTAATTTTACATGTGTTCCTCTGTAGTTAAAGAGACATTTGAGTTTTGCCCATTTTATGTTAGTTTCTGTGTAGAGATCACTATTTACCAGTTGGTTTTATTTTTTTTTCTTTTATAAAATAATTCTGATTACAAGAATGGATCAAACCAATTAAACACTTAAACTAGCTTCATACTTGTTTCTAAAACATTCACTGAAAAGCTTGAGTTACAGTCCCTTCAAATATATATTCAGGGAGCTAAAATATTCTTCCACATGTGAGATGGCTGCCAAAAATACTTTAAATCTATTCCTACCAACACAATCCCACACTGATTTGAGTGTGTCTGCTGGTTAAACTAGTTTAACCTCCATTGTGCATTCACTGTAAAATCTGTCAGGTTTGCGATTCACGATTGTGCTTTTATTTGCTTTAAGAAACCTCATAATTTGTAATTAGCCGAAATGTTGGCATGATGTATGTGTCTGGAGAAAAGACGTCCTGCTTAAAAGCATAGTCGTTTTAATCTAAATGCAATCTGGGAACTAATGTAACATTTACATAATGTGAGCAAAAACAAATGAATTTATAACCTTAGTTATAATACTATTGGTTCTGTCAGTCAAACACCATTTTAATTCCAATATATTTCAACCACTACAAGAAAATGTGTTGTTTAGAAAATGTATTATATACTATATTGTACTATATTAGTAGTTTTCCAAAGGGCTAATTCTTTAAATAGTACCTTTAGTTACTGTACATCACCACTTTAATATTTTTGTTCTACAATAAGGACATTCTGTTTTACTAGGCGCACAGGTCTCACATAGTACATAATGTTGGCAAGGTTGCAGAACAACGCAACGATCGTGCTTTTGGCAAACTATACATTTCTTTGACTGAAGCTGATATATTACCTGTTGGGGGAAGAAAAGAGCCGGGATCAGCTACAACTTAGGAAATTCCAACTCATGCAGACTTTAAAAAGAAGCATGCGTGATAACAGACGTGGATGTGTGGAACAGCTGAATAAGCTGTTTTAAAACTATCCAGTTGCTACAAATGAAATGTGTGAGATCTAGGCTTTCTTACCCCATCTATAAGATCTAGGTCATTACGTAGCTGACTCTGGATTGAGTGAAGCTTTGACAAGGGGAGCTGCTCCAGCTCTCCATAGCTACGGAGAAGAGGTGTTCCGGGGGTGCGGCAAAGCATATCAAAGTCCCCCTGGAGCTCCTTCAGCTTGCGCTCAGTTTCTTCCCATTTCTGCTCTGCCAGCTGCCGCTCCGCCTCAGCGGTCTTCGCTTGTTCCTTTGCTTCGAGAGCATCCTTCTGACAAGCTTCACAGGCCTGGAACAAAGGTAGGTGTTTTGTTTGGAAACAAAAGAACCCTTTTTTTTTTAAATGTCCTGATGAAAGTGAACTCCACTTACTTGTTTAACCTGGTGCCAGGCCTCCTCCCATTGCTTGATCTTCCTCTTGGCTTCATCCAGCTCTCTAAAAAGACGTGCCACATCTGCACTACTGGTTGTGGCGGTTAGGGTGCTAAAAACTGGGGATGGGCTTGGTGAAAAGCTGCCACTTACAAAGTCCCAAATGCTGTTTGCTCCTCCATTTAAGCCTAAATGCACAAAGCAAAAAGACTACGGTTAGGTTTTATCATTTAGGAAAGCTATTGCAATCTACAGAAGTTTCTAATATAATGAAATGCTTTTAAGTTCACTTGAGACAAAATATCTAATGCCACCAGCTTACCCAGAGAGTTCTGGGAGGAAGAGGTGGGCGTTCCCAGTAAGCCATGTTCTTGCTTGGCCAGCATGTTTGAAGGCTGATTTTGCTGGGAAACTGTCCCAGAGAGCAGAGACTGTGACAGGGACTGGGAAAGGGAGCTTAGCGGGGAGGTGGAAAGTGATGATGAGGAATTAAATGAGGACGACCGCGCCAGAGATCCTGGAATGTTGACAGGAGCAGATCCACCAAGCACCCTGTGATCTGAAGGAAAACGAAGAAGCAGAGAATTTACAGCCATTTGAGCCAACAACCGACAGACTGCTTATAGACGCGCCTTACTTGCCAGTCCTAAACTGCCCTCTTGCTCCTCTAATTCTTTTTCAAGAGAGGCAACGTTAATGTCACTAAACTTGAGATCCAGCGCTGACCCTGATGGGGGAAACGACATAAATCTGAAATTTTACAACAGAAAAATAGGAAGAGTTCTCAGCCTTTTTATCTATTAGTTGTACATGGCTTACCAATGACGGACTCCACTGTGTTGCTCCCTGGATAGAACGGTGTAGCTTTTGCATTCATTGTTGATAAGGTGGTGGGTGAAGAGCTATCTGAACCAATACTAGAGGCCAAGCTGGATGTTATGCTGGAGGTAAAGCTTGATGCCAAAGGGTTCCCAACAGAGAACACCGTGTTTTGTGTCTACAAGTCAAGCACAGATGTTTTTGTCATGTTCTTAAGTAGAACTGTTCTGTAAAACTGTTCAAAATATAGAAACTGACATACAAACCTGCTTTTCGTGGTCCATCAATTTGTGATCCATTTGCCCTTTGCTCTTAATCTACAAATGAACAAGAGACACAAAAGCAGCAAATTTCAGCAACAAAGAATGTCACTCACATATTTAGAGCTCATTAAGAGACATTGTAAAACTGAAGCAACAGGTTACAAATAATTGTATCTCTTTATTCTGGCTTTTGTTACTTTGTATCATAAAACAGATAACAAATAACATTAACAACAATTCTTTTTTCCGGCAGCTTACATTCTCGTATAAATGAGAAAGTAGACCCTTTTAGCCAAATTTTATAACAAATCCAAGACTTTTCAGCTCTTACAGAAACAGAAATATCACCAACAACTACATCTTTCATTAAAATTCAGAAATGCTCTGTGTTAGACTAAACAAAATCACCGCTTCTTCTACTGATTTTCTGAACCCAGAATGACCAACAAGCTATAATAGTCGAGATGAAATGGCATAAGTGATAAGATTAAAATGACAGGGGAAAAAAATAATGCAAAAGAAATTCCAGTTGTAAAAATTGGCAGAGTTTTATCCTTTCTAGATCTGAACAGAGCGATTCTGTGTACCTGATCCTCACGTTCAAAGCCGGGAGCTTTGGGATAGTTAGACGTCAGAGGTGAGACACGGGATGTGGCGGACTCTGAACATAAACTAGTATTAGTTAGGGGTATTGGCCTGCTGATGGACCCCACTGGGGATAACAAACTGTCGCTTCCTGAGCTTGGTGTTACAGTGGAGTTACTAGAACATGAAACCTGAGAAAGAGAAGCGCACATGACTTGAACAAAATGATGATCAAAAAAAACAACAAATGAAATCAAAACTGCCATTTCAGATAGACTACAAAGTTGATGAAATGAAAATCTATAAAGACTGATAGAGTACAAAAACAGTGAAATGTCAAAATAAAAGAAAAAGACATGTATGATAAATGTAAGAAAAACAAGGATAACAAGTGCAGTAAGCAACCTTAGTTGGGCTCTGGTCATTTTGCTATCAAAGAACGGAAAAACAGAGAAAAACATACATGTCCTACTTGTCCGTTGCTACTGGTTGCGTTGGTGCTAAGGTTGGCTCCACTGTTCCACTCAGAGATTGGACACTCAGGAAACTGCTGGGAGCCCAGCTGGGACTGCGAACTTGAATGTATTGCTGAAAGCAATGAGTTCATAGTCTCCTCTGTAGAAGGAATTCCTACAAATATTCAAATAAATTCATTCATCTAAACTGTCAGTGAAATACGCTTTAGCTTTTTTCACACATGATTTGCAGCTTTTGTTTGGAAAAGAAGAAAACAAAGCTTCTCCCGGTAACAGAGGTGGCCTGGTGGAGCATTAGTTTGCTTACAAATAGCTACTCAGAATCATAGAGTCAGCAAGGAGCAAGAGGTTTCAATCTTTTTTCTCTTAATTTAGTTTATCGTGCACATCTTACATTCCCTACCTGGGATCAATAAGGGATCCATTTAAACACATATGTCAGGCTTACTTTAGAAGTGGCTAGTAGACATGAGTCACGGTGCCCTTCTCGTGGCGAGTTAAACACCACTGTACCACAGTTTTAACGCAATAACTTAAAGCATATAATGAAAATAAATTATCTAACTGGTTTAATTTAATGATTGCCAGATTTCCAACTGTAGCTCTAAAGCAGTGTTACCTTAATAAAAAAGGTGATTAGTGCTCCTGTAGTTTCCCCAACTTGGCTGTCTGTGTTTTTTGTGAATGGGAATAATTCCAAACAACCAAATTTGCCTTTCGTGTATGTATGGGAAAAGTGTAGTGGCCTTCTTTCAGTCAGCTAAGCATAAGTGTGCAACACCAAGGGAGAAATGGACAGTACTGTATTACTCTAAACTTTATACAGTCAGAAACAACTCTGATTACTCCACTGCTTTCTGTAGAATCTTATTAAAAGGAGTTTAAACCACAGGAAATGTGGATGGTCTTAAAAAATGTAACTACTTAAAACCTTGGGATTTCTTGCAACTGGTAACTGGCCAATGCCTAGTGGCGACTGGTGCAAATTAGAAGGTTCACTATTCCCATTTTAAAATAACACAACAATTGTAGTTTTTAAACATTATACTTACTTTCCACATGTGCAAATGCACAAAATGGTCCTCTGGGACAATAACCTGTTTGTCGTTTATCATTGCATTTAGTGGATTTGTAGATCTGAAACAAAGAAAAACCAATCATATGTTAACATTATGCAACACTTGTACACCTTTGATTAGAAGAGACAATAATCTAAACTGTGTGTCACTGTTTAAGAACTATTTCTAACAGAATTTAGCCTTAAAATCTTTGTTTCACTAATATTTTAATGAAATAAATAATTTTCTACTGATTGCTTAAAACAAACATCTCACTCACCTCTGGGTGAAACTGCTGTTCAGTACGAGAGTGACAATACTGGCAACTGTCTGCACTGTCACACTTTGACGGCTCACCCCATTCGTCACCATGTTTCACATTAGGGCAAGGAGTTGACCTGCATGCACAGTCAATACCTTTAACATGCTAATGCAGGGACACACCATCATATTTTCCTTAGTACTAAACAATAGCTCACCTGTACTTGAACTTCCGTGGATTTCTCCTTCGATCCCTGCTGTTGTGGTAGTGGGGACACGCGTAGCCCTGTCTGCATAATCTTGGCGGTTTAGTACACTGATCTGTTTTATAATTGGCTAACACAAAGTTGGTGTCTGCAAAATAAGAAAAAATACCTTTTAATGTCATATTTCTTCCTTTCGCTTTGCAAAAAATAGCAACAAGTTTGCTTCTTTAGAACTAAAGTGTTCCTTGAATGCAAACCTTTCTTCATTTAAGAGGTGGATACTCACCTTTCCACCGGGGATCTTCAGTCAGAGTTTTCTCAATCATAGCTTGGCTGGCCAGTACACCAGGTTGCAAGTCAGGGATACCTTCCCCAGATCCCAACTGGCCATTCTGGAGGGCCTCTTGTGCTTGTATTTCTCTATGAACATAGAGAAAATAAAATTATTTCACTCATGTCTTAAGAAAAAAAGAACTACAAATAACTGTGAAGGGAAATGATGTTAAAAAACTGGGCTTCTTTTTTGTCTCAGAAATTTTTGCAGTGACCTTTAATATTATTCTGTGCCCTCAATCTTAAAAGTGTATAAAATGGGGTTTCTTCTTGCACTTTCAAGATCTGAGCCCAAATTATGGCAGACATGAGAAAAGGTCACCATATGCTTTGCACGTCACCTGATATCATAGACTGGAGGTCGGAGATCATGTGGCCCGTGAGCAAAAGCACAGTGGAGGCCATTCTTCACACAATGCCCTCGAGCGTCTGTCTCATGGATACAAGTGCCAGTCTTGTAATATCGTAGATGGTACTTGCGCTCTGTGTCACCAGTGGTGCGGTGTAAATACGGGCAACTAAGAAAACAAGCACACAGAAAATGCAGATATCTAATCAAATTTGATTTCAAATACAGCAGGTTTTACGATTATATCATCACCATATTTGAAGGGCAAAAAATAAACCTGCAACTTTAGGAAAGCCTAATCTATGGATAGTTTCAAAATGCACAGAGATTACACATCTTCATAAAAGCAATAACTTATTCTACCTGCATACCTTTTTACAGAAAACCCTTTAATGCTTTAAGAAATGTGTGACCAGCAAGCCTCTTGAATAAACCACATTTTCTTTTCATGAGCTATAGTTGCTATAGCAACACACAAGGTCATACAAAAATAGCTTTTATTACAGAGGAGGAACTGTGAGGTTTGCAGTATACTGTACATGTTTCATTAGTCTAGAAAATTGTTAAGCATTCAGTTAATTAAACTGTTAATTAGCTGTCAAAGAGCAAAGCTGCATTAATTGGAGAGGCACTGTCAGCCCTTTTTTATTTATTCTAATATGTATTTTTAATTCATTTTAATTAATTTTTAATAGGACAGTAAAAACATTTCAAAACCCTTAAAGTTTTTGGCAAATGTCAAAAAAAAATATATAAGAAAATGTATGGAGATAAACAGACAACTTACTCTAAACATAGCATTGTGAGAATCTAGTACTTTTAAAGATGTTACGTTTTGAGAAAAATGCCATCACCTTTGGTTTAAAAACAAGATAAAAGCTGCAGAAATGTAAGCTAAAAAAGAAGAGCCAGCTAGTCAAACAAGGCGCCAATCAGAAAAAAATATAGACCAGTCACGCAACATAAAAGATAAATTCATCAATTTTATATTGTGGGCAATATTGTTGAATGTAGGAACGCTGCTATAGATGGATTTAATGTCACTTCACTTCCTTATAAAAAGACACACCTCCTTTGGGGATTGATTAAGACTCAATGCAACTACTGGGCAGCTCTGTGCAATAAAAGCTTTAAATAATCAAACAGGTCTGTTCTGTAAGTTTTAGGTGTTCGAATATCATACTTTCCATCCCTTTAAAGGGGGTGTGGCAGATTCACAATGACTGGATGTCTGAGACCTTCAAAATTCAGCTCTGACAAAAACAGCTTGATCCTCCTAAAGAATTTTTAAACTAATTCACCATCTCTGTTCATGTTTTCAAGTGCCTGTACAACAAAAACACACACACCTTTTTTTTTCAGCTCGAGCAAAACTTAGAATGCAAAACGTGTTAAGATAAAGGCACTTTTAATTAATATTATATTTATTTGCCCAGGAAGCTAACAGCAGTTAAAATATTCCTCTGTGCATTAATATTTACAATGCTATCAAATAACAGAGGATTTGGCTAAAATGCCTTATAATACATTACGATAACTTGACACATGACACAAGAGTTTTTATTTAGTACTTGCATGTGCATAATCAATAGAAAAGCATCTGTTTTGTCCTAATTTGCAAAAACGGAGGTTGTTTCAGACATGGTAAAACGAGGTATGTTACATTCAGCAATTGGTTTACGCTCTTGGCTTTGCCATTCCATTAAAATAAGCCTCTTAATTGCTATTGTGGGAGAATGACTCATGATTACGTAAAGTGAATAGAAAATCGTTTTGTATCATTGTAAATAATATATACAATTAATTATTTGGAGGAAACCCAGAATATCATGCGTTAACTTTTTTTCTGTTTGCAATATAACACAAGCTTATTGCTAAAAGTTTTGTTCTCACAAAACTGTGTTTGATTTACCCAAAACCGAGTAGAATATTTTTTTTTAAATCATCCAACCAGTCTGTTACAGTACAAAGTACCTGCTGAAATGATACATAAGCCCCTTCCTTAATTAGCCTTCACAGAGTCCAGAGTCCATTAAAAGTTAAACATATGTTTATCTGAATTTAAAAATGAAACTATAACATTTAGTTTAAAAAAATGATTTAGGGGGAAAGTAGTTCTGTTTAAAGGTGTTTTGGAAAAGAGTTCTCTGTCACTGTTTTAAATAGGAAAAATATGATGTTATACAGTAAGGAACATCACCTTAAATGACATTCATTCCTCTAAAAACATTTATTAAATATCATTACTTGAAAGTTCCATGGCAACATTTTTTATTTTTTTTTGTATTTCCGTGACTTTGGGTCGCAATGTTACAAAGATTTCATTGTTTCAATATGTACGAACATACATTACACCAGAAATCTTCATTTTTTACCTACATATATCATATTCATATCATAATAACGTTTTTATAATACCCTTTTAGAAGAAATTGTTTGTTTTAACATCCACCTGAGCTGAAAACCTTAATAACCGACCTTGTAAAACTCACTCTTTGAAGCAACAAATAGAAGCTATGACCACAGAATAAATGCACCAAATGATTTAAATTCTTAATTTACTGATGATATGATGAAAATGATTGCTGTTCCAAACATGTCACTCACCCTGCAACGTGCTGTTTATGGTAACGGGTACTTACTCATCTCCATCGGGGCAGATCCCTGTGGTCTCATCGTATTTCGTGCAGTACACGTCGGGGCTGTAGTTAAAGGTCCCTTCTCTTCTTCTGATGGGCCGCCTTCGTCGCTGGTTCAGAAAATGCCAGTGAAAGCAAGTAAAGGGTCTGTGCTGCGTACACTTGTGCTGGAGGAACAAGGGGCACTGTTCCGTCCTGAACTCCTTCAAGTATCTGCAACAGCGAGAGGAACAAAACAACGCGGCGTCGTGAGCCGAGCTTAAAAACGGCTTCTCAGTAAACCCCGAGCGGACAAAAGCAAAAGGAAATGGACAGAGATGCGTCGTGTTGTAGTTTACTACTATAGAGTATGTTGGGTCGTCAACGTTGGCTCCGCTATTCCGAGCACTAACTACGCATCCTTTTTCACGTAACAGTTGTTCACAACATCCGAGCGTACGTCTATAACTGTGCGTAGAAAGAAGGAACTTAAAATAAGGCCGAGCTATTTACAAGCACAATGGTTAGCGAGTTCCTTGCTAATCACTTAGCGAACCAAGAAGTCTTCATAATGTTAAATACACGATTCAAAACCATTCCGCATTGTTGTGGAACAAATGTCAACGACCCGACAACGGACTGTTAGGCAGCAAGGCGAAAGAAGACGTCCGTCTTCTCTGCCTTGGCGCTGGTGTTGTTAGCAGTCGTTGTTTGCCATGTAACGTAAGGCAGTCACAAAGCCAGGAAAAGCACCATGTTTTTAACGCACACACGAGAGTTGAGAAATACTAGACGTGCAAACGCATAAAGGTGCATGCGCAACTGGCATTTTTGAAACAATTAATTTTCCTATTACTTCGCTGCAGCGTTACTCACGTATAGTGGGTAGGTTTCTCGGTTTGAGGAGACGCATTGGCCGCCGTTTTCGAAACCGACGGCATTTTCAGTCAAAACAATGAATTGCGCATGCGCTCGGATCTGTTGCTCGTCTGCAGGCACGTCCGCCTGCACGACAATATTCTGCAAACGGCCATACGGATGTTAGGGAACGTAGAAAAACATGAAAAAGCTGCCTACTTTTTTATTACTATGGAATGATGGGGAAATTAATATAAATGTATAGAAACATATTTTAGGATTAAGACAAGATTAAGCTGGAGATACTGAGCGGAAAACTCAAAAATGAGAAGAATATTTGAGATGATCATATCATTGATATTTAATCAATGATATGACATTTGTATCTGTACCAGATATGAATCTATATGTATCTGGCATTTGTGATGCCAGATACATATAGTTTCATATAGCTTCTTGATTTTACCTTTCATATTGGATGGGACATTTAGTTGGAAATTATTTTTTATTTGGAAATGGAAATATTTGGAAATGACTCTTCTACCTGGTTAGTTAACCTAATAAGTCATATGAGAAAATGTAAAGTTAGTTTGCTTCAAAAGTGCTTTTAAGAACAATTTTTGATTTTTTTTCTCTAAGGACAACAATATTTTAAAGAGAAAACATAATTTTCTTTATAAAAAGTTACTCAGTTTTACTCTCAACAACTTTTTTGAGAGTGAAAATATTCAAAAAACGTTATTTATTCATTTATTTATTTCTAGAACAGTGGTTAGGTTATCTAAATAAGTTGCCAACTATTACATTTTAAGTATTTATTGTAAAAGCACGTGACCTCATAAATTATCATGTCTATATTATGGACTCCAAAGTATTGTACAGCTTAATTAGAAAATTAATAATAGTAAAAAAGTTTTATATCCTACATTAAAGGGCTGCATGGTGACACAGTTGGCAGCACTTCTGCCTTGCAGCAAGAAGGTCTGGGGTTCAAATCCCAATCTGGGGTTTTTCTGTTTGGAGTTTGCATGTTCTCCCTGTGCATGTGTAGGTATTCACCAGGTACTCTTACACTCCAAAAACATCAGATTATTGTTAGATTATTTGGTCGCTCTAAATTGCCTTTAACTATGAGGGTGTGCATGCATGGTTGTTTGCCCTTTCTGCATCTCTGATGCCCTGTGATGGCGTGGCGATCTGTCCAGGGTCTCCCAATCCTTGCCCAATAAGTGCTGGAGAATCACACCTAATCACATCCTAAATTAAGGATTTAATATTACAGTGACATATTCATGGATGGATGTTACTTTGTGTTTGCAGGGATCCTTCTTGCAGTCTCACACTATATTGTCAATATATCCAACAGTACTTCATATTTGGGACATACACATACACAGTCTATTTAATGTATTTAGTTCTTTATCCCGAATTAATCCTGAATAAATCCTTTTAATTTGTATTCAGATTGCTTCTATTTATTTCCTCTTTTGCAGTTCTGTTGCAATGTTTAAGTTATTCCCATAAATAGAAAGTAAGCAATCACAACAGGACTGAATGTAAAAAAAAACCTTCATAAAGTGCAGAGTACTAAAAAATCAAATCTTTTTTAATCTTCTGCCTTTTAGTAGACACCAGAGGACTTTAGGCCAAAATTGACTGGTATTTGGAACTATTCATAACTCCATCCACCTTGACAAAAAATAAACTAATTTTAACCTGAAGAAAAGTAATCCCAGAGCTCAATGCTGCCACCACCCATCAAGAATACATTAGGTTGTTGTCACATGTGAAACACAACCAGAACTTGTAGGAAATTACTACAGCTACCTTAATACCACCTTGACCACCTGCCTGGAGGAAATAAACACATGGATGAGGCACACATTTCTACAACTAAACAGCTTCAAGACCGAAGCCATCTTAGTCGGCACTCCACATCAGGTTCGGTCATCTGACATCACCAGCATCACCTTCTCAGGACAAGATATTTCATTTTCCACATTAGTCACCAGCCTGGGTATGTCATTTTTTAGCATTTCTTTTATCATGTAGCATTTTGAGATTTGCTTAAAAATAAAGTGCATTACAAATGAGAATGCTGTCATGGTGTTAAATGCTGTGGATTTTTTTTCTGTACTCATCTGACTGAAACCTTTGTACAATTATATAATTTTTTACTTTTGTAAACTCTGCAAACTATGGCTTCAAATAAAGGCTGAAAGAGAGCAAATGCCAAACAAGTCCTCTCAGGACAGCTGGACTTTATTTCTGGTTCACCTGAATCAATATAATTGATGGCAGGTAGTCAAAATGACTGAATGCTGAACTTAAATCAATAAATCATTAGTCTAAGGGTGAGCACATTTATACAACAGGATTATTGCAGCTTCTTATCTTTGATGATTTTTCTTTGTTGAATGTCTGTTTTTCAATTGGATTTAGCAGGATATGTATGTCACTGTAAGTGTGACAAAGCTTGAAAAATAATTTATCAATATCAACTTTTTGTATCATAAAAACCAGGTGAGTCCAAAGGGTGAATATTAGAAAAAAAATTAAGAGTGATGATTTGTCTCCTCGTCCTCCAAACTTCTGATTTCTGTTCTCCCTCTGAATCTGGAAGGCTAATCTGTCCAGCACTTCTTCTTCTGAGTGGCTTAAATATACAAATGCAATTATGTGTCTAATCTATTATTCAGTTTTTGAAGTCCACTGAGTTCACATTCTTGCAATCATACATAAGCCCTGGCTTACCCTGTTGTAATTACTTCGACAAACCCCATCCAAGCTCAGTTTACAGTTCAACAATTACCAGCACTCTTTCATACACCAGACAAACATCTAAAGGTGACCTTTATCTATAAAACAATATTAAGGTGTATATTTAAATCAGCTCAGCGCAGAATATTCTGTTGCACAATCTGAAAACATTTAATAGACACTATCTGCTTTAAGTCTTGAGTGACTAAAATAAAAACTAAAAGCATTTTTGTTTATTCTGTTTTGCTACAGCATCATCCAGAGGAGGTATGACAAAGGGAAAGTCACACCCTTTTTTTTTCTGTGACGTCAGCCACCACAAACCCTTAACCTTGCTCAGTAGTCTCAGCTGTTCACAGATTCCACAGTCAAGCTCTTCTCACAGCCTGTCAGACAACAATGTTTTTCAGCGTGCAGATCCGTGTGTATGATTGATGCGAAGGTGTTATTTTGCTTCTCCTCAGACTCTGAATACGTGAACACAGAGGGTCATTTTAATATCAATAACCTTTACAGTCTGCTTTGCATTATTTGTTGAATGACTTCTTGCTTAGACGCCCTCAGTGGCGCCTACCATGGGCTTTAAATGTGGTTTAATATGAGCAAATGTTGGTTACACAAATCCATTTTTGAAAATCTTAATAAAATAAAAGAGAACAATTTCATGATCTAATTAAGGTAGTACATTTTTTTTGTGTCAGAAAGATTTACAATAATTATCACCATTAGTCTCATGCACTGCAGTGAGTTTCGCAATTTTGTAATCACCGAAAGAATCCTGATCATGGCGTTCCCAGGACACTTACAGCTGGAATAACAGTTTGTGGGTTGGACTACTGTTTTTTTTCCCCAGTAACAGAAAAAAATATAAACAACAAAGTATTTTTGTTTCCCTTATTATTGCATTGTAGATACACTACATACTACTATTAAATTATAGAGAGCAGTAAAGGAAAAAAAGAACGTTTACTTATTTTACAAAATAAAGATACTTTGCTTTTTCTAGACCTTGCAGCTTCAAAGGAACTTCTGAGCTTGTGGGAGGGTACGTCTGAAAACACGCTTCCTACCAGTAAGCAAAGAGCTCTGCAGCCAGCATTTGAAGAGTTTTTAATAAATGATAGCGGGATCACAGCAGTCCAAAACTGCTCAACTTACCCAAAGATATTACAGTAGTTCAGGTTGTTTTATTGTTGGTATAAGAAGAAAAGAAAAAGTGTAGATTCAGTTCATAAATAGACATAACAGGGAAGTTGGTCACAAATGTGCAAATAAATTATAAAATAAATGCTAACAGTGCTTATCAAAAACTTACTGAATGCTGATCCTTTTTTAAAATGCATTATTATAGAATAAAGCAGCTCCATGTTGCCAGCACTGACGAATATGGTCTTTATCTCCCCACGCAAAACAACACTGGCATCTTCTGACCACCCTTGACCTCAAAAGATCTGACAAAACAGACCAACATCCAGCTTTTAATCACTTGCAAAAATTCTAACATTTTCTGCAATATGTTTAAACATGTTTTAGTTTAAGGCCACAGAAAAATGAACCAATATGGTCAAACGTTATTAAGTGCCTCAAGGGTTAAGTTATCTTAAAACAAGACTGTGATAAAAATTTTCTTATGTCCATAAATAGTAATACAAATAAAGGTGATGACTGGCATTATATACAAAACATAGTGTTTTTAAGGTGTTTGGCCTGATACTACTGGAAAAGTGGAAAAAGAACAAGGATGTGAATATTTATTTAGCATCCTTCACGCTTTGACTCAATCTGATGACATCTTCTATTAAACAAAGCAGAGTTAGAGCATTGTGTTAGACAGATGCATAGAAAATACGGACTGTATTTGCTGTGTCCTTGACTGTTCTGCATTTGTAAAGCCATATACTCAATATTCCTGAATAACGTGGATGGTGTACACTTGTGTTCTTCTTGATAAATACAATTTTCACTTTTCTTTTTGGAGAGGATATGTTTTTTTTTGTAATTGAAATTACCCTTTTAGCTCCAGTAGCTCAAATAGATAACCTGATTAGATTCAGTGTGATGGAGCACTTCCTCTATGAGACGGCTTTGGCTTTAAAGGAGCATTTGATTTTTTTACAGGTGATCCTTTTTGCCCAGAAAATGTTCTGGGAGTTTTGCATCATGGAAGGCAAAGCATACACTTCTCATGTGCAAAAACTGTCCTCTTTGCTGTCAAAATCAGTTCTCTTTGTCTTTGCCACAGCAAATGCTTGAAAAGAAAATACCTTATAGTAGAAAAGAAATACTTCAATATTCTCATAACCTATCTTCTCAAGAACACGCACATAAACTTGTCTTTTCATACCTATTTGAGAGGTTTTTTTGTTCATAAAGCGAGCAAATAATCGGAGGCAAAACCGAACGAAGCTGAATGATCCTAAGAACGAATTAATATCTAACTTGAATATGAAAAACTTTATGGGGTAAGTTTTCTAAAAGCTGTTCTACTTATTGCATTCACACCTCTGAAACTTTGCCCCTGACTGGGAGGTGTAAATCAATGCCATGGTGGCAGAAGCGATTCACTACTGACCAGCTGGCTTTCTGCTTGACAAAGAGACGCAGCTTGTCCCTGAAAGTTTCCCCCAGAAAGCTGTAGATGATGGGGTTAAGACAGCTGTTGGAGAATGCTGCAAGGTTAACAATGTGCCCTGTGAGCGGGTAGTCATGCCATAGGGTGGTAGCAGTCTTCTTTGATGGGTTGGTTGTGCCCTGGAGCAGCTGGATGCTTATGAAAACATTTTCCGGCAGCCAGCAGATGAAGAACACCAGAACCACCACCACGATCATACGCAGGGCTTTCTGACGCCTGGGCCACAACCCACGGTGCTTCTGGGCCCTCATGAGGATTCGAACAATCAGGGAGTAACATATACCAATGATGGAGAAGGGGACCAAAAAGCCGATGGTCACCTCCAACCACTGAATTTCAACGACGTTAGCGAAGCAGAAGTGCACTTCACCCCTGTGTTGGGTCTGTACTATAGTAAAGGGTAGGAGGGTTGCCAGGATGGAGGCCATCCAGATGAGGCCACAGCTCAGCTTGGCATGCTGCATAGTCCTTAACGGGCAGCTGTTCATGGAGCTGGCCAAGGCGATGTATCTGTCGAAGCTCATCCACGTCAGGAAGAAGATGCTGCTATGCATGTTGATCTGCAGGAAGAGGGACATGAAGGTGCAGAGGATGGCGTAGTCGTAGTACCTTTCATTCAGGTTGAAAACCTCAATGAGTGAATCTGCCACGAGGATGAGGTCGGCCACAGCCAAATTCACAAAGTAGAGATCAGGAATGGTCATCTTCTCTCTGTGGGTCAGGTTTACCACCAAGATTAGGATGTTCCCGATAAATCCAATAGGAAAAAGAAGGATAGTGTACAGGCAGGACAGGAAGAGGCCGATAATGTAAAACTGGTACTTTTCAGAGATTTCACTTGTAGTGCTGTTTCTGAATGAAGTGTTCAGTTCTTCTGTAGTGTTATTATATATCCAGATCAAAACAGATGACCTCCCTTCCATGCTGATTTTGGTCAACCTGTTTTAAATCATAAGCCACATATAAGTCACATTCAGCAGCTACATCATTACACCACACCAGTTCCCAGTTTTCTCTTCTTGAAGGGAAATTCATCTATGCTGTGTTGACATGCTGACAGAAGTCAAGTTAGTAAAACATTTATGGGATGTTTGACCCCATATTGACATCAAGTTTCATCTGCAAGTAAATGTTTGATGAAAAACAGAAACACTTCCATGTCTTGAAATCAGCTTTGATCTTTGCCTCGGATGAGGCGCATCATTCTGGTTGTTGAACATGTGATCCGGAGATTAGAAACTGGCTTTTTTTCTTCTCTTTTGAATCATTTAATTGGAGTGCTGCTTTGTCCTTTCAAATACACGTGGTATTCTTATTCAACGAGAAAAGCCTTGATATGCTATTGCTGTAACACCTGAGCTGTGAAAACAATACCAGAAGGAAAGTAATTAGAGGACAAAACCTTAAAAACCAGCAGTTATAAAGCATAGAATGCAATGTTTATTATTATTCAACATTTAAAAAAAACAAAAGTAATTCAGAATTGGTTTGATAGCAGCCTTGTAATGGTAAAAAAAAAGATAAGGGCCAACTCTATAAACAGATTAACATTCATGTTTTGGACTTAAACAGATGCATTGAAATCCTGCTTTAAAATCCACAGACAGTTCAAGCCCCCTCCAACCTGTCCGTGCAGACTTGATGACCATTCATTTGTAGATTGAATGAAAACAAAAAGTATATTTACTTTTAATAATCCTCGCTCCTTGAGATCGGCATTCAACACATGCACACACACATTTTAAATCAAATCTGTTGTCTATTGAAAATTACACTGGATCATCTTTAGGCCCAAAATCGCAGACTCTTCCCATAATACCATCCTCTGTTTGGTAAACATGACCTTTGATATTTACAGTCTTCTGGGATTTATTTACTCCTCACGGCAGTAATTTAAGAACAGAACAATAAATAAAAGCATGAATTGGTTGGAAGCTGTCGGAAATAAAATATTTATTTAGCTAATTTTTCAAATTCCTGGTGGAAATCTTATAATAAATAATAAAATGTGCACTTTATATGATTTTCTCTTGTTGGTCAAATACAAACAACACAGACCCCACATAACCTATAAAAAACAAGATTCTAAACTTCTATATTATTAGAATGACTTCTACATCTATTTCTAACACTTTGTAAGGAAAGTTTTCTTTGTAATTTTAAATTGTTTCCCACCAAAAGAAAGCCAAGAATTACGTAAAGGCTCTCAGATAAACTGCAATCAAGTACTTCAGAGATGTATTAAAGAAAATGAGAGCTTGATGATGAGATAAGCTAAAACTTCAGCGACCAGTACTCTCAAGACAGAAAAAAACTCTAACTATATTCAGTGCATAAGTATTCACAGAGGATTTAAATATGAGACTGTTAATAACCGGACTTACTTTGTATTTGTGATGTATTGCTTCCCCATGGTTGTCCAGTGCAGAGACAGAAAGCCAGAGATTTGGAAATCCCACGTCCAGGCTTCTCTTCTGCACCATCTACCGTTTGGCCCAGCCCTGTCTGGGGATGAGAGGAGGGCGGAGAGAGGCGGGGAAGCAGGAGATGATCTGACTTCCATGTTTTACCATCATGCTTCATCAGATCCGCTGGCTGTTTACATCTGTTTGTGGTTTTACTGTCTCATCACAGAGGTTGGACAGGGAAAAGCACAAATCTTAAAACTCAGCCTGCTGATTATAACACAATATGAAATTTGATCAGGATGTAGGAAGTTCTATGGGAGATTGGTTTTGAAGGTTGCTGTGGCAACCACTTACATTTTTTGCTGTATTTGTTCACCTGGGTAGCCCAGCTTTTAGTGTTAAAGGCCATGCAAACACACACCTCATGACCTTGTTTTTGCGGCCATATGCTAGAATGATAAATCAAATGTTGACATGATGTACACCATTGTACAATGATGGAAAAGTAATATTTAATGTCTATTTAAATATGATGTTATGTGCAACAATTATGTTTAGATTGAGGGAAAGACTGTGAGCTTTCACCCGCAATCAGTGCAAAAAAATAGCAGGCTCTTTGCTCCTGGCCAGGACTAACACTATCATAATTCTAACTATGTGTCCTGACTGAGACTGCTGAGATCTGTTGTTGTGCAGTCAGTATGTGTGGTGTTTTTTAACAGCTGGGAAGGATTGATGAGGATGGATGCATTGACTACAGACGAACAATAATTTGCTTTTACCGAGATATTTATAACACTGTCAAGCAGAAGAAAAGAGCCTACAGAAAGTATTCCCAGAGCCTAATGTTTCTACAGTTTATGTTACAGCTTTACTCCAAAATGGATTAAATAAAATTTCCCTCCCATTTCTACACACAATCATAGAGAATGACATTTTGTACAAATTTACGTGATGCATAGTGGTGGCAGCATCATGCTATGGGGATATTTTTTTCTCTGTAGCAAAAGCAGTCCTCATAGGAAGTAAGATAGTATCAGCAAAATATAGAGAGATTATTCAAAAAAACCTTCAGACTGCGCTGGAACTAAAGCAGTGATTCATCTGTAAGTAGTACAATGACCCAAAGCACACTGCAAAAACACTGAAGAGCAATCTGTGAATTTCCTTGAGTATAGCCTAGACGGGCGGAAATCCAAGTGAACATCTCTAGAAAGACCTGAAAATCTCTGTCTACCAACATTGCCCATGACATCTGAAAGGGCTTGAGTTGGTCTGCAGAGAAGAATGGTAGTAAATGCCCCAAAAGGAAGGTTTGCAAAGACTGTAGAGAAATTGTCATGGCTGCGAAAGGTACTTCAACAAAGTATTTAGACAAAGCTGTGAACACTCACGTACATGTGATTTTGTTTTTTTAATTTTATTGTTTTAGATGAGAAAAAAGTCAAACAAAGCGTTGTGTCTTGTTCATTGTGGGGTATTGTAATTACAATTTTAAGGGGGGAAAAGATATAATCATTTTTTGGAGCAAAGCTGTAACACGACAAAATGAGCACAAACTAAAGCACCGTGAATACCTTCTAAATGTACTATGTCTTAAAGTTTTTTTAAAATAAACTTACTACGATGATCATAATCTAATATATTCCATGCAGTCATCATGCAGATTTTAGAAAAAATTAAAGGTTAAGGATAGCAGGGAAGAAGTGTTTTGTTTTACCGTTAAAAATATATCTGGAAAGAAACACTGCTATCCTCACAGGTGATTAAGCCATTTTATCCAAAACAGGAAAGGGAAACAGAAATCAAGGCTGATCCTTGAACATTTCCTCAAGATCAGCCTGTGAAGTGGCAGAAACTCCTAAATTTTGATTTTTTTGCTATTTCTCTATTGTCTACAGAAGCTAATTTTAATCCTCACAATATGAAGCTGCAGAACTAGACAATATCGGCACAGTAAAACACCTGATGGGATAAACAAGTTAAAGCTTTTACCAGGGGAATGGACAAGATTTGGTATCCAAGAAGACAAGGATTAAATATATTTTTGTAGCTAAATTGAAGAGTGAGGAGTGTAAATTGTCTGAAACATTTGCATTGCTCCCTCTTTCTAAATCCAGAGTTATTCAGTCTGCATGACTTCACACAGATAAGCAGAAAGTGGGGATATACTGTTCATTCTAGTGAAACAATGTGTTAGCATGTTGAAGAACCAGACATGTTGAAGAAGCAGACAAAAAACTGAAGGAAACATCAATTCTTCTTGGAAGTTATGAGACTAACTTACAATTTTGTCTATATTGCTTCATATATAGTTGTTTTTAAGAACATGTCAGATCTCTTACATGCAGATGCATCTCAATAATTAATATGTCATCAAAAAGTTTATTTATTTCAGGAATTCAATTCAAAAAGTGAAACTGATTTATAGATTTATTACACACATAATATTGTCAGTGAATCATTTATGTGTTAATTTGTATGCTAAGCTTAGATAAGTATCATGCAAAAAGACATAAGAATGACCCATACTCAGTTTACAGGCAGAAGCCTGTCATTAGATTTTTAGTTTTGTCTAAAGAAAAGTAACCCAGAGCATGATGCAGCTACCACCATGTTTCACTGAGGTCAGGATGGTCCTTTGGTTATGCTCAGTGTTTTTTAGAATCATAGCCCAACCTTTAAGCTTGGTTTTATCAGACAATACCCTAATCCCAACATGGTTTTGGGAGATTTTAGCCAGGTCAGAAGATTTTACACCTAAAACACAGCCAGTCATTGTTGGAAAATCCTCCCTTTTCTTTGGTGTTGCTGTCGGCCTCTTGGTAGCCTCCATGGCCAGTTTCTCTCTTGTTTTTTTTCAAAAATTTTCAAGAAATATCCAGTTTTAGTGATGTCACTGTTGCCCCACAGTTTCCCCAGTTATTGGTAATCATCGTTATTGTGCCATGGCGTGTAAATAAGGCTGAGGAATTTTTGCACTCTTCTCCTGACTAGTAACCTTTGTACAACTAGTTCACCTCTGATCCTTTGTGAGCTCTCTGCAAATTATGGCTTTAGCTCAAAGATGCAGATGTGAAAAAGTCAGGAAAGAGAGCTGAACTTTATTTTAAGTTAATCATATTCAATATAATTGATGGTGTGAACTAAAGACTGCTGGCTGCTGAAAAAGAATCAGAAGATGCATCAGCAGAGTATTAGTTTAAGGATATGCACCATGACCTTGTGCAATCAGACAACTGCAGATTTTTATTCTATACATCCCTGAACTATAACAGATTTGTTTTTGTTGCTTTTCAATTAAACTGTACAGGATTAGAAGTTTTAAAATAATTGACTGTGGGAAAACATGTTTAAAGCACAAAAACCTGGTATTTTAACAGGGGCGTGTGCTCTTTTGCGCTGTGCTTTAACATGAATTAAAGAATTTTTTTATTTGTTGCCATTGTTACATAATGTTGCACTGCCTCTTTATGTCCACAAGATGGCTTGCTGGCATAAAAAGTGAATATTTTTGCTGAAACGACTGGAACCTGAGGCCTTGGTTGTTTGGAACCACCCATATAAAGTACAGAAATATACAAATATGTTTTCCAAACAAGCACAGTTAAAAATATGAAATAATACTGGGCACAGCAAGAAGACTGAGACTTCTTTTGGTAGTTGTAGATATATACAAATATACATATATATATATATATATATATATACACACAACAACAGTACTCCACCCATTTAAGTGGACATCTGCACAGGGCAGTGTTTTGGATGGGAAACAGTGGAGTTCAACTGTTTGTGGTTTGGGGTGGGTGGGGGATACCGCTGTAGGGGACAAAGTGGGAGGTCTACAGGAGGGAAGGTAAAACACCATCATCTGCCTCCACTTACCAGCCTTGTGTGCTGCTGGCTCCATGCAGCATCTCTAACAGCTACAACCACAAACTGTGAATGGAACATTCTGCCAAGTCCAGCACAGTTTGCTCTGCTTCCAGGGCAATTTCTTCAGCTGATGCTGGGATTTTAATGGTGACCTATCTAGTTTTTTTAATGCTCTGCTTTCTGTCTTAAGAGGAAAAGCAGTCAATAGCACTGGTAACAGAGGAAGGGTGGATTGTTTTTCAAGCATCTGCTCTGATCTACTTGTTTTCTCTTGAGCTGAAGTGGTGTGTTGGGTCAGAGGAGGTTTTTCCTCGAAGAGGAATCTGTTGGATTTATTATGTTATTTTTTTCACCATCATCGTGTTTTAAATAACTATCACTTCAGACTGTCTGTGCATGTTTTGTCTTGCTTTGTTCTTTTTTAAACCCCCCACATGTTTATTTTATGCACTGAATAGCTTTCTTTGTTCCCTTTCTCATACTTTATCTATAATTCCAACTGTGCCCTGTCCAGTCATGTTCTTGTCCTCATACTCAGTCCAATTTCTCCCGTATTAAGAAAAACATCAGTGGTCTGAGGTTGTGTGTGAAATATGTTTGACAGCCAAATAAAGCATAAAAGGCTGAGGGCCAAATGTTCTGTCTTCTTAGGTGGCCTGATGCTGTTCAGTGTTTAACTTGACCCTCATACTTTTGGTCTAGCTGAACCTCTTAAGAAGGAAAAACAATATTAGGACTAATGCATCACATTAAATACTGTGGGATTTGTCAGAATAACTCCATTTTCAGACTGAACCTGCAAGGGGATTTTTTTCTGATGTACTTTTTACAAGAGGAAAGTAATAAGAAACATGTATTTTTGATATACAATTAAATATAATGAAATAATGTTGAGAAAGTCAAATGTAAATAGCTCAATTGATTTTATTTTTCTTTTAATGCAATTTGGACTAAAATGTTTGGCTCCTGAAACCTATGCAAACAAATATTTCAAACTGTTATATCATTTTCAATTGTAAAATGTACAATTCAAGCCTTTTATATGCTCCATTTAGTTCAGTTCAGTTCAGTTCAGTTTATTTATATAGCGCCAATTCACAACACATGTTGTCTCAAGGCACTTCCCAAAAATCAGGTACATACATTCCAATTAATCTTAATCATTGAACAGTGCAGCCAGATTCTGTTATTTATTCAAATTGGATAAAAAGTTTTTTCTATCTAAGGAAACCTAGCAGATTGCATCCAGTCAGTGACTTGCAGCATTCACTCCTCCCAGATGAACATGTAGAGACAGTGGACAGTCACTGGCGTTGACTTTGCAGCAATCCCTCATACTGAGCATGCATGTAGCGACAGTGGAAAGGAAAAACTCCCTTTTAACAGGAAGAAACCTCCAGCAGAACCAGGCTCAGTGTGAGCGGCCATCTGCCACGACCGACTGGGGGTTAGAGAGAACAGAGCAGAGACACAAAGAGAACAAAGAAGCACTGATCCAGGAGTACTTTCTATGGGAAGGAAAAGTAAATGTTAATAGATGTAGCTCCTTTAGTCGTTTCACCTAGAAAGAAGGAACAGATAAACTCTGAGCCAGTTTTCAAGTTTAGAGTCTGAAGAGAGCACAGAGAGTTAGTCACAGTAAAAGCTCAGTCAGTAGCCATGTCTAGGAGAGAGAAAGGGTTAAACACTGAAAGACAGGGCCATGTGGATCATCGGCAGAGGGTGAGCACCAAGCTGTTGCCAGCAGAAGCCTGGAGGACCCCCCTCTCCAGAAAGGTGCCACAGGTAGACACAGAGTCAGGCCAGGTGTAGCTTCTAGGAAGAGAAAAGAGAGAGAACAAAGTTAAAAGCTGAGATAACAGCAAATAATACAAAATTGAAGAGTAGTGTGAGAATGTAGCGAAGAGGGTGAAAGTGGTCATTATGTCCTCCAGCAGCCTAAGCCTATAGCAGCATAACTACAGAGATAGCTCAGGATAACTTAAGCCACTCTAACTATAAGCTTTATCAAAAAGGAAAGTTTTAAGCCTAGCCTTAAAAGTAGACAGTTTGTCCATCTAGAGCCCACTGATGGCCATTGTTACACCAAAAACCACAACAATTGGGATACCTCTCTCTGTCAGATTGACCATAACCATTGGAAAAGAGAGGGGGTCATACAGGTAGCAGAAATGGAGGGTGTGTTTGCACCTCAACCATAACTGAGCCGGTTTAGGCTAAACCTGACTCCCCCTTACTTCATCCAACAGGAAGGGGAGAAGAAGACGGAGCTAAAATAAGGAAGATAGCTCAGGTTAACCTAAGCCACTCTAACTATAAGCTTTATCAAAAAGGAAAGTTTTAAGCCTAGTCTTAAAAGTAGACAGGGTGTCGGCCTCACGGACTAAAACTGGGAGCTGGTTCCACAGGATAGGAGACTGATAACTAAAGGATCTGCCTCCCATTCTACTTCTAGAGACTCTAGGAACCACCAGTAAACCTGCAGTCTGAGAACGAAGTGCTCTGTTAGGAACATATGGAACAATCAGATCTCTGATGTATGATGGAGCTAAATCATTAAGGGCTTTATATGTGAGGAGGAGAATTTTAAATTCTATTCTGGATTTAACAGGGAGCCAATGAAGGGAAGCTAAAGTAGGGGAAATATGAACAATTCCCACAATAAGTAGAATGCGTCTATTGTCCACCAGTCTGTTTGCTCTGGGTAAAGGATCCTTACATAAGCTGTGATATTAATGCCGACACCCACTGTGGCTGCATGTCCGAGGGAAATGATAACCGACACAGCCATGACTCGATCAGGGTTAAAGGAAAGAGAGCTTATATTACTCTGATCTGATGCACACCTTAGTACCAAACAGCGAGTCAGTACTTTTAAATTTAAAATAAGAAAAGACATTTTCAATGAAAACACAATTTATACAGAAATTGTACTTGTGAAGTATGCAAAACAGCGTGCTCTGCAAATATTTTAACATACGATATGTTCTTATTATGTCATGATTTGTTAAAACAAATGGTCATAATAATTAATAATATTTTTTTTATTTAGTCTTTGACTCAGCTAACAGGAAAATACTTAAGAAATCAAATTTTTCTTAAAAAAAATACTGTAATTTGTATAAAACATTGCATCTTCTTGCAAACTGTTTACATACAAAATATGCATATTTTATACATATACACAGTGAAAAGAGCATTGCTTTACTTTTGCTTTTAAAGCACATTAAAGGCAGAATGTTTTGCACGGCTGAGGCTTCACTGTCCAAACAGGACACGTACATCTGCATGCGTTCACCACACAAAGAGAAAGATTTAAGGCGTCTGTTTTGGTGAAGTGAGTGATTCGGATTTATCTGTGCAGATGTGAGTTTGAGCCCCCCCCCGCGAAATAATAAACCTCTGTGATATTTGGGCAGCTGGCTTACCTCCGAGTGAGTTTGAGGTTTGATCATGGTTTCTTTTTCATTTATGAGGGAGTACACAGTAAGCCCAGGTGGTGGTTCCTAATTTCTGCTCCAGTCATGGAAGGAAGATGGCTCCAAATTACACTTAATAAAGTTTATATTCAAATGTGTTTGTTGCAACATTGTAGTTCAATATTCAGCAAGAATTCATGATTATAAGTCACTTTGTAATGCTTAATGTGTTTAAGGATCCAAAATGAAATGTAAGCTTCTAAAAAAAAATCTTTATTTAAAAACATGCTGAATTTTTATGACAGCCTTTCAGTTTGATCCCCTAATGATGGTTTTATCATAACCTGATCAACAGATACATGTTTAATTGCTTTTAAATAGCTTTCTATTTTTCAGGCAGAGTATTATCAGGAGGATTGGGGAGAAAAATAAAAATTGCCACAACTGCCAAATTTTAAAACGGTAAAATTGTAAATGGCCTGCACTTGTATAGCACTTTATCAAGTCCCCAGAGAGCCCAAAACACTTTACACTACAATTAGTCATCCACCCATTCGCACACTAACAGTAGTAAGCCACAATGTAGCCACAGCTGCCCTGGGGCGGACTGACAGAGGCGAGGCTGCCATACAATCGGCGCCACTCGGCCCTCTGACCACCTTCAGCAGGCAAGGCGAGTGAAGTGTCTTGCTCAAGGACAAAACCACTGAGACAGAAAGAGCGGGGTTTCGAACTGGACACAGAACAAAGTCCTACCACTGTGGTATTTGTGCAAAACGTTTTGCAAGCGAAAACATACTGTGGCTCCAAATGCAAAGACACGGTTCAAGTTGGAGGTGCTTCTCATAGCCTCAAGGACATATGCTGCAAAAATGAGATGCCTGTGAGCGATTTGTGTAAAAGCTGAAAACAAAATATTCCTGGTAGACAAAATGTTTGAAAAAAACCTGGACAATGAACATGAGACCAAGTTATAATCTGAAACAAAAGAAATATGATTATTGTTTGTATGTTATGATACTTTGGGAAGCCATCTAAACATTTTCTCATGACTAATGTTGAAATGTTTATGATGTAGTCTGGGACTGGGATCTAGTAAGCGAATTCTCCATTTAACAGGTGCACCTGCTCAGCAAGAAAGTAAATAAAGACACAACAACCACTGCACAATTGTTACCTTTTTATTTAGCATTTGATAGAAAGAGCTCAATAATATATACTCTTTTAAATAACTGGCAGACAAAAAAGCAAAGTAGCTTAAATGCATCTGAGCAGCATTATGGTTCATGTGTCAAACTCGCGTAACAAACAAGTGTCCGATATGCAAGTTTTTTCCCATGATTTCTAGATTTTCTTTCTCCTGTGATCCAGAGAGTGTGAGTGTTTCCACTGGCCAAAACCTCCAAACTGCTCGTGTTTGCTTACAAGACTCTGCATGGACGTCACAGACCCTGTGTGAAACTCTGCATGCAGAATACCTGCGGAGGTGAAACACAACTCAAGAGAAAGGTCAGGGACCGGGCGGTCCAGCTCAGGTTAATGGGCTCCTTCGAGCTGCTTATGTCTAACAGGTAATAATGTTTCAGCAGAGAAGTAAGAGGTATGCTGGTTATGTTGAGCCCTGAATACAAGCTTCACTTCTATTTGTCAAGTGCGATTCTAAGGTGGTGAGAGAGTGAATAAATCTACAGTAGCAAGTCCGCTGAGGAGCTAGGCACACGTGAGAATAATCTCTGCCTGTGAAATAAAGTCAAAGAGAACATACTGTATCTTCTTGCCAGCACTCGTAGCTGCAGCAAAGACCTGCTGCCGGTAAATAGATTCGACAAACTCTAGAAGAAAATATGGTTCTTTCCCTTAAAAAAAATGCACAGATAAGTTAATATTGTGATCGGGAATCCTGCACAGTAACACTAAACTGAACCAAACAAAATAAGCGTCCCTCTAACTCAGATGGATTTTAGTTTAGAGGGCAGCAATATTTACTGCTAAAGTTAGGTTTGTATGAAGCACTAAGATACAGGATTTAATAGAGATGCACTAATCAGTCACCCCCAAATCAAACTATTGTTTTCATTGGCAGATCAAGAACTGAAGAATCTGATTTTTTTTCTAATACATTAAATACATCAAGATTATGAACTTGCGCTGCAAGATAAAATTTTCTGATTTTTGACGCACTTTTGTGAGTTTAATGAAACTCACATGTAAGTCAGTGCCATTTGTTTTGATGTATACTGTAACCTAGAACCTCTACCAAAGAACCTGCAGAACATGGGTTATATTTCTGGGAAGAAATAAATTGGAATCACTAAATCAGACCTCAAATAAAACCGTAAATCATATCGGCCAGGAAAAGCCTGATCAGTGCATTTCTATTATTCCATTTCTGTGTTTATAGCTTATTGGTTCAGCTTCAGGGTTAGAAAAAAAAGAAAGCTTTAATGCTACAAAAAATTATTTATGATTCACATGAATTTGGGCAGTCTTGAAAACGCCAAACATTCAAACTGATACATGGAAACAAACCTTCCTCCACTATGATATGCTGCTTGAAGATAGCTTTACAATTATACCTTGATGTTAAACTCTAACTTCACTGATATCAAATGATTGTATAAACTTTAACACATTTAACTACCACAAGCCTCTTGTCTTTGACAAAAAAGCGGCACTTAATGTTTCTTTACGTCCTTGATTTGTCCTGTCGCTGCAGAGAAAGATGGATCAGATCAAGTTATAGAAAGGGACAGGAAATTCCACATTTAGCAACGACGCTCCACATATAGTCCAGATTCTTGAGGAAGCCCAGTCGCTCACTGGTTCTGCATGGGTGGAGCAGTCACGGGAGGGGGGAGATAAGTGCTGGCTGGGCCAAGAGGTGGGGATAGTTTCACGTCACCACTTGCTGCACTGCTGAGCGTTCATGAGGGCAAGACCGGTCCCTGCAATGCAGCCTCCTGAGCAGCCGCTGAAGCTTGCCAGAGAAGTTTTTGTTCATCTGTCTGTACATGAGAGGCATCGTGAAGCTGCTGGAGAATGCCAGCAGCTTAGACACGCACCTCACGAAGTTATAGGTAGGCAAGTAATGCCCGTTGTTAATATAACCCGGCGCACCAGCTATAGTGTGCACCAAAAGGGTCATGTAGTACGGGGTCCACAGGACAAACTGCACACAGACCGAGGCAAGCAGCAGCCGGTGTATAGATGGATCCAAGCGAGCGGAGTCCTGATCCAGAGGAGTGGACTCCTTCCTGATGCGTAAAATCAGCACAAAAGCGTAAAGCACGGCCACGGCTGGAACGGCGTAACCGATGAACATCATGATGGCGTCGGCTGCCTCTTTGTTCTGCATCTTGGAGCACTCGACCATCTTAGTGGAGATGTGGTTGCACACATAGAAGAGCAGTGAGGAGAAGCTAGTCAACACCGCGCCGCCCCAAATGAACCCGCACACGTGCTTGGTGTTGTAAACGCTGGACATGTACGTTCGAGGGAGCGCCCGCTCTATGTAGTAGTCAAGGCTGAGCAGTGTGGTGGAATACATGATGACCAGGGATGAGACGTTGAAGAGGATAAGCAGAGTGATGTGGACCTCGTCGTTGTACTCCCATGCATGCCAGCGAGTGAACGTAGAGCCCAGGAGCTCCACGGGCGCCACCAGGTTGAGGACAAGTCCCGCGATGGCCATGTTGACAAAATAGACGTCTGGCATGGTCATGGAGACTTTGTTGGAGAGGTTCACCACAACCAGCAGCACGTTATAGCACACCCCCAAAGGGAAACAGACCAGGAGGTAGATGAGGGAGAGGACCGACAAGATGAGGCCCAAATCGTGGCAGAGCTGGAAGTCCACGACGGTGTCCGTTTCATTGTAACGCATGCAGATCCACATCGCTGGGCTCTGATGCTGGCAAAGCACCCTCAACAGATCCACTGTAACACAGAAGACACAAGTTAAGAAATTACAGTCATAAGAGGAAATAAACACAAAGTAGCTGTGAGCTTGGGCTTTGTACTACTGATGTATTTATAAGAACAAACACTGCTCTGTCAAACATACAGTCAGCTGCTTTTTTTGTCACTTAATGAGCAGATTTCAGCCATCTCTGTTATTGCTTTCTGTGCTGGAAAGAGGACCAGACAAGGCCTTGACACAAAAGCAACGAGACGGCTATTGTGCTGCGGGAAGCGCTGTTAATTTCACTTCACTGCATCTGACTGGCTGAATACAAACGCCTGACAATGTTTGCAGCTCAGCTTCCAAACCCACACTATCTCACCCTTACTGGCCAGAGCAAATGAAGCCCTTGTTCTGGTGCACGAACACAAAACCGCAGTTTTTCTGACACCTTGGCGAGCTTTTTCTGTCCTCCTTTGACTCCTTGTCTCTTTGTCCTACTGTAGCAGTCACATGCAGGAACAACCTTGCAAACTTTTCGTGTGGCCGAGAACTGAGGTGAAGTGCAGATTTGGTGCTCCTGCTTTCAGAGTGGAGCGCACTCATCTTCGATGTTCAGGTTACTGCCAAGTTCACTCGGCTGGGAGTGTGTCGATGGGTGGATTTATAACAAGTGAAATGTGAGGCAGGCTAAGTCGAAGGGTCAGTGGACGAAAGCAGTTTAGGCTGGGGTTCAGAGAAAGGTTAAAAACAAAACTTAAAAAAAAGAAAGGCATGCACATGTCAGCAGCTACTGGACTCAAACTTGACGTGGCTGCAAATAGGCAAAAAGCTTTCATAATGCACTCAGGTAATTTAAAATAAATTATTTAACAAGGTTCGCTCAAGGAACATGAGAAATTACACTGCATAGGTAGCAATGGCAGGACCCCAGCATCGGTATATGTTCACCTTCTTCCAAAAAGCCACTTTTAAAAAGAAGTCATGTAAGTATGTTTTGCAATAAAAATATGTGCGCTGGGTTGGACAGAATTTTCAGGAAACCTCTCACTGGCTCAAACAGCAGCGAAGAGAGCTTTGCTTTCAGGGCGATGAGTAACTATGCCAGTAAAAGGGAAACATTCTTCCGTTCACTTACATAACACCACTACAGAGGGGCCGTTTCTGGCCTGCAGCCTCAGACACACATGCACACTACGGCCTACTCCCTGCTCCGTAATGAGACCATAGAGGAGGCTGGAGCTCAGAGTTAAACTAGAGGCGGATCAGGGGGAGGAAAGGGTAGAGTTACCCTTTACAAAAAAAGAAAAAAAAACCCTCGTCACAGCCACAGAAGCACTGGGCAGCCCTTTTGTAAACACGGCTCTCTGACTCCAGCAGCCAGGTGACTCATTGACTAAAACAGACTGATAATGGCTCACATCTAACGATGATCCAGGACCACTGATTACGAGCTATACCTTGAACATGTTCCATATTATCTGTGGCTCCTTCAACCCCTTCCATACTCTTTAATTACTTCAAGAAAAAAATGACTTCATGGCAAGTTGGTGCTTATTAAAGAGGGCCACAGCTTGCCCTTATTCATTAGCACTGCTTTATGAAGACATTTATACCACTGCCTTTTATTAACACATTGGCTCACGCACTTCCTTCAAACTGCTCCTAAAATGCTGTCATTTTTCAGGTCCTACAAAAACTTCTCCATAAGTTCTGAATGAACTCATCTAAACATCACAGATGACAAGATATGGTTCCTGTTTTCCATGAGTGTACACACACTGTGTAAAATTGCCTCATTATCTCACACTAGACTGGAGGCACACAGTGTACAGAGAGGATGAGGTGTTCCACATGCAGCTTTCGGAAGAGAGCTGGTCAGGTTTATTTTCTCTAGTAAAGTAAGCAAAAATTATTTAAAAAAGAGAGAAGATCTAAATCATACAGAGCATAGAATGTGGACCTAAAAAAAAACAGATGATGTTAAGAGAAGGTTTACTGTAAGGAAGCCACGCTGTTAGCAACTGTAACTAAGATCAGGCTGTATATTTTTTTTTGATTAAGCCAAAATGGTTTTCTATCAATACTCTTAATTAGATAAATACTGCTTCAGAAAAACAAAAACAACAACAACAAAACTTGTTGGGTCAATTTGTCCTTTTGTACCCCCACCTACTCGGCATGTTACCACTTACCTGCTTCTACTTAATACCTGTAAAATCATTTCATGCTCATGGCATATGAGTGTATTTTTCAGTAGTGAAAGCGGTCAAGACACCGACACGAAATCGACTCCTGGTAGGTCCGAAACGTTCTGCAGTAGACTGCATTGTCTGGTATGACAGAACCAAAACTGGTCAAAAAAAAAAAGACGTGAAATAGCAAAGGAGTGAAATGACCAGCAGCCAAAACAAACAAACCAAATACATAGGAAACTGGTTTCATTTAGGTTTTAATGCCAATTTGCCAATTCATACCCTCATTTTGCACCCACAAAACATTAGCTCCTTCCCCTTTGAACCTCCATTTCATACCTAAACTTTGACATTGTGTTTGTATGGGTACAGAGCAACCAAAACAGGATAGTGAAGGAGCAAAATGACCAACACTCATCACCACTTTGTCCCAAATTACCTTCATTTTACCATCCTACCTTTTATTAGCAATTCAACAAATTGGTGGCGCTGTAGTGGTCTTGGGGATATTCTGTTGGTACACTCTTTGGTACTGAACAACCCTTTCAACTGAGTTTTGTTGCTGACCATCTCCATCACCTTATGACCACTGTGTACCCATCTTCTGATTGCTGTTTCAAGCAGCACAATGCATAGTACACAGTTACCAAATTTCAATCCAACAGAACACCTTTATAATGAGGTATAGCATGGAGATTCACATCATGAATGTGCATGTCAAATAATTCCACAATACTTTAGTCTACGTGAATTTGTTTCAAGTAAGCTGAGCCTACATCACAGAACAAATCTAAAAATACACTGTAAATGCACACAGAACAAGGTTTTTGCTGCCAAATTGCATGGCTGTACTGGACTGTTTTGATATTTTCTATCCGAGCCATGTCTACCAGTGTGTTGTCAGAGCCATTGCCCTTCAGCTATGCACATTTCACCAGCAGCCCATGACAATGAGAGCTCTACTTTTCCACTAAGCTGGGGGGAAAACAAGCGAGGTGCAAGTTCACGCTGTATGGACTGTGTCTGCTTTCATTTGGTGTCATGAGAATCCTTCCTAACCAAGCTGGGGCAAGATGAACAAGCAAGAATTTTCCTGTTTTTCTTTTTAATGACATTACTTTTTTTTTTATTAAAGCTGCATTATCATAAATATTACCATAGATATGTGTAGATTTAAGTCTTTAACCCAACGCTTACAGCATTGAACAAACCAAAACAAAGCCCTGAAAAGTCTCCATTCAGTTCCTGTCAGACATGACTGACTTGGATTAGCTTCATCTGAACTTTGTAAATGACTCCATGTCAAAATGATTTAAGTTAAATAGTCCCAGAGGGGGAGGCCCCGTTCCAACATGCGCTGGACCCACCAAAACATGATCTCCTAAAAGTGACGCCCGTGTGCCTGACGTCTCAGCATTTTGAAGCCAGAATCTCGCAAGCTGATGAGAGCAGTATGACATACTCAGCCCGCACCCCTCATACATGCTTACAGGAACTTGCAACCTATTCACAGAAAGTCCTGCATGATGTCACATGATTTCCTATTTGTGCCTGCAGAAGAGCAGCCAAAGAAGCAAAACAGACAGAAAATAAGAAAACATGACCTGGTCTTAGAAACAGTAAGAGACTCTGCAGTTGTGACTCTAGCTAGGAAAGACATAAAACACCTTGTTTTTCTATTTGATTCACTGCAAGATAAAGACTCTGTTTAAAGCTACTGATATACATCAATTATTAACTTCCCAGTTAGTCCACACCCACAGAAACAGCTGAAGCCGCATAAACTGTTGTGGTGTTTTTGAAGTACTATCCCACACAGAGCGTGCTGAACAATGTCAGACTGCAATTTGCAGAGGCAACATTTACCTTATCAGGAACTAATTAATTCTGGTCAAAAACGGGTCACGATCAGCCTCCCTGGTGTGCTTTCTGGCAATGGGTTTGACTGTGACCGGCATCAACGGAGTGAGAGTTCAACGGTCAGCAGGCTTACTGCCTCTAAAATGGGCCCTCTTACAAGCCTATGTTCCCTTTGGTCAAGTGGATGAAATCAACAAGTGCAAAACCTTATTCTTAAGGGCTATTTACTTTTATTTAGATTTAGATTTAATTCAGAAAAGGCTGCATATGCTATCCTAATGGTAATACTCAAAATAAAAGCCTTATTATAATTACAGTTCATGCCTTAAACATCTTAAATATGATTTGAAAACCAATATTTACCCGACTATTCATGAAATATGGGTTATTAAGCAGATTTCGTTCAAGTTCTGTTTAGGTTATGCTATCGGTAAGGATTTACCATTAAAACAATTCACAAAACTGAAAGAGGAAAAAACTTTCTTCCTTGTTTTTCAAAAATGTACCAGATCTACTAATATATTTTAAGGCTGTTTTGATTTTATAGGATGCTCAACAAACCCAATAGTAGATGCTATTTCAACAAGAGATGGGTGTAGCATTCGTAAAAACAACATCTCTATTGGCCTTGGGGGAGTGTTTTAACGCACTTGAGCGCTAATTACTTCTAGGAAACATCGCAAGGTGTTGTTGTCTAAATACAAACGCGTCCTTTTAACTGTGAAGGATTTACGAACAAACTAAACTACACTAACTCTGGAATAAACCAAGTTACCACACTTCATTATGAAAATTAATGACTGTCACTTTTTTACTCCATCTCGATGTTGACATTACTAAAGCGTCTAAAATATATTCGTGGATTAAATTCACCTCAACTTACTTTGAGGTGAAACACTTAAAACGATTTGTTCTGTATTAAGAGACGGGGGTGTGAGAGATAAAAAAGAAGATAACTTACCACAAACGTATGGGTTTGGATCGGTGACAAACCTAGGGAGGCATTGGATTCGGATGTAGCATTTCCACTGGCATTTCTCGGTTGCTTCATTTGAAAACAAGCGGACGAATTAAAAGTCTCTCATTTTCCTCCGCGAGAGTATTTCAGAGCGAACAAGAGCTGCTTCACCCGATTTTCGATAGGTCCCCCGTCATTTATAAACTTTTCGTAGCAGGCTTTCGGTCAGAAAAGGGGGCCAACCATTAGAGACTCTACTACGCCTGGAGAGTTGCTGTCGCTGCTGAGTCCTACGGTTTACACACTCTCAGCCCCCTCCCCCCACTGTCTGGTCCTGTCGTTCTTTGCCGCCGCTGCTCAACGGTTGTTCTCTACTCTGATTGGACAGAACCCAGAAGGGGCGGGGTTCGAGGGATCACATGAGTGCACAGACAAATCTAAAACACACGTCTTTATAACAATGGACACTACACAACAAACAAAAAAGTATAGTGTCCCAAGAAATTATTTGCACAGTAGCTGGCTACACCCTTCTTTTGCTCGTTCATTATAGACCATATTTTAGTTTTATGCATTCAAAGTCAAGTACATCAATTGTCATAAGAGAAATTGTGTAAATATGGCGGTGAATACATATACATGTATATGCAGTATGTATATATAGTATCCTTTTTGTGCACATAGAAAACAAGTGATATACTATAGTTTGTATTTTTGTTGCTGTCTGTCTTATAGGGATGGTTCAACTTTTTTGAAATGGGGTCATAGTAAAAAGTAATAAATTATCTGCATAAATAACTATTGGTGTCTTAATAGGTAAAAAAGCAGATTAGTGAGTCCTGGAGGATGAAGCTAAACAGGTGAAAACGTGATGTATCAAAACAATGCAGCTAATGTGTGTGTGGGCTACGTATAGATTTTTCTTAGGCTGGATGGGTACAAAGTGTATGAAACCCACTTGGGTGGGCTAAATATAACCCATATCAGCATTACCAGTTGGGCATCACATGTTGGTTTAAGCCTGGTTTTGAATGGGTGTTACAATAATTTCAAATTGCACATGTCTACCACCTATGTGGCTCCCACTTTTTACTACGTCCCATATGGTTTCCATTGTTACCTATAGTTTTTATGCATCAAATCTACACTATATTGCCAAAAGTATTTGTAAAATTTGGTTTTTATGTAACCACTTTTCACCCCATTTCTTAAACATATAGGCACCTTAACCGTTGGCTTGGAACACCAATCTCAAAAACATTCTAAAGGTTTATGCAAACATTTATTATAAACCTTTAAACTATTATCCTCTTTGCCTGGCACAATTGCACAGCTTCTCAGCAGCTGATGATCATCGATAGGGAAAAATGGATGTAGGAGGCAGTGCCAAGTGTTCGAAACAAAAGCGAAGTGTTGTATAAGCTAAAATCTTAAATTGATTTAAATGAATGTTATTTTTATGATATAAACACTTCTATCCTTATTTTGACCAGAAATGCTTTAGCTGTTGCCTTGGCAGCAACACCCCACCTGCTACCCCCATTTAGCATGTAAACAATCATCAGTGTCTGGTTTTAAGGTTCACAAAATAGGGCTTGCGTAAACTGCCATGACGCTTGGGTCTTGGCCCGTTTCAAAGTAGTCATGAGCTTCAGCAGCCTGGACCAACAAATCTACATATATTCTCATTGAAGAAGCTATAAACTTTTTATATACTGATTTGTTGATTTGCTGTGGCAGTAAACATAACCTGGTACTAAATCACACACTTTTAATAAGCAAAGAACATGTCTTCCAAACAGTCTCTTTTCTGGAAACTTGGCTTGGTTTAAACTGAATTTATGACAAAACAACTAACTAAATGGACAAACAAAATGTTATAGGAAACACTTTGTGTTTTTGGTAGGAATGCATTTGTTTTACACTTGTGCAGAAAATCATGCTTTTTAAGATAAAACCAGAGAAAAGGGAATGTAGTGTTTTCTTTATCCTAATTCTGTTGTTTTCTTAGTCGCAAGAATCCAAAGTTATAACTATAAATTTAATTATGAGTAATTGCCAGAAACCAGTTCCCATCTGTGTCTAATCCTAACCCTACTCGAATAACGATAGCTAAATGTTCGTCTCTGTCTCGTTTAAGTGACATGATAAAAAAAAAACAATATCCTTGGTGACAGGATGAAGCAGAGTGCATGCAGTTTCAGAGCTGTATTTTTTATAGCATAAAATTATAAAGTTGTTACTCAAAGTTAATTTTATTTGTTTTTTTTTCTTTATTTTAATGAACCTAAATGACTGACAAAAGCTTGCGAACTCAAATATTAAAGGTTACTAACATTGATTTGTATTTATTGTTTTGTGTTGTCTTGAAAGACAACAAATACAGTGTTCTTCATTCCAGCACTGACTAAAAGATAAATAATTATTTACTTAAAAAAAGAAAACTGGCTGGAAACAAACATGTGATCAGTTAAACAAATGAGCTTATAAAAACATTGCCATACTGTAGTGTGAGCAACAAATTGTCTTTTTTTAGAGTAGGAAAGAGGATGCTTGGGAGAAGGAGAAACCATTATTGGTTTAAAACTATGGGTAAATGCCTGCTGTTCTTTAACCCAAACAAAACAAAATTTTTGTTTTCTTAAAATTACAGAATATTTTGTGCCATTTTTAGATACCATTAAGCAGAGTGCATAAAGTGTTCTACTTTTCTATTTAGTTAAAGGTTTAATGAAAAAAGCTTTAGTTTCATAAACACGGCCTATTAAAAAATGAAACAGCCATATGTGCTGCTTTGTTTAATGAGTCTTTGACGCAGAGGAAGTAAGAAGCTTAAGGATTATGTGGTAAAATCTTTGCTGCAATAGCACCTCTCACATTGTGATATAGAAAATCATGTTGCATAGCATGAGATCTGGTCATGCCTTCCTTCTCTTGACAGAAGTTAATTATGCCATAGACTATCCTGATGATAGATGACATCATCCCCTTGTATGTGTTGCCATAGGTAACACACGTTTACAATCTGAAATGTACATCATAAAAAACAAAGCTATAAATAAAAAGTTGAGGAGCAGCTTAACTTTTTTATTGCTCCAGAGTTATATGTAACTGCTGTGTTTAACATCATTGCAGGTGCAACTAAAAGCCTTAAAATACAGGGGTTGGACAATGAAACTGAAACACCTGTCATTTTAGTGTGGGAGGTTTCATGGCTAAATTGGAACAGCCTGGTAGCCAGTCTTCATTGATTGCACATTGCACCAGTAAGAGCAGAGTGTGAAGGTTCAATTAGCAGGGTAAGAGCACAGTTTTGCTCAAAATATTGAAAAGCACACAACATTATGGGTGACATACCAGAGTTCAAAAGAGGACAAATTGTTGGTGCACGTCTTGCTGGCACATCTGTGACCAATACAGCAAGTCTTTGTGATGTATCAAGAGCCACGGTATCCAGGGTAATGTCAGCATACCACCAAGAAGGACGAACCACATCCAACAGGATCAACTGTGGACGCAAGAGGAAGCTGTCTGAAAGGGATGTTTGGGTGCTAACCCGGATTGTATCCAAAAAACATAAAACCACGTCTGCCCAAATCACGGCAGAATTAAATGTGCACCTCAACTCTCCTGTTTCCACCAGAACTGTCCGTCGGGAGCTCCACAGGATCAATATACACGGCTGGGCTGCTACGGCCAAACCTTTGGTCACTCATGCCAATGCCAAACGTCGGTTTCAATGGTGCAAGGAGCGCAAATCTTGGGCTGTGGACAATGTGTAACATGTATTGTTCTCTGATGAGTCCACCTTTACTTTTTTCCCCAGAGTTACGGTGTGGAGAAGCCCCAAAGAAGCGTACCACCCAGACTGTTGCATGCCCATAGTGAAGCATGGGGGTGGATCAGTGATGGTTTGGGCTGCCATATCATGGCATTCCCTTGGCCCAATACTTGTGCTAGATGGGCGCGTCACTGCCAAGGACTACCGAACCATTCTTGAGGACCATGTGCATCCAATGGTTCAAACATTGTATCCTGAAGGCGGTGCCGTGTATCAGGATGACAATGCACCAATACACACAGCAAGACTGGTTTGATGTACATGAAAGTGAAGTTGAACATCTCCCATGGCCTGCACAGTCACCCGATCTAAATATTATTGAGCCACTTTGGGGTGTTTTTAGAGGAGCGAGTCAGGAAACGTTTTCCTCCACCAGTATCACATAGTGACCTGGCCACTATCCTGCAAGAACAATGGCTTAAAATCCCTCTGACCACTGTGCAGGACTTATATGTCATTCCCAAGACGAATTGACGCTGTATTGGCCGCAAAAGGAGGCCCTACACCATACTAATAAATTATTGTGGTCTAAAACCAGGTGTTTCAGTTTCATTGTCCAACCCCTGTATATCTCTGAGCTTCAACTATTGGCCAGTTATAAGAGTGATGTGTGCAGTTTGACGACATGAGGCCCTAATTATTCAATGTGTAAAAACACTTCCTAATTTGCTGCTCTTTACCTGAACGAAAGGAGAGATACAACAGCAAAGCACTGAAGTGAAGGGCTGAATGCTCTTACTAATAAAAAGGAAAGAAAGTGGATATTTTAATGAACACTTAGGAAATATATTTTCACTCCATCACTATTTTACCCCTTCCATGCAAATAATAGAGCTGGGTAAATAATTGTGAATCCTCACTACAAAACAAAATGCAGTGTCATAGTTTTTGTAGTCCTAAACTAGGACCAGTTTTTTAAGAGCTAAAATAAAAAAGGGTTTTTGTGTAAAAACCAAAAGGGAGAAATCATGTTCAAGGTTTTTTTTTTTCCTCCCAAACATACACCCTTAAAAAAAGAAAACTAATAAGATCAAATTTTTAATTTTTGGGGAGCGACTAAATCTATAATAAACACATCAAGGGTTGTAATGCTTTACTGTTAAAAGGGCATCAATTTATTGAGCTAAATTTAGCTACAGAAATTGCACATCAGAAAAAAAACACACAAGTGAATAAATTTGGACTTTATTTTAGTGGACCTATTTGTCTTGAAAAGGGGCTCTAGATGACATTTGTTGTGAGTTGGTGCTTTATCAATAGGCCAAACTGAAGTTAATCCTTTTATACATTATTTAAAACCTCATCAATTGAAAAAGTGGTATTATATACATTGGTCCTTCAATGTACATGACATCATGGGCAGTTCTAGATAGGGGCCAACAGGGGCCAGTGCCCCTGTAGAACTGGTCCTGGCCCCCTTTATGGCCCCTGTACTGGAGACATAATACTAAATCAATTTCTTATGATGATATATGCTGGCACACCAACTGCTGAGTCCCTTGGACCACTTTATTTTTTTTACCATTACAGTTTAACTTTAATAATGAATTAGAAATTAAGGTGCTGCACATTTAGCTTCAGCCATGTTGAGATGGGAAAACAGTTTTCAAGTCAAGTCAAGTTTATTTATATAGCACTTTTCAGCAACAAGGCACTAAAGGTGCTGTACAACATATGCTAGATTAGGGGTCTGCAACCTGCAGCTCAAGAGCCGCAAGTGACTCACTTAACATATCAAACGATGAAATTTTGCCCTGTTTTTTGCTTCATTCTTCTATTCTGTGCACCAATGAATAAACACTGGCCCCACCCTTGCCCTCCTGGTAAGTCTAGAACCACCACTGTTGCAAATATGTCTTTTTATAAAGATGCATTTAGCAGAACATGTTTGGATTTATTTGCATGTTCTGCATGTGGGTGCGATAACTTGGCGGACTTTGTTTGCCTGTAACCAAATACAAACCACATATTGTCCTGTTATTATTCCGTCGGTTATTATTTTACTAATCTAGGTGCAACAATGATGACTAGAGCTTGCCATGTTAAATGCTGCTGTAGTTGTATGAGGGAGGGACCACTTTGTCAAGTACCGGAAAAATACTGTCAAAAAATTCTAATGCTGTTTTCATTGGTAAGCAGAGATTTTGTCCCCACAAACATGGGTATTTTCACGAAAGCCATTTTATGTAGCTTAAAACTTTTTTGTAATCACAGATCATTGTAAAGTTGTGTAAGGACTGTAAATGTAAAATCTGGAAAGATGGTGTCTCTGTTACATAAACAAGACCTCTCACATGTTTTCACATAAATGTAAATGTTGGTCCTTCACTGTATTTCAACCCAGGGATGTTAGAATGCAAAACTTATTGCAGAACTAGCCTTTGAAATTGCCTGTTTCTATTGCTGGTGGGGCATATCTAGGGAAAAAACTACAGTGAAAATATTCATACCCTTCTAAATGTTTCACATTTTGTCATGTTACAACCATATACTTCAATGTTTTGGGAATTTATGTGATAGACCAACACAAATTATGAGATGATTGTGAACTGGAAGGAAAATAATGCATTGTTTTCACATTTTTTTGCAAAGTAAAATCTAAAAAGTTTCAGAATATTTTGAATTTAGCCTCCTTTGAACAAAAGCACACCGACAGGTCAGGGATAGAATTGTTCAGTAGTTTAAAGTAGTTATGTTGTGAAACAGTATTTCAAGCCTTGGTCATCTCATGGATCACTGTTCGGCCCATTTGCAAAATGGAGGAGGATGTATGGAGAAAAATTAAGATTTCAATATTTTTTCAAGGCTCTGCTGTTGATGCTAAATGTGGAATAAATTAATTATGCCAGTCATTGCTTTCAATACCTATATGACAAGTCACATGTAAACTAAGGGAAGGTGTGTTCTTCTCTTTGTACCATTTCCTGTTTTACTCTGTGGCAATAAGATCCAAATTAGTTGTTTTATGGTTATAAGAAAAAATTTTCAGTTTTCCAAAGCAGTAAGAAGTGATGCACTGTGAATAATAAAATTGTAATCTATCATTACATGTGACAAATTCTGAGTGCCTTTTCTGTAAAGCAAACACAGTCAAATAAAAAGATCTCTTTGTCCTGGGAAATTCTGCACCAAGAGTTACAGAGTGTCCCATTCCACTGTTGCACATAAGATAATTGAATTGAATGATAATAGAGGAAGTGTAGGAAGCCTGAGTAAAAAAAAACAAAAAAACACATTTATATTCTAAATGAGCAGAAAAATGTAATACTTCCTTTAAGTGGCCTGTTTAAATTTATTTTCAATCTACGCTGCTTTTACTAGTAACCTTTCATCTATATAACTTTGACAGACTGAGACATCACAAACTGATCCATGATGAACCTTTTCTGTGCTGGCTATTGTGATGTAAAATAAAAAAATGACTATAGGAGATTTATTAACTTACTCAGGAATTTAGATCCCATTCCCAGCCTTTTATTGCTTTGTAAAGCTACAGCCTGAAAACCAGAATGTAGGTTTAGTTATATAATGTGAAATGAATACACAGCAAACAACTAAGATTAATGAAATAAGCCTGCACATAACCGAATATGTTGGCCGTCCTGCTGATGATGCTTCAGTTTATTTTATTTTATGGTTATTTTGTAAACCGTTTTATGCATTCTAGACGGATTCCTGTCTTATTAACAGATCAAGGTTTCTTTAATTCCTGATTAGAGGTTTAAAGAGAGACAAATGGTAATTAATGCTGGAATGCATGTGACAGCATATGTGATGTAGACACTTACTGCAGCATGGACGGAAATGCGTGTGTTAGGTAGAGCCAGGGACTGAGCGGGTGTTGGATGTGAGAAATGAAATCAGAGTTTATCCCCAATCAAGCTCAGAAATCTGGTCCTATTCTTGGAAGCTGCATTTCCACTTTAATGCTCTGTTCTGCATTTATTGTCGCCTGAGGACTTTAGACTGCATAACAATGTCTGGTTTGTTTACAAAAGGTAGTTGTCAGATTTAAATGCATGTCATCTGTATGCACACTTAGGCACCAGGTATCTAATACCAGTTTAACAACAATGAGAGCCTCCATGGGCTCTTGTTATTTCTGGAATACGTTATTATTTAACAAATAACCGCCACCTTACTGGTACGTTTACTAAACGGCGTCTGATAATCATGGTCAGGCACAGCAGCAGTAATAATTTGTGTATCTTGTTAGGTATTTTTATGCTCACACACAGAGGCAAACTGTACAGCAGTGTACAGCGTCACAGTGCACAATGTGCTCATGCCTCTAAGCTCAGTGGCCTGGGAGTGCACATTAAGCTCATTAAGTCTGTGGTGGAGATTATGGTGTTTCAGTCCAGGCACGAGCATCCAGTGGCTTGGGCAGCTCATCATTTTCACAGTGCAGGGAGGAAGTGGATAGATTATTGCAGAAGAGCTCCTCTGACTCACTACCCAGTTGACATTTTCCAAGATGGCTAGCTGAAACCTTGTGGTAATATAGAAAAAAAGACAGCATGAATATATAACTCACTAATCCATTAGAAAAGATGCTTGCTTTAATGATGGAAAGGCAGCTAAAAACCTCGAGAAATACTCCAGAATAGCACGATGTTGCATGCTCCAAAAACAGAAATAGAATATTATACCTAATGCTGACATGTACATCTAGGAGTTGGAGCTTAGACACATCAAGCCTTTATGATAATCCAAAACAATATCATATTCTAGATATTAGTTAAAAACTTGCAGCTGTTTGTTTTGTCATTGTAACAAATTATGCTGCATGCTGAGGTCTGTCATCCTGTCAGGCAAGTTTCCTGTAAAAAAAAGGTCTTCCCATGTGACAGAATATGTTTCTGTCAGCAGGATGGATGGGTGTGTACATGTGTATATTGGTGCTTTGTGACAGTTTTGCTGAGAATGAAATTCAGGAATGGTGAAATAAACCACTATATTTGGCTGATATCCCTCCGTGTGTTTTTTCTTGTTTCATTATATTTTTGGGAGTCTTCCTCCATTTATCAGTGTCTAATGTTTTTTCCCCCCAAAGATCTGTTAACTTTTTGCCATTTGTCTTGGCTTTCTACAATATTTATGTTGAAACGAGAAGTACGAATTGGCAACGAATGGAAAATAACACATCTGCTAAACTGTTTTACCCCAGGCACTAGTGGAAGAGTTATGATAAATGATCAATCATTATTAAAAACCTATACAATTCAGCCATAATAGTAAAGCAGAAGTTTAGAGGTACTTTGATGAAAGAGCTTGCATGCTCATACACACATTTTGTAAGGTCATGTGGAGAAAATAATCCATACCTACTAGAAGTAGACCTGCAATCATAGTAGTGTTTCCAGGTAATTACAGCCAACACAGTTGTGTGCTCATTTCATTTTACTTCACTTTACTTTACTAGGAACTCAATGACAGGAAGAGGAAAGAAGGAGTAGTACCAAAAGGTTTACCTTTTGGCCTCTACTTTTTTTACTTGCAAGGCATGACTTGTTTTCAGGGAAACATTAAGCAGTTTATAAGAGATGGAAAATAAAACCTAGTTGGAAATATATGCTTATATCCTTTCTTTATTCCTAACACTGACTGTTATGACTTGCATGATTCGCTCTTTTAAGCATTTTGACACTGTCTGTTCCAAATGTATTAGATGACCTTGAACCCATGCTAAAGCTAATTTAATTGAAAAAAGATCTGGCACAGGACATAAGAGATGTACCATGCTCCTCAATCATCCACTGTCTACTTGTTGGCACTAATATATTCCATGTATCAAAATCTGGTATTTTTAGTATTTTTGATCAATTCAAACTATTGTATACACGATCACTGATCAATGCGGACCAAACCAGCAAGAGACATGGAGTGGAGGATATGTTTAACATCTGGATCTGATAAAGACTGAAAGCAAACAATAAATATAAATTCAGACTAGGACAAGGAACAGGTGAGTGTGATTACCCTGATGTAGAACAGCCATGAGAGGTACTCTGAGCTTAAGACAACTGGTAATAAAAAAGACAAAAAAATAACTGAGCAAAATGGCAGCAGGGAAATGCAGGGCACAGATATAAGAATCTGAACATAGAAGTAAACTCTAAGTCCTACAAGTCATGAGAAAGATGTATTTATTAACTTAAGTTAAATAAGTTTTTTGTAGGCACTGGTTCATTCATTGAGTTTTGGAGGTTTCAGGTGGTTTCACAACAAAAAAGAACATGTGATCAAGATCAGGTAGTGTTCAAGTTCAAGTTTATTTAGAAGCACATTTAAGAACAAATGAAACATTGACCAAAAGTGCTGTACAGAAAGTAGAAAAACAACAGTACAAGAAAAGTGAACAAAAAATTTGTCAAAAATCAGGCAAAATATATAAAAAAAAACTAATCTTTGAAGTAACTTTTAAAAGCATATAAAATCAAAAGAAAGTCTTTCTCATTGACAGTTTAACAAACTAATGTATGACAAGAATATTTCACAGGACATTATTCACACATTTGTGATAACAACACATTTTGTTTCTTGGAAAATTGTACATAATATTTTAAGTTAACATCTAGTAAAAATTATACGTATTGTCTACAACATGTCCATGAGACTTCAGGACTGAGCTACCAGGAGGCCCACATGGCCTAATAACATTCCAAAGGTCAATGAAGAGAACAAATGCTTTAATGGTAGGCGTGTTTTTGAAAAAACGATGCAGGATAACCAAGGCGATGCTAAGCTGCAGGAGAGAGAAAAGTATTCAGGCAGCTGCTCTTCTACCCATTTCTCTCCTGCTAGGTTGTCCCTTGTGTCAGAATGTGCTCTGACCTCAGGTCAGCATTGTAATGTATCCTTTTCAATAACATCCACCTCAGCCATATGCCTTAGCAGTAGTTTTATGGCACGTTCCTTGGTTTATCTTTGGCTCTCGAGGGAAATTCATCTGTTGGCTTTTTTCAGTCGAGATTGGGTTGGCTTGAAGTAAGCGTCGAGTGCAAATAAAATTTAGATCACTGTGACCTCCATTTGGAATTTGAGTGATTAAATAACCACCACGTTCTATACTCTGTCTGAAAAATAAGCATCTATCTGGTCCTTGCCACAAGCTTATCATCATCCCTGTGTGAAGTAATATGCATTATTTTAAATCTGCTTACCATTAAACACCTTTTGAAAATGCCACATTAAAATAAAACAAGTGAAAATCAACATAAACTAAATATATTTTTGAAAATTTTAACTTCAGTGCAAACATTGCACATAATGCCTTGGCAGTTGCTTAGTCTGGCAAGAAAGCTTTAATTGGATTGGTTGTTAGGGTAAAAAGGATGTCAAGGAAACATAAACCAGTACTTATGCATAACAGCACAAAGTCAGCTAATGAGGGCATGTAAACACATCATAATATTAAACATTGAATATTTCTCATAACTACTGTGCTTTCATCAAAGCTGGCAAGTCTAAGCAGACCTCATGTACCTAATCTACTCAGGAATCTATAGGGTTTAAACACTACTGTTGTGTGGTTTTGTGCTTTTTACTTGTAATGTATTCAGGTAAACAATTATGTGTGTCACAAAATGTGGGAAATTTATTTTTGGGAAGCTTTCCTTTTTTCTAGGTTTCTCAACAGGATGAGTGGAGTGATCAGTGAGGGATCATGTGATGGGCCCCCCTGCTGCATTCTGCTGTGCTTGAAAGCCCAGATTATTCAGTTGTTTGGTTCCCCCAGATGCGGCAGCGGCTGCGGCACAGGACGTCCACTGTCTGGCTCTGATGAGCAGATCTAAGTAAGATTAGTGGGCTGTTGTGGTGGATTGGCAAGAACAGTTGGCGGCTGTCCACTCACAGCTGTGTGTTTGTGTGTTTTACAACACTCTGGCCTCTGGTCTGTCTTCGTGTTTGGTTCCAGCCAAAAGCCATCTTTTCCTCCTATCGGCCAAACACCTCACAGAGTTTTCAAACTGGAGGATCTCCTGATTATCTGTTACAGCATAAAAGGTTTTAAGGAAACATGACACTCGTTGAAGAATTACAGAGATGTGTCATCTGCAATCTTTGCCTTTTGGGGCCACATCAGATGAGGATTTCCACTTTTTTGCATGACTGTCAATCATTTGACATTCAAATATTTGTAATGGGATATCACTGCATACACTACAAGTCATGTTGTGTTAATAAAGTGTTCCAGGCAACACGCAAACAAAAAGCACATAAAAGATCAGTCTTTCAAAAAAAAAAAACCCATCATGGACGGATTTTAGTGCCCCTGGCACCAATCATTGTTTCTCTGCTCAACACGCCAAGTCATATTTTTGGCCCTCCAGTAACTGTAGTCATGTTTCACATCCCTGTAGCAGCCATCGTTTGCTGGTGAGAGTCTCTATTTACAGAAAACAATCGTCATCGTACAAATAGTACAAAGAGCTGGTGGAAAGTATCAGATGATAAATGTCTCATGAAAAAAATCAGTTTTAAAGCCTGCTCTAGCTGGGGAAATCCTTAACATTAAACAGTTCCACATTTATCACTGGCTTTGCTTGTGTTGGAAACCAATATATTCCAAATACTTCACATCATTGTGGAAAAGTTGTGAAAAACTTGTCAGTTTTGAAAGTAAAGCCTCAAATTATGCAGGACAAAAACCATTTGTAGCCTTGTATTAATGTGTTTGAAAGGTGTTCATCTAACCTGCTCAAAACGTTTTAAAGGGAATACGGTATTAAAATGCCTCATTTTCGGTCACTTATCTCAGCCCCAGTGTAAGCCTATTTTATTTGTGAAACAAATGTATGAGAACAATTATTTTGCATATATTTTATCTCCCTAGTGAAAGGTCAATTTTTTTCTGTTGATACTTAATCTTGCGACAACTACAATTAACTACAAATATTAAGAAATATTCTTATAGTCCTTCATAAGTACTTTGTATGTCAAATGTTTTGACAAAACTGAAATTTGTTGCTGTTTTTTTAGGAGTTTTACAAAGACAAATTTTTTTCCGGTTTGCCGCTGAATACACTATATAGGCAAATATGTCATGTGAGCCCTAAAAAGCTTATAGAAAATCCCCAGATTGAAAAAAGCTGAATACATCATGTGCTATGAGACTGTGCCCACATGATCGATTTAAACCAACCATCCATTGATGGAAATGAGGACATTTTGTTCCATTTCAGACTAAAACTGTTTTTCTAACTATGCTGAGGGCTAATCTGAAAATAACTTGCTTCAGGTATTTTTTAATTTCTCAGGTTAAATTGTCTCTTTAAAGGTTAGGTTGAAAAGAATGTATGCAACCATCCCCAAAAACACACACCCAATTGAGCAATGGGAATAAGACAGATACATGTTAACCCCCAAAATCACCTTCAAAGACCATGGCACATACATTTTACACACGTTTAGTTCTGAAAAAACTTCAGTGTTGTTCTTCTGTTATTCAGAGTTGTGTTTTTGACATAAGCAGTTTTGATTTCCCCAAAACAAGTTTTCTTCAAAGACTTTGCCAGTGTGCTACAAATTCAGGTGGTCAGAAGAAATTGCTCTTATTCTAAACTTTTTCTAGAAGGCCTTGGTCAGCACACAGCATTGCTAACAATGCTCTGGCTGCAGAGTCTCTCTGCTCTTCCTTTGTGTGTGTCTGCGTAGTTTGATGTTGTGGTTTGGCTGTCCTCTAAAGTGTTCATTTCAAAGTGTTTACTTGGGGCCTCAATTGGACTCACTGGCTGTCTGCCTTCTTGCTGTGGTGTACCATCCACTACAACTGCCTGTATTTGTGGGGGTCTGTGTGTTTGTGTGTCTGCATATTTGTCTGTGTGTAGGTAGAGAACTCCTTCCTGTCTACCAGTAATGTAAATCTATGTTCTACAGGGAAAATAGACTTGTTTAGTCTGCAGCTAAAGGTGTAACATACAGAAGGCTCTCTGTCTCCCAACCAACAATAAATCAACCTCTAGTTCATCTATTCTGAACCATCATTTGTAATAAATGTTCTTGTTAAAAGTTTCCACCATTATACAATAGATTGGAGTAGGAATAAGAAAGGAAAAAAGCCTTGAATGCATTCATAAATGAGAATTGGAGTAGTTAGATTTATGCTCTAGACATCTTTTTTTCATTCCTAAAACAGAAAACTGCAACTATGAGGGTTAGGGTTAAAACCCTCATAGAGAGGAATCAAACTGTTTACTTCTTAAGCTTCTTCTTTACAAAATTTTCTATTGAAACTCATGTTTTTTACTTTAGGAGTCCCAGATTGCTTTCATGTGTCGACCTGAACTTCTGTTGTGGTTAAAACTGAGAAAGCAGATTTCCTGTCTCAGGAGATGAGACAGGAAATCTCCTGAGATTGCATCAACAGTTTAGTTTCAATATTTCTACACAGTATATCAATGTTAGATCATTACTTCTAGGGTATTGCAACAGTTTACTAGATGAAAGATATGTCTGCAGCTCTGCTAAAGGTGGAAATTTCATGCTGGTCCTCATCTGTCCCCCCAAACGCAACCTTTATCATTTTCACCATTTCCTTTACCTGCAGGTTTTACTAGTATTTGCCTCTTTCAGTAATCAAGATCAAAGATCAGAAAATTAACAACAAATTTTAAAAGGCACATATTCAGGAAATCTATGCTAAATGAAATTAATTTCCTCTTATTAGATTTTTATCAGCACTGACACATCACGTTTTCTGACTTAATTTCTGTCAAATAAAAACCTTAATGTGCCGCAATCACAGGTTTATTATTTTTGTTCGAGAAACGTCTTTTTATTTTTAACAATCCGTTAAGTGTTGAGCATGAAGTATGTATCTCACACTGCGCTTTCACATAAAGACATGAAAGTGAGAGAAAAACAGCAAGTTAATCTCATCTTATTTTGCATCATTAGTAATTTAAAGCCAGTTTAGCTCTAAGACACAACTACACACAGTGTAACGTAATTGTTCTGACAAAATATGTAGATTAACAAAAACATCTTTGGTTTTGCTTTCAATATCCTCCTGAATCAAAATCTGTAAAGATGTGTGTAAGTGATAAACAAAAATTATTTGCCAGAATAAGTTTTGGTTTAATTACAGCATCAGTTTTTCTGAAAAAAAATTAAGCAAAGCTCCGTGTTTACTTTTAGAGAATTTTTTTCTCGCCAGACAATTTTTTGAGTAAGTGAAGCAGAAACAAAAACAGGAACTGAGCAAGGGCTGACAAGAAGAAAGAAAAGAGGGAACATTGTCAAAATCTATTTGGATACAGAACAAAGAACCCATGGACCTCTGTGCTTTTGACCCTTGATCAGTGCATGGAGTTTGTCATTCCTGCTTGTCCGTTTGTGCCTCTGGCTGTGAATCAGGCCATGCAGCTTCTCTTTCATTGTGAAGAATTGAATTTACGAGGATGTTTTTATAAGTAAATGGAACAGGGCAGGGGAGGAAATGCTAATGATCTTTATGGGAAATAAAAAGGACATATGTATGTGACCTTCGGAGGGCTCTAATGACACTGTGTTATTGTCCAGGGAGGGCTGAAACCCAAAAGATCTTGAAGGACGTAGAAAGCAGAGTTTAAAGTAAACAATCTAGACTTGATTTGCAAAAAATATTACCAATGAAAAACATTTTTAGAGCTACTATCCTTTTTCAGATTCTTAATGACTTACTGTGATGTTTTTGTGTTGTATAATTAGCATTAATGTACCTGGATCTCCTGCAGGAATGGTATTGACTTTTCTGTTATCTCCCTGTCATTGACCTGAGCACATTATCATGTGGTGAGACATCTATACCACAGTAAAATGTGGGTATTCTTTAAGGAGAAGAAAGGTTGGCAGTAGTTTTGTATCAATACTTCCTGCTGCAGATCTAATTGGAGCAGAACACCCACATCTTTTTTTGTTTTTCTTCCTCAACTCACATCAACCTTTTGTTTACCCCCCATATGGGTAATGACATGGCTGTGGGGCCTTCTCATCAGATAATAATATTGAAGGAAATATTCCACTCCAAACTTACCTGACTGGTGCCTTCACAATAATTATAAAGATTCTCCACTTCCTTCACTTCTTACCATTAAAGACTTACTGTACAAGCAAAAACAAACAAGACCGGACATGATATGCTGAAATTTAAAGATGATGACAGGCAGATTTTGTTTCTTTTGAACAAGACCATGTCAACTGCTTTTTACACCGTTGTTCCACAGAAACCTGCTGTCAGTGGGGTGTTATAGAGCAAAACAACATGAGAGTAGTCTCAGCAGTCTTTTCCCAATCTTGAATAAATTCTGTATCCTGCTGTCTTGATTTGAAAGTATAATTCGAAAGATTTATTTGACTTACACCTATATTAAAACATTTTATTCTTTTCTGGACAAACTGGAAACATGCTGCAGAAGCTCAGATAGGCCAGGGCTTTTGGAGTTGCAACCCCTAGGCTGTGGAGCACAGTGCCACTCAGTGTCAAACTCTTTCTCTTTTTAAATCTCTTCTTAAAACCCATCTCTTTTCATTGGCTTTTAAACCATCTTGAGAGTGTATTTTATTGTTTTGTCTACTGTTTTTTATAGTTTAGTATTGCTTTTGTGCTTTTTGTGTGCTTTTATGTTCTTTAGACATTATTATTATTATATTTTAAGACTAGGCTTAAAACATTCCTTTTAGATAAAGCTTATAGTTAGAGTGACTTAGGTTATCCTGAGCTATCTATGTAGCTACGCTGCTATAGGCTTAGGCTGCTGGAGGACATAATGACCACCTCCCCTCACTCTGCTACATTCTCATACTACTCTCCAATTTTGCATTATTTGCGGTTCAGCTTTTAACTTTATGTTCTCTCTCTGTTTTTTTCTCTTCCTGAAAGCTACATCTGGCCTGGCTATGTGGAGGGGGCAGCATACTGCTGCCAACAACTTAATGCTCACCTTCTACAGATGATACACTTGGCCCTGTCTTTCAGTGTGTAACCCTGTTTCTCTCGTTGACATAGCTAGTGGCTGAGCTTCTACTGTGACTAACTGTAGGTGCTCTCTTTCACACTCTTGACTCTAGACTTGAAAACTGGCTCAGGGTTCATCTGCTTAGCCATCTTTCTCTCCAACATGAATCTACTGAAGGAGCTACTACTATTAATCTTTTACTTTTCTTTCCCATAGAAAGTACTCCTGGACCAGTGCTTATGTTCTTTTTGTGTCTCTGCTCTGTTCTCTCAAACTCCCAGTCGTGGCAGATGGCCGCTCACACTGAGCCTGGTTCTGGTTCTGCTGGAGGTTTCTTCCTGTTAAAAGGGAGTTTTTCCTCTCCACTGTCGCTACATGCATGCTCAGTATGAGGGATTGCTGCAAAGTCAATGCAAGCGACTGTCCACTGTCACTACATGCTCATCCAGGAGGAGTGAATGCTGCAAGTCTCTGGCTCGTTGCAAGGGTTTCCTTAGATAGAAAAAAGTTCAAACCAATTTGAATAATAAACTGAATTTGACTGGACTGTTTGAAAATTATTGATCAATTGGAATGTATGTACCTGACTTGAAATTTGTATGATTCGATTAAACTGACTTTGTAAAGTGCCTTCAGATGGCATTCGTGTGAATTGGTGGTATATAAATAAATTTTATTGAATTGGATGGAATTTAATTGAGTATTGCCTTTAAATCTGAATACAAATAAATATTAGGAGTGACAATAGGTCAATTTTAACTAGGGTAAGGTGTACAGTTCAGCCTGGATCTCCTTTGCTCTGTTTAGTTACAGGTTCATTAAAGGATGTTTTGAAAGATCTGCTTAGGTAATATAGTGCAGATAAACAGTTTTGTATTGTAGCTGTCACAAAGTTGAATCCAAGGTCAGTGTTGGTGATATATCTCTGACTTTCCCACTTATGAATTATGACTTTTTTGGACCTTAACAAGAGGATTTTTATTATTTTGTTTTTTATGACATAACACTGCAAACAGAAGAAGACCATATCCTTAAAATGTCTGTCAACATGGTGGTATTTGGAGAGTATTGTATTCAATTAGTTGGTAATTGAGTTGAAAACTGAGAACCATTGTTTAAAGTTATTTGTTTCATTTTTTCATTTAAACATTCGTTATGTTTGTATTAGCTATGCCTTGGAGGCAGGCTGAGTAGCGTGCAATGCTGTTTGTGTGACTATAGACATATTGGAAAAGAAGTAAATGTGAAAAATATAACTTAACATTCCCCTAGCAACTACATTTAAAGCAAACAAGTACATCAAATATTCTGAAATCCTTCACACAATTATTTTTTGTTAATGGAGACACTGACAGAATGCAGGCTACTGTAAAGTATATACAACACAAACAATCTTGAAAACAAACACACTAAACAAATCCCACTTTATCATGTTGATCAGAACATGTTGTGTAAAGCACATAGACATCCAAGCATGCACAGAAACACCCTGGTTGTATTCTTTAGAGACTGGGTGGTTTTACAAAAGACTAGAAGATCCAGAATTAGCGCACTGACAAACTATGCCATTTTATTGCATCATTATTTGTTTATTTAGGACACCACATAATCCTCTTTTACATAAACAAGGTCAAAATGTAAAGAAAGTCAACAACCTCTCTGTCACGATGTGGATTCTTGGTTCTATATTTGTTTACGTTTTATTTAGGTGGTTGCTGTCCAGTTTGGTTAGTCCTTGAGTCCTTGTTTCTGGTGTTTTGTTTCCTAGTTTCTGTTCTGTTTGACTATGTTGTTTATTGCATTTTTTAGATCTGTTATCTCCCTGTATTCTGTTCCCCTGGGTTTGTTTACTGTTTGTCTTGTCAGGCTCCTCATGTTCTCGTTATCCCTATCTGGTTCACCTGCTCCTCTGTTTTGCTGCATGCCTGTTCCACACCTGTGTCTGTTTTCCCTGATTACCTGCCCTATTGTTTCATGTCCACCTTTGTCTGTATTTAAGTTTGCCTTCGTCCTTTGTTCCACGTGGTGTCGTCATGTCTTTCCATGTCTCGTTTGATGTCTCCTTGGATACATGTGCTGCTCGCGATCCTGTCAGGTTCTGTTTCTTGATGATTACCGTTATTATCTGGATTTTCTGAAACCCTGCTCCTTGTCTGTATGTGTGTGATCTCTGTCATTAAAGAAGGAGTTTCCCACTGATCCCACGCTGCCTTCCCCGTACTTGTCTGCCTCTGGTCCACCACAAAACTCATTATGACACTCTCCAGGGAATAGATGAAGCAACAAAACATAATCTTGGCTGTATTTACATTGTTAATATGGAAATCTGGACATAGATACCTATCATAACTCAAACATGACAAATGTACACTGCTCAAAAAAATAAAGGGAACACTCAAATAACACATCCTAGATCTGAATTAATGAAATATTCTCTTTGAATATTTTATTCTGTACAAAGTTGAATGTGCTGACAACAAAATCACACAAAAATCATCCATGGAAATCAAATTTATTAACCAATGGAGGCCTGGATTTGGAGTCACACACAAAATTAAAGTGGAAAACACAGAACAGGCTGATCCAACTTTGATGTAATGTCCTTAAAACAAGTCAAAATGAGGCTCAGTATTGTGTGTGGCCTCCACGTGCCTGTATGACCTCCCTACGGCGGATGGTCTCCTGAGGGATCTCCTCCCAGACCTGGACTAAAGCATTCGCCAACTCCTGGAGAGTCTGTGGTGCAACGGGACGTTGGTGGATGGAGCGAGACATGATGTCCCAGATGTGCTCAATCGGATTCAGGTCTGGGGAATGGGCGGGCCAGTCCATAGCTTCAGTGTCTTCATCTTGCAGGAACTGCTGACACACTCCAGCCACATGAGGTTTAGCATTGTCCTGCATTAGGAAGAACCTAGGGCCAACCGCACCAGCATATGGTCTCACAAGGGGTCTGAGGATCTCATCTCGGTACCTAATGGCAGTCAGGCTACCTCTGGCGAGCACATGGAGGGCCGTGCAGCCCTCCAAAGAAATGCCACCCCACACCATTACTGACCCACTGCCAAACCGGTCATGCTGAAGGATGTTGCAGGCAGCAGATCGCTTTCCTTGGTGTCTCCAGACTCGTCACGTCTGTCACATGTGCTCAGTGTGAACCCGCTTTCATCTGTGAAGAGCACAGAGCGCCAGTGGCGAATTTGCCAATCCTGGTGTTCTCTGGTAAATGCCATGCGTCCTGCACGGTTTTGGGCTGTGAGCACAACCCCCATTTGTGGACGTCGGGCCCTCATACCATCCTCATGGAGTCGGTTCCTAACCGTTTGTGCAGACACATGCACATCTGTGGCCTGCTGGAGGTCATTTTGCCGGGCTCTGGCAGTGCTCCTCCTGTTCCTCCTTGCTCAAAGCCGGAGGTAAAGTCCTGCTGCTCGGTTGTTGCCCTCCTACGACCTCCTCCACATCTCCTGGTGTACTGGCCTGTCTCCTGGTAGCGCCTCCAGGCTCTGGACACTACGCTGACAGACACAGCAAACCTTCTTGCCACAGCTCGCATTGATGTGCCATCCTGGATGAGCTGCACTACCTGAGCCACTTGTGTGGGTTGTAGAGTCCGTCTCATGCTACCACGAGTGTGAAAGCACCACCAACATTCAAAAGTGACCAAAACATCAGCCAGAAAGCATAGGTACTGAGAAGTGGTCTGTGGTCCCCACCTGCAGGACCACTCCTTTATTGAGTGTGTCTTGCTAATCGCCAAAGATTTCCCCCTGTTGTCTATTCCATTTTCACAACAGCATGTGAAATTGATTGTCAATCAGTGTTGCTTCCTAAGTGGACAGTTTTATTTAACAGAAGTTTGATTTACTTGGAGTTATATTGTGTTGTTTACGTGTGCCCTTTATTTTTTTGAGCAGTGTATCTATAATGTGATGTAAAACAGCCTAATATTGTGAAAACAAAATTAGTGTAAAAATACAATCTCATAAAAAGGTGTAGCTGAGTTCTACTTTGTACCATGCTATTGTCTGAAATCAAAATAATAGCTTTTTTGTCTCAGTGTTCTGGTTTTCTAACCCCTATGATGATGAACATGATATGAACTCCAAGTCTAAATTGTGCACCTCATCACATTGTTCTGACCTTAACAAAGTTACAAGAAAGCCTTGCTTGTATTACCTGGTCAAATGAAAAATGGCTGGAAATTACCCTTTTTAATGTAAAATCCAGCAATAATACTAAAACCTTGCAGTTAAATGTATCTGGAAATGACAGATATGCATAGGATTAACAAAACGTTTAGATGTGGAAATGGTTCTTCAGGGTACTCCTGTGGCACTTCAGTCACAACAGTATTAGACTCTGTAGCCCTTATCCACTAATCCCTACTCAGCGCAGTTTGATACAGCTCTTCTCACTTTTTAGGCTTTTTCATTCAGAAATGTTGTGTGGAACAATTAATATGTTTAGTAACTGCTTGCTTGCACTTCCAACCGTGCTGAGTCGTGCTGAAAACGCAACTTCAGAAGACTGTTGATCACTGATTGGGTAGGGTGCGGCGTCACTATTCAGATCATACACAATATGGGCTAGCAAGCTATCATTAGGTAGTGTTAGCTTACCCTCACACGTCCTTTAGCTTGTACTGCTCCATGGCTTCCCACTCTCTCCTGTCCCTACTCAGTGTTTCGTCTTGCTGCCAGCAGCCATCCCTGGCTCTTCTTTTACTCGGAGTCTGACAACACCCAAACAGCTAAACAGCAGTAAAGGCTGGTGTTGTGTTGTGACTACAAATCACATCACATTACTTTAACAGACTAAGGGGCCGCCTTGCTATTGATGATCCCGCCTACATTGAGATGGCACTTAATTGTAATGGAAAAAAAAAAAACTGTGCAGAGTAGAACTGACCAGAGACGATCTGCGCTGAGCAGGTGGTCAAGGGACACGTCCAACAACTTTTTAACTTTCTATAAAAGGGGTTCATTAATAACCAAAAACAAGGATGCGTACTGAGTGTAGATGGAGATCTAACCAGCAGTTTATGGACTGAAAGGGAATGGATCAAATCTTTGGATTGATTTGAAATATGGAAACAAAACTGAAACAAAACTAACTTCAACTGAGTCAGCACTCAATTGATCAAAACTACGCAAAGATACATTCAACTTTGCTGCGCAGCCACGCTGCAGAGTTCAACAGTATTCGAAACATCAATCAAAACAGTTCAGCATAAATTTCAATCAATATTGCATGCAACAACTTAATATATTGGATTAACTAATGGTGATCCTAGGCCACCTTTATCTATATACCTTACTCTGCCCAGACTAGAGTCCAAAAATGTCAGAAGTAGGAAACAGTTTATTTGGAGGTGAATCCTCTGAGAAAAGGGGTGCAGGTGAGTGGGTTTCCTTCTAGGAAGGGATGAAGTTATGAGTGGCAAGTGTCGCCTGTCCCCAAACACTCTAAACGATGGCCTTGTCCTCCTTCGTCCAAAACATGGAAAATAGGATGAACCGTCGCAGTTGACTGAAACAAGGAGGAAATCCATCTGCTTAGGAAACCTCTGTGGGTTTTCACCTTCACCCACCAAGAGCTTCTATTTCTCCAGAGATGGCCTCCGAGCGCGGTATAGGCAAAATACCACGGCTGGAAATGGCAGCTCAGTGTTTGATTCAGTGGGTTTTTATAAACTCTGGTGACGTCAGAGCAGCGACGTCTGTTGAGCTGCGTAGTAGTTCGTTTGGCTCACAAAATGGACGACCACCCAAAACTTTGGACTGTGTTCAATGCTGTTCTGCCATTCATTGTCTTTGATTCCCTTTGTCTGTGTTCTCTGATTGCACTCTCAGCTTCTTCCACTCTGCTCATTAGTCTCAGCTGGTTGTTGTTCCACTCATCAATTCTCCTCAGTATAAACTCCCCTCTGGTTCTTAAGTCATGACTGGTTCATCTGCTCAGTCCTGCTTTAGTCTGTCCCTTGGTATCTTGCTCTCTGTCATCCTCCCTCCATATTCCTGGTTTGTTTTTGGATTTTTTTCATTAACTTCAGTTCACGTTTCTGGATTTTTGGACCTTGGACCTTTGGAATTTTGTAAGTTTCTGTTGTAATATTAAAACATTATTTTTTTCTCCACCTCTGCCTCTCTTATGCCTGTATTTGGATCCTCCACAACCTCCACCCCCTTGTGTGACAGAACTGTTCTGCACATTTAAGAATGTCTTTCAGCTGATTGAGCTGGAATTTATGCCACTACCTTAAGCAGTTTTGAAACCAGATGGATCTCAGGTGTCCATACTGGTGTTTGTTGTCACAACAGAAGCTTTGTAGAAACCAATCCAGTATTTTAATCCTATAAAACCAACCAGAAAGTGACAAAAAGACCTTCTGTGGTGCAGATGTTTTGACAAACCAAACAAATGGTGTCAGTTAAAGTTACGATGGCTTTGTAAAATGAATGTTTTTAGCTCTTACGATTTAATTCCAACCCAAACGTCATCTTAGTGCCTAAATCTAACCAGGTAATTACAAAAGTGCCTTGTTTGCATTCCCTTAGTTGTTACCCAGTAGTTAAAAATAACTGTTTTGTTTGGTTTTTGAGCTCTTAAACCTATGAGCCCTTTCAATAGTTGTTTCAAAGTCCCCTCTATGCGTTTTAACAATTTAAGGTCTTTTGAATTAAAGAAGTACTTTTTCCTTGCAAAAGTACTCACACACCTTGAACGTTTTATATTTTGTTACATTAAGACCACAAATTTCTATGTATTTTATTGTGATGTTTATGTGATAGACCAACCAGAAGTAGGTCATAATTGAGAAGTGAAAGCTTTCAGAACATTTTGAAAAACCCTAAAAAGTGTGGCTTGCTATTTTTTACAGCACACTTATTCTGAAACCCTGAAATAAAATTTTGTCTAACTAAACAGACCCTACTTATGTGTAATTTATTCTCAGTATAAATACACCTGTTCTTTGAGGGCCTCACATTAGATAACAAACAGCAACATGAACGTACCATCAGGTCCAAGATAAAGCTGTGGCAAAGTTTAAAGTGGGATTAGGTAATAAAACAACATACCAAGCTTTAGACACCTAATCAAGCACTGTTGAATCTATCATCCAAAAATGAAAAGGTCATGGTACATCTGCAAACTTAACACAACCAAGCCAGGAAAGGATGGTAGTAATCTGAGAAGCGGCTAAGAAGTGGATGGTAACTTTGGAGGAGCTGCCAAGATCCACAGCCCATGTAGGATAATTCAAACTCAACAAACGTGTGCATTCAGTATTGTCTAGAAGAAAACTTCTGTTGACAGAGAGCCGTAAGATATTTGCAGAATGGCAAAAGCCCCCCTCAGAATATATAAATACATTTGTATGAATTCCAATTATAATTTGGGGACAAAACATTTCTGTGAAGAAGGTGTTCTGGTCAGATGAGGCCTACATGCAAAGCGTTATGTGAGACAGAAAACTGAACATTACCCTGAGCACACCATCAACAGGGTGAAACATGGTATTGGAAACATTATGCTGAGGAGCATCATTTTTTAGCAGGGACAGGGAAGCTGGCTGGAATTAATGGAATGGTGAATGGAGCTAAATACAGGGCAATCCCACATGACAATCCATTAAAGGGAGAAGATTAGGGAGGAGATTCACCTTCCAGACATCCAGATAAAAACAGGCTTGAAAATTGATGTTCAATTGATGTTTGAAAACCAAGTATCATTTTCCTTCATTTTCCTTCACAATTATGCACTGCATAATGTTGTTCTGTTACATAAGATCTCAATAACACACCTTGAAATTAACGTTTCTACTGTAACAAAATGTGAAAAGTTCAAGGAATGCTTTTGCAAGCCATTGTAAATAACCATGTTTCGTCTCAAGTTACTGAATTCCTTTTCTGCTTCAACCTAAAGTTTTATTTGTAATCTTGAGGCTGAGTTCTGATTTCTAGACAAGACTAAAAATTGTTTATTAATGTACAGTTAACAGTTTACTCCATGGTTGCTAACAGGAATGCTCAGATCTCACTGGAACTGATACAGCTGTGGAAGAGTCTCTCAGTACAAATAAGGACACAAAGTGGAGAGAGCAAGACATGTGGTACTATTTAGGAAGCATTCCCTGACAGTCTTAATCATAAACATAACCTCTATGAACAAGTAAAATGTTGGAGGACAGGACTTAAAGGAATATAATATCACCAGTATATGTGGAACATGTTCGGGACAGAACTGGGAACCTAAACTCCAATCATTTGAAATAAGACACAAATAAAACTTTTGATCATATTTATACACAGTGGTGAACTATGTAGGCCGTGTTGGTAGATTTTGTCTGATTAACTGAATCTGACAGATCCATCAGCAAGGGAGAACTCGCCGTACAACACATTTTACTGACCTGTTTTTTTGAGTACGTTTCTGGCTGGGTGGTGTACAGGGCCTTTCCTCTCTTTGTGCAGCTACACTGTGGGTCTTGGCCTGCCCCACTCTGGGCCCCTTTCTTCTCCAGAGCTCTCCTAATCTATTGTTCTGCTGTTTAATGCTTTGTTTGAGGTCTTTCCTTATCACGTGTGCAGACTCCATTTATTTGCCATATAAAACCGTTATTTCAAGGTGCACTTTCACTGCTAATCTTTATCACAGTTGTTGTTGATAATAATAAAATAAAATGAAGACATATCTGTCAGCTCAGTTCTTTCTTTCCTTTAGCCTGTACCTGCCAGCAGCCTTATGTACTGTCACTTCTAATGCTTTGTGGGAGGTTTGTGTGGCCTCCGCTGTCTGGTAGGCTTGTTTTATGAGATGTCTGAATTCACCTCACAAGATTTTGTGAAGACAGACAAGCTAAACAGATGACAGAGGGCTGTATGTACTGACCTTTCTCTCCCACACATATTGCTGGATTCAGTGGAGAAACACCAAATACTTTACCATTCTTTGTGTGCACAATATTTCTGGGTTTTTCAAGATGGTTGAAGGATAAATTGAGCTACAATGGTGAGTTTATAAAGAGGTGTCTATTGAGGACACATGGGAGAACCTTATTGAACCCAAAGGGTGTCATTACACTGTTTTTCTGACATCAGCCACATTTCCTTCACACCCAAAAACACATGACTGCAGCCCAAAGAAAAGCTGCCAGCAAGAAACCCATCACTGCACCGTTCAGCTTTCACAAACTTGGTTCTGTCTCATGTAGGACTTCAGTACCTTTACAGCGGCTGTGCATGGTAGCCAGACTTTAAGCTTTACCAGTTTAAACAAGAAAGCCTAAATATACACATGCTCCTTCAGTCAGATAGGAGTATGTCCAGGAAGCAGATGAAAACAACCCTTGACATTCCTCTGCTTCTACATTTATATTTATGACTGTTGTTTCAATGATAATTGAAGAACAAAAATATTTCTTAGTTCAGAAGGTGTTATTTCGTCGGAACTTTTATTGTATATAATGAGGCATCCAGCTGTAGATTGTCTGAATTATGTAAATGCTATAGAGCTTGCAGAGAGACTGTGATTTCATCCACATTAAAGACACATACCTAAAGTATTTATTCTGTAAAATGCATGCAACATGATTTGTTGCAGAGTACGACTACAGCTGATGTACACCACAGAAACTGCAAATGACAATATGTGTTTGTTTAAATATATGCTGAAAATCTTAAACTTTGTAAGATACAAAACTCAGCTGGAGATGTAAGGGTTAATGTTCTTTTCTGAGACTCAGGGAGAAATGGTATCATTATATTTGAAGCCCTCTAGGGTATTTCTGAATTTCTACACCTGGTTCCATTAAATCCAAAGAAAGTATGCAAGCACAAGTAAAAACACAGGGCTAAAAAGATTTATATTATCAGGCCAAGGGAAAATCATTGCAAAATGCCAGATAACAATTTCGGATTTCTTTTAGCAGCTCATGTGAACCGGTCAGCTATGCTGTATTATTGTTTTCCAAATATGCAATGCTATGAAAAAGTTAATTTGTTCCTATTCTGTTTTTCTGACACACTTAATGGTTTCAGAAAAACAAAAAACAGTTTGTTGAGATTTAAAATAATAAAATTCAATTCAATTCATTTCAATTCAGTTTTATTTATATAGCGCCAATTCACAATACATGTAATCTCAGGGCACTTTACAAATTCAGTTCAATCACATTATACAGATTTAAAGTCAGGTACATACATTCCAATTAATCCTAACTATCAAACAGTGCAGTCGGATTCAGTTTATTATTCAAATTGGTTAAAAGTTTTTCTATCTCAGGAAACCCAGCAGATTGCATCGAGTCAGTGACTTGCAGCATTCACTCCTCCTGGATGAGCATGTAGCGACAGAGGACAGTCTCTTGCATTGACTTTGCAGCAATCCCCCCAGAAATGTAGATTTAAAATTGAGATTTAAAACTGTTTATTAGAAAGAAACCATATTATAAATTAGAAACCATATTAGAAAGTTTTAGAAAGCTAGCCACAACCCAACCTGATGACTACCAGAGCTTAAAATAAAACTTGCCTGACAACATGAAGTAGGCTAAAAAAAATTTAAAAGCAACATGTGTCATAATCTAGGGGTGTTTGGTGGGACCAATGTGCCAATGGAGCCGCATAGTGAGTTGAAGTATTTAATAACAGAATAAACAACTTACAGCAGTGAAAACAGAACAAGGAAAATGGGCAGAATGACAGGAGTGGAGGAGGCAGGCAAACAGTACGATCCAGTGGCGAGCAATGAAAACCAGTTTAAATAAAGAGGCAGGATGGAGAAATGTCAACTACATAGAAGAGCTAATCAAATAAAATGTGGAGCAGTTGGTGGCAGGAGTATGCAGAGCAACTGAAGAGGGAGGCTAATTAACACAGATGAGCAGGAATACAGAGAAGTCCAGGGATGTAACAGGAATATCTAAACTCAAGAATGAAGCAAGAACCTGATCTACAATGAATGAACTAAAATAACAGCAACCAGAGAACAAAAAACAGCAGGAAGGAAACAGATCCATAAAGAAACTCAAACTCGAACATCATAATGACAACATATCATACCCCAATCTAAAAAAAAATCCATAACAATCATCAGTCTAGACAGTGATATGAAACAATTTCTAATACTGTGGGACTGAATCACAGTTGGAGCTGTCACTACTCGATTTGTCCCAGAAGCACAATCCGTACCGTCAGCCCAGGATTACTTGCAGGAGGGCATGATTTCTTTTATCTTTTTTTTTTTCTTTTATCTGTTTTTGGGTGGGATGTTTTTTTTTTCTTTGTATTATATTGTAACTGTATAAATAGTACATGATTTAAAGGGTTTAAAATAAAGACAAAAAGTGTTCATTTCGATAGACCATATTGACTGCTCTGAGCATGGGCATTGATTACGTCACACAGAGCGAAAATTTAAATCGTTTGAACATTTGATTCTCTCTGTACTGTACACCGAACAGTGTTGATCACAGAATGGATCCGTTTGCAATCTTTTGCAAAATAAAATGGATGTCTCTTGTGGAGACATCAGCGGGCGCATTGACAGTGTAAATACATTACAATTCAATCAATAAGTCTAATAAACAATTTTCTACTAAAATATGTTTTCTACTAAAATAATGACAATTGCTATTAAGTGAATTATAGCATTGTCAAGGAAAGTAGTTCCTTTTAATAGCAATTCATAATTCAATATCTTAAATATGTTCTTTTTTATTTATCTACATCAAAATGTGTATTACATATGTTATATTAAAACTATTTACAGGATATAATTTAGCACACTGTTATAACTAATGGAAATACTTAGTTCCAGTAGCAGATTCAACGGCAGTTGTGACAAGTAATTCTGTTTGCGCATTCGCAAATGAGCTGACGGTATGGATCGTGCTTCTGGGACAGATTGGGTAGTGACAGGAGCCATTATCCACAAATTGAGGAAATGTGGACAGTGGTGGAGCTTCAACAGTAGTGGCTGCCATACCAAAATTACTCAAAGAGCGCATGAAAGACTCATCTAGGAGGTCATAAAAGAACCCGAACAAATTCCAGACTTTACTTCCCTCAGTTGTTGTGGGTCAATGTTCATGACTTAACAATAAAAAAAGAGACTGGGTAGAAATTGCATCCATCGGAGAGTTCCAAGCCCAAAACCATTGCTGAGCAAAATGCACGCAAAGGTCAGTCTTGCATATTTATTATCCCCCAAGATTTTGGCAAAATGTTCTTTATACTGTCATTACAAAAGGTTTTTGGAAGGTGTTAAATCTGAAGCAGCATTTTGCAAAAACGATACAATGGTCATGGTGGTGTGATGATCTGACGCTACTTCGCTGCTTTAGCACTTAGACAACTTTAATGATTGAACTGTAAAAAATTGTGAAGAAGAATGTCTGGTCATCAGTTTATGACCTTGGTTTATGTAGCACGCCAGCAAGTTCCCCCCAGACTGCTGGTGCCTATCTTCAGCAGTCATTGGGCGAAACATGGGGTGTACACTGGACAAGTGTCCACTACAGGGCAATACAGAAACACACAGGACAAATAACCATGCACACACATGCTCATACCTAAGGGCATTTTAAAGTAACCAATTTACATGTTCTCCACACACATGCACTGGGAGAAGATGCAAACTCCTGCAGGAACATAACTACAGAGCCTAACGTAAACAAGATATGTAATGCATAATAAACTATAGTATATGTGAACCAGAATAACAAACATACAGACAGACATGCACATTTCTGCATGTAAGAAACTACAAGCATTATATGTCAATCAAGACAGGAAATCAATTGTTTCACTGTGAAGTTATCATTATATGTGACAGTTTGAAGGAAGTACTTCTTTTAGCTAATGAAAGCAAATGTTCAACTGTCTCTTGAACCCTTTAATAGAAAATGACAAGTATGTTGACCCATTTTGACATAAATCTTCTTAAACTCAATGTTATTTTGTCTGCATTTGTTTTTGTAGTACTAATAATACTTTATTATATATCATAGTTTGGCCTAATGCATAAAATGTAAGCCTGTTTAAAAAGTGGAATTTCAAATCAGCTGCAGCAGTTGTTGATTTTTAGGCAAGTATTCCAACTTAAATGAATATAGGAAAAACAAACACATTTAAATTCAGGCCAGGAATCATTATAATATAATATTATATAATGACCTCAACCAATAGACATACGTCCCTACTAGACTATACTGATATAAATCATAAAGAAGAAAGACCTGAAATGCAGATATGTATGCACAACTGACACACCTTTACTATAGTTTTGCAATGGGTTCTTCCTGAGACGCCACAAGGCTACCACTCCACCTTCCTCACTTCAAATGCAGTGTACTCTGGGGATAACTGCTGTATTTGATGTTGTGTAACAACCCGGAGCTGCTACCAGGATTTGAGTGAAAGGGAGGCTATCTGTGTGTGTTGTTTGACCGGGCTGATATGTGTGAGTGTGTGGGGGGGTGATTGCACTTGATCTGATAAAGTACAGTCTGCCAGCCCATGCACTGATTATCTTTGTGGTATTTTCCAAAGAAGGGTTGCATAGGGTGGTAAACTGATTGGTTAACCTCATTCCTGCTTGTTGCATAGAATGTTAACTGGTGCAACAAAAGGGATGTTTTGTTTTTATTTTCCAAATAATCCACTCTTCAATTTCTATGAATATTACAGCGTTAAAAATAACACATCTGAATTTAACTTTAATTCAAATTTGACCAAATTAGGTAGAAACACTGAAAGACATCAAATTTAAATTGAAACTAAGGGACAGACAATTGTAGAGAATTACTATCAAACCCAAGATGAAACTGAGCTGCGATAATATACAACGAATCAACCATGCTGTTCGTACTATCCACTCCGGAGTATGTATGTGAGCCTGAAACAGTGCTGGTATTGCCAAGTAGAAGGCATCTGGATTGAGTTTCACCCTGCAGGGGTCTGGTCCTCAGCAGATGGTGCTCGCCAAACAAGCAACACTGATTAGAACCAGAGAGGCGGTCCTTTCGCTTACATGCACTCAATTCAGCCGTGCTTGTCAAATGGCCAGTATTAATAACATGCACTTAAAAGAAACGAGGGCTTCCATGCTGGCCTCTGATCAGGGCCACTAAAGGTTTATTTAAAGGCTGGTGATGACTGATCAGCAGTGTTTCTGTCTGTTTTCATTAGCTTCTATGTGAGCTGAGAAGTTCATGGTATATACATGCTGTTTAGGTTTAATTCATTTGATGTTTAATTGGTCTTTCTCTCTGAACAGAGATGGCTAATTTGTTTAAATATTTTTTTAAAGAATTTAGGACAGATGGAACTGTCCAAACATTTAATTTTAACCACAGAAACATCTTAATCAAGATTGCTAGAAAGAGTAAACACAAACAAAAAAACATGTCTTGACACCCTTGCCATTATATTCCTTCATTTTAATCCAGACTGAACCTTTTTGCACTTGATTTTGCAGAGGTTGATAAACACACCATGGCATACATTTTCAATATTAGTTTAGAATGACTTTTTTTCACCCTCACTACATGCTATTCACATGACGCAAAAACACATTGCAGTGGTGGGCTATAATGCCCAAATAATTTTTTGGCTTTTTCAGAGTGGATGAGAGCCCATTGTGAGTGTTGGCAGCATTCGTGGTGGTCCCAGGGACTCAGTGACATCACTGAGCAGAACCAAGTGGCTTAATGTGGGATTTTGGCTAAAGCCTCACAAAGTGTAGTGCATTGTGGCATAATTAGAACAATAAGATTAAGGAGTAAATTGTCATCTTAAATATGTTAACCCTAGTGGGAAGTGTCTCTTCCGAAATACTGACATTTCAGAACAATTACACTTAAATTTTGATGTCTGACTGTGAAGACAACCACAGCTTTATATCTGTATTTACGGTTAAGCCTAAAATGATTCATGACAGACTTAGATGACTTTTATTTTTACCAGAAAGTTTGTTTCTGTTCAGAAACGAAACAGTCATCTTTGAAAAGAAAATAACATAAAAAAACATGAAAAAAAACATTTAGCTGTTTATTTATTTACATTTTATTAAAAATAAAATGTAAAAAATTATTTATAATGTTCTCAATAATCAATGGAATTTATTATGACATTACACCAATTAAACCCTTCTTATAATTGCTGACAACATTTTTGCATGTTTCCAATGGTATTCTGACAACTCATTGCACCAGTTGGGATTAAATAACTTGTTGCTAGCTGAAACATAATCGCCCATGCTGTAATTATCCAATGGGAGGCTCATACCTATTTGCTTAGTTACATCCAGGTGGCGACTTTTTTTTGCCCAGTCAGTGTAGGTGGAAAAACAACATTTTCTAAAGCAAAACAATAAATAACATAAATGACAACAATGAAACATAAAGTACATCAATAAAATAAGTTATTTTCATTATTTTGAATGTCCTATGCACCCTCGTGTAAATGTTACAAGCCTTAAGATGCTTCTGAATGCAGAGAATGTCGCTTTTGTCGATGACATGTTTATTTCTGGATAAATGAGTTTCTGGAAACTTGGGACATCTGAGTCAGTTTGAACATATAGAATACCATTTTAACACCCGACCCAGTAACACTGGACATATAAATCCATCCCACCTCTCAGGGAAAGCCAATGTGATTCAGATGTAGGTCTCGGGGCATGAGAGAGAGGCTGACATTGTATGGTGTTGTTCTGATTCACATACTGTACCCAGAGGCAGCAAGACTACAGAGCCTGTCTTTAGACTTGTGTCTCACCCTTCGCTTTCTTGTGGGAGGATTCCTGTGGTCCATTCCCACAGCCTTCATGTGAGGGTCCAGTCAGGATAAATAGCTCTACCTCCCAGGCTGTGCCAGGGAGCAACTTTACAGCACTGTTCTCTATTATCATGAATATCTTCTTTGCACGTGACAGAAAAGCAGGTCAGGTGTCCCAGCAGATCTTTTGGCACCACTTTCTAATAGATCAGGCAATGAAAGAGAATCTAACTCATGATTCTCCATAAAAACTGAATGGAAACAAGGAAATTATTGACAACTCCTACATATGAAATACTTGCAGTTTTGCAAAAACAATTGTTCAGTGAAAGAGAAGGCACATTGTCCCAAAGACTGGTTGAATTTTCCAGGATCACTAGTTTACAGAGAGCAGCAGTGATCTGGTAGGAAAAATAGGCATCTTATCCAACATTGTTTCAGAGGTGTGAAGTCTGCTGACCTCAGATTGAACCAGGAGATTTTATCAACAGTAACTGGTCACATTCTCGCTCTTTCACCACTGGTGACCATGGATACAGTCGTCTTTTGTCTGAAAGTGGCCACCGCCGACTTCAAAGACACTTCGGCTTTCGGACTGACCACTTGACCCTCGGATGCCCTGTTCATGGAGAGTTGGAACAGGAAATTAACTAAAGCTCACTCTTACCACAGTCACCTCAGAATCAGGCTTTACAACAGAAAATATTAGAAGAACACGGCAGCCACTCAGAAATCAATACAAGGAGGGTGGTCTTTCAGATCCAATTAACAACGACTTTGGATGGCATGGCGGCATCTTTAAAGAATTTGTATTTTTGCATTATCATTTCCTGTTTTTGAAAAGGGCAGCAGTGATAAGAATAAATAACGAGAGGTCTCAAGAGCTCTGATCAAAATGTCACCTCTGGTATTGATGCAATGGTGTGCTTGCTTTGATTGGTGATGAATACAGATCCTTTCCTTCTGATGCCTTCTTGACCTTCTGTGGCCTTCCTACTCTCTCAGTGTAATTAGAGGAAGAGTAATTTGCATATCTTAACAGAAAAGAAGTAGGTTTCATTAAAAAATTTTGCAGCTGCAAACCTAATGCTATATTTTCTTGTTCAGTGGTAAAAGAAGGCCCTTGTCACAGTGACTAATGTCACAGTGGGACAGATATGTTTAATCAAAGCCACATTACCGCCATAGCCCCTGAAATATTTTTCCCAAGACTGGTATTTTGCTTTCTTCCTGCCAAACCAGAGTGTAACTTGCTTGCAAATCATCTTTGCTTCTTTTTCATTTTTTGTCTGTAATCTGCCTTGCATTTAAGTGTCCTCTCAGGTGTATCTTTTTTGTTTGTTTTGGCAGTTATAATCTTCTAAACTACATTTCATTGTGCATTTATACCCCTACCTTTTAACCAAAGGCAAACAAAAAATTCTAACTTCATGTTTAATACAGTTGTGCATATCCTTTTTGAAGGGTACAGGGGTTAGACAATGAAACTGAAACACCTGGTTTTAGACCACAATAATTTATTAGTATGGTGTAGGGCCTCCTTTTGCGGCCAATACAGCGTCAATTCGTTTCTATGTCTTCTATGTTTTTGGTCACTAAGAGTATTTCCACAGGATTGTTGCAGCCGCAATCAAGCAAAAGCAAGAAAAAGAGCAATTAGTCTAAACAACATTTGAAGTGACAAAAAACATTGTTTCCAACATATACCTGTTAAATATCATGGGAGTAGAAATGGGTTGTCGCTACAATAAATATCCATAGTCATCATTGCATTGTATGCTAGCAGAACAAGCAGTGCATGGGGGTATAGCTCAGTGGTAGAGTATTTGACTGCAGATCAAGAGGTCCCCAGTTCAAATCTGGGTGCCCCCTACAACATTTAAATATGTTACTAAGTTCCTATTGGAGCAGTTTCAATAACAAACATGCTGAATTATCTGTCTCTGTAGGCCTCTGCCTTGAAGAAACAGACTACTTGTTTCACTGCCAGGGTTTTATAAAATGGACCCAGCACTGGTTCATATCAAATTCACCTGTATGTGCAAACATGTGAAAAAGTTGGGTTTTTACCCCATCCGATGCATGTAAATGAAAGAGATGGATTAAATGCAATGATAGTCAGTTAAAAAATGCAATTTAATGGGAGTAATTGGCAGAAAAATGCCAAAGGGACACATGTTGGGCTGTTTGGTTTAAACCAGATGAAAAACTATAAAAAACAGACAGTTTCTTGAAATTTACATATGTACAGCCAAAGTTAGACTAATATCTCTCTCTCTCTCTATATATATACAGGGGTTGGACAATGAAACTGAAACACCTGGTTTTAGACCACAATAATTTATTAGTATGGTGTAGGGCCTCCTTTTGCGGCCAATACAGCGTCATTCGTCTTTGGGAATGACATATACAAGTCCTGCACAGTGGTCAGAGGGATTTTAAGCCATTCTTCTTGCAGGATAGTGGCCAGGTCACTACGTGATACTGGTGGAGGAAAACGTTTCCTGACTCGCTCCTCCAAAACACCCCAAAGTGGCTCAATAATATTTAGATCTGGTGACTGTGCAGGCCATGGGAGATGTTCAACTTCACTTTCATGTTCATCAAACCAATCTTTCACCAGTCTTGCTGTGTGTATTGGTGCATTGTCATCCTGATACACGGCACCGCCTTCAGCATACAATGTTTGAACCATTGTATGCACGTGGTCCTCAAGAATGGTTCGGTAGTCCTTGGCAGTGACGCGCCCATCTAGCACAAGTATTGAGCCAAGGGAATGCCATGATATGGCAGCCCAAACCATCACTGATCCACCCCCATGCTTCACTCTGGGCATGCAAAAGTCTTGGTGGTGCGCTTCTTTGGGGCTTCTCCACACCGTAACTCTCCCGGACGTGGGGAAAACAGTAAAGGTGGACTCTTCAGAGAACAATACATGTTTCACATTGTCCACAGCCCAAGATTTGCGCTCCTTGCACCATTGAAGCCGATGTTTGGCATTGGCATGAGTGACCAAAGGTTTGGCTATAGCAGCCTGGCCGTGTATATTGACCCTGTGGAGCTCCCGACGGACAGTTCTGGTGGAAACAGGAGAGTTGAGGTGCACATTTATTTGTGCTGTGATTTGGGCAGCCGTGGTTTTATGTTTTTTGGATACAATCCGGGTTAGCACCCGAACATCCCTTTCAGACAGCTTCCTCTTTCGTCCACAGTTAATCCTGTTGGATGTGGTTCGTCCTTCTTGGTGGTATGCTGACATTACCCTGGATACCGTGGCTCTTGATACATCATAAAGACTTGCTGTCTTGGTCACAGATGATGCTAAGAAAGATGTGCACCAACAATTTGTCCTCTTTTGAGCTCTGGTATGTCACCCATAATGTTGTGTGCATTTCAATATTTTGAGCAAAACTGTGCTCTTACCCTGCTAATTGAACCTTCACACTCTGCTCTTACTGGTGCAATGTGCAATCAATGAAGACTGGCTACCAGGCTGGTCCAATTTAGCCATGAAACCTCCCACACTAAAATGACAGGTGTTTCAGTTTCATTGTCCAACCCCTGTAAGATTTTCTCCAATATCACGTAGAGATTACTTCCACTGTGAAGTCTTTGTTAAATCCTACCATACAGCAAACAGCAGATTCTGTTGGCGTCATTTCTAAGTGCTTTTTTAAACAGACTCGTTTGAACAGCAAGTTTTCTTATGAAAACAAAGAACATGCTAGAAAAAAACACCATATGTGCGAAACACCCTTTTATATCTTAAGAAATATATCCTGAGAGCTGATAAATTATGCATAACGTTCCCTGCCAGTTCTATAATTACTGTTAAAGCATTTCTACAAAGACACATTCCAAAGCAGGCTCCCCTGGTGTCAGAACAACTAAATAAAGCAAACACAAACTCGAGGCAGTTGTTTTTCAATTTTTTTTTACCCTGCTGCTATTTGTTCACGAATTTCAACTAAGAACACTCTACTATGAAAACATATAACTCCTTTTATATAGTTGCAAAAAGCAGCATGTGCATGTTTGAGGGCGGCTGGGTGAATTGTGCTTGTGTATTGTTGAACTGAGTGGATAAACTGACGATTCACGTGAATGAGTTCTACCACAATAAAGACTTATTGTCAAAGACAGTCTTTTTCTTTTTCTAGGTCCCCAAAGACAACATGCTCCTCAGAAGGTCCATCACTGTTTTTCAAATCCTCTTCTTTTTTTATTCAAACTAAACCTTTTCTTTCCAAAGTAGTTAAAACACCTCTCCTGTTGTTTATAACAGTCAGTGGAACGACATCAGATGGTGCTCATGTGATTACTGGATTATGGGATGCTATAAGTCCTGAAAAGGGGAGAGTTTTTTCATGCAATGAGGCATTAGAGGTTTTTTGCTGAAAGTGATGTAATTTACACCACTGTGATAACTTAATTGTATAGAACTTCTAACTGCTTTTATCGCAATTACTGGTTCTGTAAGACATTCAAGCAAAAGTGCAAATAAAAAGAAGAAGTGGAGAATTTCATTGACTGTTGCTAAATATATTGTTTCATGTAGAAAAAGTGGATAATTCTTCTCTAGCAATCAAGCTGATAAATTATTATGTGACCATGAACACCTCAGATTTGACCTCTTACATATATTTAGCCATCTCCTACCTTTACTTTGAGAATGTCCTTGCTGGGCCCTCACAGTTAGCCACAGTGACTTTTTATCCCACGCTGATGGTGTCCTTGATCCTGAAAAAAATCGCATGAATGTTCTTATGACCCTGAAGTGCTGTTTAAATGTCTGTGAATATACTGTATGTCAAAATATCTTTCATGTGTATGATCTTAACTTTAAATTTTGTTCAACTGTTAAAATCCATCATTTTTCTTACCTAGAATGATTGCATGTGTGAACCCTTTGAGAGAAAGGCATCTTCAGCTGGAAACAGAAAGTTTCATCTTCATCTATTGTTTACATATTTGTTCTCTCTCCAAGTTTAAACAAGGTGGTGAAAATAAATAGATTTCTTTTCTCTTATTTGGTGTGTAAGATGACATTTCCAAAACACCTCTGATTGACTGACCAGTCTTAGTGATGTCTCCTCCCCAGGCAGTTCCAGATGCCTGAGGGCAGCTGAGTTCGAAGACGGAGGTTCAGATATGAAAACAATCAGAACCACAAGAAGCCTTGCCAAACCAGGTGGAAGTAGGACTGATATCTGTTGTCAAGATTCGGTTGCAAAATGTTTTTTGTTTCCCTTATAAGGTTTGCTAATTGTGTGAATATTCTAAGATTCAAATTCAAATGTATAAAAGCATGCAAATAACAATAGTTATAGTCAAGGGTTTTAAATACTCTGATCAAAGTTCCTTATTAAACAGAATCTAAACTTTAAATGTCAATGTCACATTTAAAGTGTGGAACAAAACACACAACTGAAAACAATGCGAGAAACATAATGCTCCATCACACCTTAGTGAGCCACAAATGGCTTAGAGAAATTCAATTACAAATATTTTTCCTGAGCAAAATAATTAAAAAGTGTAGAAGAAATCAAAGATATAAAGTATAAACCCCCGCATAACAGGCAAATTAATATTTAGTAACACTGTGACAACTGGTATAATACTTACAGAAACGTTTACTTGCACTTTGTTTCAATAATGAACCATACTTTTTAATTTGGGTAATCCTTCAGTATTAAACAGTGTTTGATCAGAACAGTTGCCTAAATTCAGAAGGACACAATCGCTGATTTTACAGTGAACTAAACCTAATGAGAAAGTGTCAAAGCCTGTGTGTCCACATTAATGGACTCACTCTGGTCTCATTCGGTCACTATATTGGGATCAGTCAACACAAGACTGTATGAAGATAAAGGGATGGCTCTGTGATGGATTTGGCTGAAAGACCCAGCAAGTCACTGGCTGTGGCCCAATCACCATCCCATTTGCATTCCTCAAGGGCAAGTTGTCCAATATTATCTCTTCTCACTCCAACAAACGCCCCTGAAGCCACAAAGAACTTGCTGTGTAGGCCTCTTCCCACATCACATACACTGGAGAGCAAAGGCTGACTTCAGAAGTGTCTAATTATGCAGACCTGTCAGCAAGGGATGCACCTGCAGGCACAGGTGTTTATGTCCTTGCACACATCTAGTGATCTTTGTTAAAGGAATTTGCACAGGCCCTTTCAGTTGTACCCACTTTTAATTATATTGCATATCCAGTTTAGTAGCAATTTTACCAAAATCCTGAAGTTAAGAGGCATAAGTAGTCATACCTTTCATTTTATAAACAGAAAGTACAAACAGAATAATGCACACAAACCCGTACATGCATGCAGAGACACGAAATATAGCTTACTTTGTATTAGTTCATAATTTACCCCTCCTCTTTTGACTGATACTGAAAGTACTGCAGGTGTGAAATCCCAAATCTGCGTGTGGGATCCAGGTTTAGCTGTTACAGTGGGAGGAGACGGCATCTATGGTGTAACATTCTGCATGGAGGTTTGGGCCTGTCTGAGAGGAGATAAGACTTTGCAGGATCAATGCTGTGTTAAATGTATCTGCCAGAGTCAGAAGAGGAGCAACAGCAATGCACAGACAGAGCCAACATTCCTGGGGATCAGAAGCAGCTACAGACTTCCAGCTTTTCCACAAAACCTTCATAAGATAAGCTCAACACAAAACAAAACATCAAAACAAGAAGCTGTTTTTTTTGGGTTCATTTAAAATGATAGGAATTTTATTTTACATGGAGAGAAATGTCCTTAAAAATTATTTTTCTTCTTTTCTACAAAAATTAAAAAGCAACGATGTATATTTATCTTTAACTGACAGCAATAATTAATACTGAGTTTGAGATGATTTGTTTACATGAAGATTTCTTTACTTGTGTTGTTACGGTAACACATCTTTTTACTGTAAAGGAAATATGTCAAGCTCATGGTTCAAAACTGTTGTGCAGGTACCACTGGTGGTACTTAGGCTGCCTTTAGTTGGTACTCAGAAAAAAAAAAAGTTTGTTCCAGGTATTTGCAAGGCAGCATAATTTCGAGCGAAATAACTGTAATGTACTTCTTCTAGGCACCAACATTTACAAAAAATAAATATTTTCAAGCACCTTGACCTATGCTTCATCATAAACTTCATAAAGAGAAGTGCAAAGGTGAAAATGTCATGAACTCTGAACAAAAACTGAAATAGATGAAAGTGAACCAGGAAACAGTACTGGTGGCTTCTTCTGCTGTGTTCCACTGAAACTTTGAACTTGAAATTGGGATCTAGGAATGGTACCAAATCCAACTTAACTGTTTCATGTTCAAAAATTCAAGGGCCTTTGTTCATAAACATGCAACTGGACTAAGACTTGTTAGCACAACAGGCTACTTAAAATCTATTTCTCTGCATTTGGTACTTTAAAACCCTGTAACAACATGGCAAGTAAATAAGATTGTGCAGCACTGAGTGCGAAATATTTCATCAGATAACAACAGTCAATAGAACAAACTGTTCCAAGTTTGAAGAGAAATTTCCTAGTACTGTATATGCCTAGTGACTAGTCTAGTAACTATAAGCTGTTTGCAACGACATCACAAAAAGCACCTATCAAAGAAGACAATCATAGTGACACAAGCAAGCATAATAACAACTATTTGGTTTTTAAAGAAATCAGTTTACATCTAGTTAGGTAAGAAATGTGTCAGTGGCCTACACAAAGGAAAACAGGATTTGTTATTGTCCGCAAGGTAAGTATGACTTAATGCAACCTTTTTATTCATTTTGTGAAATTTAAAATTGAATGTATAAGCATGTTGAATCCTTTATCCATCACGTGGTTTGCTGTATTTAATATATAGCACAACAAACTGAAAAAGTCCTATTGCGCTACTATTTTGGGATTACTGTCAGTAAGGTAAGGTGGTGCTTGGAAAACACAAAGTTTGAGAACCAGTGCTAGATCAATGCATTTAAGGTTTTTTCTCTCTCAAGAGCACTATTGAGAAACTCAATTTTATAATTTAAAGGAACTCAATGAAATATATTGTCCCTTTGAAGCAAACAGAGAATATCAGAGAGTTTAATTTTCCTTTTTGTGAACAAAAGGATGACATGACTGCATGAATTCCCAAGTGGAAACAGTTCCTCAAACTACGAGGACATCTAGTGGTGGGCGATCAGAAAACCTACATAAATTCACAGGGAACCAGTATAACTAATCTACAACAGGCGTTACCTCTCACATGCAGCAGATGATGCACTGGCTAGAGGGCTTAGTGTCTATATTAAATGACAAGATCCTCTCCACACCTGAGCATACATGTAGCTTATAACCCATCTGTCTTCACCAGGTTTTTAATTTAAAATGTATCGACTGCCGGTGAGTAAACTACAAGCTTTAATGTCTGGCAGCTATGAGAACTCCTTGTCTAATCCACTATCACAGCAGTCCCTCCGAGTGGTGTCGACACTAAGGTTAGTGTGTCCTGTCGCTCTGTATTCTCATAGTGGACATAATGAACACCGCTGTTTCCTACTGGTTGTATGTCGCTTTTCTGCAGAGTTGCCACTGTGCTGCAGGGCGTGTTTGATCTCCGGCTAGTCGCGGCAGTTGGGAAGGAAAATATTAAAAGGTCAAGGATTGCCAGAGACACAGGACTGAGAGGAGGAGTGTGGGTGAAGAAATGTGAGAGATTGATAGATAGGATGAATGGACAAAAAGGTCAAAATCAGCCTGTGGATTTTTTTTCACACTAAGATCAAGTGCTGTGTTGCATCATGTGCCGTTGTTGTTGCACCCTTTTCTGTACAATAAATTCAATGCATAAAGACAGTTATTCTCAAACGAATGAAGAAACCAGGATGAAATTTAAATACAGTCTTTATTGGGTCAAGACATTTTCTAAATTCTTAATCTAATAAACAGCAACACAGCAACACAAATTCAAATACTCGATTCAATATGCCTGGGAAAAAAGTTAGCTTATGTTCTAATTTGTGACAGTCTGAAATAAGTAATGGTGGTGAAAGATTTGTTTACTTCTATGCTGTCTTGATCCTTTTGTTTTGCTGCTTTTTTATGCTGGCAAGAAAAAACAACAAGCATACTGTGACTGAGTACAGACAAGTTCTTAATATTATTCCAAATATACAACCCTAAATTTAAAACTATCCTCCTCATCACTGTCTTTACAAAGATATAAATGGCTACTAAGTCATGACCCTAATCAAAATTTTACTTATGTTTGTTTGTACTCAAAATGAGGTTGCATTGTTTTTTGTAAACATTAGGCAGAAACAAATTAAAGTTCTTGAGGGAAAATGCCAATCAAACACTGTTCGCTATTTAAGTTTTACCTTAAAAAGCCGTGCTTATTATACCCTCTTAAGAAACAGATAATACTGTAAATTGCAAATAAGAAGTTTCATGCCAAATCTAACAGAGGCCCCTGAAGTACTACAGGATTCCCTGCACCTGTAAGATGGCAGGCTTCTTGAACACATGAACAAACCCTGTAACGCAGAACACCATCTTTCTAGGCAATAAAATGTTTTTTTTTTATTCATTTTTTGTGTGCTTTATCCTCACAACTTCACAGGGTACAGCAAAGCACTACACAAGCAGCTACTGTAAAGTTACGTCACTATCAAAATGCTGTCGGTGTGAGGATTTTGGTGCCAAGTTCTTAGTAGCAGCTACAATTTCTTTACTACATTTCTGTGACTGTTGTTCTGTTTTTTTTAGAAAAGAAACAGCAATTTTATCCGTGTGTGTGTGTGTTTAAATTAGCTGGCACCCCTGTTTTTTTTTTAGAAATCTTTAATTTGCATATCAGTGTAGTAGGATTTTCATTTTAACAAAGTAAAAGTGGATGGATTCCAGGTCATAGTTTGACCCTCATCTTTTTTGCAGCAGCATTAAGGTCCCAGTCTTTCAGCTGCACTCACACAGCTCTGGGAGCTCAAGCTGAGTTCTGCCTGTCAGGCCAGTGAGGGCTGCTGCAAAGGGTCAGACTTTCTTTTCCTCTCAAGTGCAATTACACCACTGCACGTGTCATTATTCTACTCACTTCTCTTCACCTTGAGAGATAAAATGTCACTCTATGACACAGATTAAATCATAAATGAAGGCTTGCATTGATTTAAAGCTTGGATATCACAGGCCCTGTGATGTCTATGGTGGTTTTCTAGAGGTTTCTGAATACTGCATGAGCTTATCCAAACCAATTAGCCTGGTTTTTGTTTAAAAGATTTTCTGAAGCGCTGGCACTTTGAAACAAGGTTGTCCAGTGTGCTGCCTTTTTGCCTCTATCAGAATTTCAAGGTCTTTCTCAAATTATAAAAATGTGATAGACAAAGAAAGAAAGGTAGGAAGATTCTAGAAATTAATTGCTTAAATTCTTTAGATCCATCTGTTTGACTTGTTCAATTTTGTTGCATTTAATATTTTTAATCACTTAAATTTAAGTTGTTTCGCATGTAATAACTTCTGTATATTATCATGTTTTTTTATGACTAAAGTGCCAATTAGGTCGTTTAAAAATATCTAAATCCATAACATTTGTTCCATCAATATGAATGGTTCATACTGCTTTAAATGTATGAATTTGCTCTATATCAAAGTTTTGCATAACCTTAAAACAGCTCTCAGTAAACCTACTGTTCTTATGAACACAGCAAGAAAGGCTGAGATAAGTGACTGAGTTTTCATAATACTGAAATTCCTTGTCATCGGTTTCCTTAGTGACCTTTCACAACAATAACAAGCAATCTGGAAAGTTGAATGAAACCAAGCAGCGGTGTGTGTGTGTGTGTGTGTGTGTGTGTGAAGAAATGTTAGCCCTCCCTGCTGCTGACCACTCACTGGCCCACAAACTCCAAGTTTCAGACTGCCTAAAACTGTTTACAGTTAATGTCTTCTTCTGTTTATATTCATAAGCTTCATAGTATAGATAATATATCTCTTTCCACAATTATTTGCACTCCTTAGATGTGTACAAAGCCCTATAATAATTTAAGCTTTAACTGCATTAGCACAGTATGACCATGAAAATTTAAGAAAAATTCAGCCTTCAGTTTGAGTACGTTTATTCAGAAGGGGAAAAAAACACATTTTACTAAAATCTGGTGCCAAAATTATTGCATTTCTAACAATGTCTATAAAATAAATGTACGTAAAGGATTTTTGTGATTTATAACGGAATGTCTTTAGGTTTATTAGAGTGTCTAGAAACGTTTAAATAGAAACCAATGACATCTCGTTTTCCTGTGGTATAAATATGATGTGACACAGAGGTCAGTTTCTCCCTACCACAATTTAGAAAGGGAAAAACAAGAGAAAATACCATGCAAGTGGGGCAGATGTGTGTTGATTTTAGTACCTCAGGGAATGGCTAACTTAGTCTAAACTTGCCCATATCTACAGGCGAAGTAATAATTAAACAACTGGAACTCTGAGAGTTGAACACTTATTAACACATCATTTCCAGGGGTGCCACTAATTGTGATGGATGCTGTAGCAAGTTAACACGCTAAATAAGCTTTCACACAATTGATCTCCACATTATCTGTGAAGAACCCCGATTAAATTCCTCTGTAACTAATGAGCATATCTGAGGTATAGATTTAGACTTAAGACTTAGAGCTATAAGTTGGCTACTCCCACAAAATATTTTTAGATATTAAATCTATCATATCAAATATTATACAACAAAGATAACAATTACTTCATTACAAAAAATATAGACTAGTAACATTCAGGATCAGCTATCCATTGACTTCTAAAATATAGTTAAACTGAGACAGCATAGAGTTGCACAGTGACAGGATGTCTGTCTTCCAGTAAGAAAACATCCTCATTTTCTTTTCATTTTGGTATAATTACCGAGCAAACAATACATTGGAAAAAAAAGTTAAATATTGTAAACATTGTTACAAGTACAAAAGCACATGTCGCAAGATGTGGTCAGAAAACATGGATACAACCAATACTAACAGCTCTTAGTCCTCCTCCATTGACTTCTCAATCTCCTTCAGCCTGCGGACAAACTCCTGCGCCTCCCTGTCTCCCGTGCGAGCATCCAGCATCCTCATGATTGGCTTATCTGAGAGAGAGAGAGCAAACATGCCTTTTATGCTCTTAAGATTTTCTCTAAAGACAAGATAAAATGCTATCGCTGTGTAAGAAGATCAAAACATCCTCAGCTACTGTATTTGTACCACTGGGTTTGCTGCGGGACAAGTGCAGAATGACGGGCTGGACATTCTTCCCGGCAGCCGAGGCGTTTGGTCTCCCTGGCCAGCAGAAGTCGCTAAGAGGAGCGACAGCTTCTCCAGCAAAGTCGTTGGTAGACAGCCAGTCATAGTCCATCACAGTGAAGGTTAAACAAGCGTACCTGTGCCTGTACTGTTCAGGGCTTACATGACTGAAAAACGATAGAACCAAAGAACCAAACAAATGAGGATAGGAGTATACACATGTACTGCCACTGCTTTTTGACATTTTGTCACAGAACAATCACAAACTTCAATCTGCTTTATAGTGATTGTGTATGATAGACCAACACAAGTCAGCAGAAAAATGTGAAGGGAAAGGGAAGTGATTCATGGCTTTTTAATTATACTACAAATGAAAGTGTGGTGTGGATATGTATTCACCCCCCTTTACTCTGATAACTCTAAATTAAATCTAGTCCAACCAACTGTCTTGTGTGTCAGATTTCACAAATTAGTCTGTCTGTGGGTAATACACCCCCCACACAAATCAAGCTGTTCTGTGAAGGCTTCGGAGGTTTGTTAGAGAACATTAGTAAACAAACAGCATCATGGAGACCAAGAAATCATCAGGCAGGTCAGGAATAAAGTTGTGGAAAATTCTAAAGCATATTTAGGTTATGCAAATATTTCCCAAGCTTTGAACATCTCACATACCATCTTCCCAAAATGGAAAGTGTACAGAACAACTGCAAACCTAATACCACATAGTCGTACACCAAAAGCCGAGCCAAAGAAATCACTAAGGAGAGAAACAACCAAAAGACCCATGGTAACTCTGGAAAAGTTGCAGAGATCCACAGCTAAAGTGGGAGAATTTGTTGACAGAAGTAAAAACAGCAGTAAAAAATTGCCTTTATTGAACAGAGGCAACATTGTTCAAATATTGAAAGAAGGCCAGAAGTCCTATCTGCAGTTTGCTATGAGCCATGTAGGGGACCCATAAAACGTGTGGAAGAAGCTGTTCTGGTCAGATGAGACCAAAGTTAAATGTTTTAGCTGACATGCAAAATGTAACATGTAGCAGAAAACTAACACCCTGAAAACATGGTGGTAGCATCATGCTCTGGTTTTACATTTCTGGAAGAAAATCTGTTAGAGGCTGCATCAACTTTAGAATGAGGCCGTGGTTCACTTCCCAGCAGGACAACAGCCCTAAACATACAGCCAGAGCGACAATAGAATGGTTTAATTTTAACTTCTGAAGGGGATACCTAAGACTCAAAACTTTCTGATTTGCGACTCTAAGTGGGGGCCCAACCCCAACTTTGAAAATCACTGGTTTAGGTTAAAGTATATTAATTTGTTAGTATTGACTTATAAGAGGTAAATACAAATGCCCACTATGATTTGGAAATCATGTAATATTTTCTTTCCAATTATACTTAGATGCCACTTTGTGTTTGTTTATTAAATAAAATCCCCAAAAAATAGATTAAGGCTAGTGGTTGTAACGTGAGGTATGTGGAGAGTTTCGAGGAAATAAATAGCTCTGCAAAGTACTGAGACTAAGGGATTTTACTCACAAATAAAACAGTTCATCAAATACTGGGTGCAGTGTCTTCAGTTTCACTTGAGTGCGTTGACTCTTGGCTGCTGGAAAGAGGTGGTGAGGACAAAGCTCCACTATGACAAATGGGTCACTAAGACCTGAGGAAGATGACAAAAAAATTACAAGATATTCAACAAACAGTTCATATCTATCAAATAACTTTTTTTAAAATTATTATTACCGTTGGCATCCAGTGCGATAATGTCTGCAGCGTGCAGAATCTCCACAGTCAGTCTCTGCTCTGGAGGGTCATAGTAGCATTTCACACTGATCCGACCATAGGGTGTATGTTTGAGTGTTTTCTGCAACATATTACAACATCATAAGGTAAAGCAAAACTATGTGTTTATGTAGTGGAATTACATCCTCTAAAATGAAGAATCCTTTTTTCATCTCATGGCCTACAAAAATATTCTAAATATCTCACAATGTCTTACATTAGTTGATTGCATGATGCCTTTAGGGGCTTGAGAGAAGGCAGACTTTCAATCAGGTGTGAAGCAACAGACCTCAGAGTATTCAATCAATACATCTCTATCCACTTAAATGAAATTGTCTGTTCAGTAAAACGCACCTGGAGGGAAATCTTCTCCAGGTAGTAATGTTCAATCAGATCAAACGAGGAACATTTATTTAGCCTGAGCTCTTCATCCAAGACCTAAACAACGAAGGTGATCGGTTAATGAAACATATAAAGGACATAAATTTACCAGGCACATGAGATTCGGCTAGCTGATTTGCATGACTACATACCTTGTAGTCTCCACTTTTCATGTCTTCCAAGGACAGACCGTCTTCCTTAACATGGAAGAACTGCAACAGGGTCTAAAACATTTAAATAACAAAAATAGAACAAGCCTGCTCTGAGTCATCACGCAAACCCCTCTAACATGAATAGGCTAAAGTCTCAGCTTTGAGAAAAGGCCCGTTGTTCACGAAAACATTATGAATCCTTAGGCATGAAAACTTGATATTTGAGGAGGAAGGTGTGGATGGATGGTGCATGTGGCTGCTGAATCCCAACTTAGCCCACTTCTGTGGCAGGGCTTGACTTCTCATGGAAATGTGTGATGTCCCCTGCCAGCTTGTTGAATTTGTTGAATAAACAACAGTTTCTACATTATCATTCATTAGGGAGCTCATGTTGGCACATAGCTACTATCTGAAGACTTCATGAATATCTGACATATGCAAACTACTGCGTTACAGCCAGCATACAGAGAAAGAAAAATTAGTATAGAGGGAAGGTTTTTAATTTTTTAATGGAAAAGAAAGCCAAAGAAAGCTATGACACTGACCTCAACTGTGTACTGGAAGCGGTTGTAAAACTCCACCTGAACACCCCTGTTTTCTGTGACCATGTCCAGGATCATTCGCAGGAGCAGCTCCCACATGCTCTGCAGAACTCTGCAAGGCAACAAGCACAATGACACCTTCAAAAACAACACCCACAGACCGCACAAATGTGCAAACCCATTTCCAAAATCATGTTGTCAAACCCCTACTTCGTGGAGACAACAGCAATGTGAACATATTAAATGTTGAACTAAAATAGTCACTTGTTTTCAACGTCGTTTAGCAGTTTTAGCCAGATCCAGATTATTACCCAAACACTTCATACAGAGCCAGGGCCTGAAAAAAATGTCATATTTGCTAGCAGTCTGTGTTACTTCTAAAATAAGCAAATATTGTTCAGCCCTAATGGTAATTTCATAGAAGCAAGAGTTACCAACGCCATGTGCATTAATGCACCTCACAGTCATGCATGCTGGCATTGCAGAGTGGTCGTAACAAAAGCAGATGGTGTCTTCTCTTTTTAGGCTGGAGGAAGTGCTGTCCATCATTTCCCAGATAATCGACTTGGAAAGGTTGTAAGTTTACAGAACAGATTTCATATGTAGATCCAGCCTGCTAGCTTTGCTCCAGGTTTATTCAGCCAAACATGTTGAATGTGTTGTATATGGGCGGGAAATGTGCAGAGGATATATTGGTTTATTTCTGGCTAAACTGTCCAATCAAATCCCCTTTAAGTTGAGGTACACATATAAAAATTATTCTGCTGATAAATATAACCATCAAATAAGATTTAAGTAACACCTTTTCCCCAAAAAAAGTTAAGGGGTTTTACTTTGGGTGGACCCCTTTTAGCACACGGATTTTATTTTTAACAAACCAATTTCCCTTTTAAATCTGGAAGATGTTTGATTTTGGGTTGGGCCCCGCTTTCCAGGAATTTTCTACCACAGTCTCATGTGTTTTGTAGCCTCTCAAAAAATTTTCCCCTATCATCATGAGGGTTTTTGTTTTGGGGAAAGCCGGGTTTTTTTTTTTTTTTGTAGCCCAAAATTGTTTAATGCTGGTTCTATTTGACCAGAGCACCTTCTTCTACATTTTGTCCTCTTTTAGGCTTTTTGGCCTAAATTTTTTTGGGGGGAAATTTTTGTGGGTTTTTTACAAACCCCCAAAGACCCCTTGTTCTTTTTCCCCTCTCCCCCTATATTCCCCTGAAACTATGGGGTTTTTGCAGATCCTCCAGAGCTACCATGTGCCTCTCGGCTGTTCCTCTGATTCTTGGCTGCTTCTCTGATTAATGTCCTTCTTAAAACATGTCCTTCTCCCTTTCCCAAAACCCCGTCAGTTTAGGTGGAAGGATATGTCCCGGGAAAATTTCCAGGTGTTTCTATAACCCCCTTTTTTATGTTTTAAAATGATGGACTGGGAAAAGTGGGTCAAAAATCTGCATTAAATTTCTCTACAACTTTATCTCTGACCTATCTTTTGGGGGTTTTTAAATTTGGGCTTTATGATGCTTGATCCAAAAGGGTTTAAAGTTTGCTTTTTGCAAAGTTTTAGTCCAGTACATGAACACTTTTTAAAAGGGAAGGGGTTTTGTTTTTTTTTTTATTTATAAATAAAAGGGAATTTCAAAAAAAAAGTGAAGGATCTTTTTCCCAAATTTAAAAGACTATTTAAAATATATACACATTTTTGTTAACCCCGGTAGGGTTTTCCCTTAAAAATAGGTTTGCTGTTTGGATTACCAAGTGCCCTTTAAAAGGGACTTCAAAGAGAGGGGACACAGCCTGGAATAAATCCACATGTCACACATAAACAGTGGCTGACTAAACTAAGACAGGAATGAAAATGGCAGATGGTTGTTGTTACTAACATCGTCATTGTTGATGGAGTCTGGAGACAAGCTTTTGTGTGAGGTATCTCCCAGCCCCCGGCAGCATCTGCACAAAAAATGGCTCCAGTTATAGAAAAAAAGCTGGGTTTTTTAAAGCATGCCCTTCTACCTTTTTTCAGGGATCCTATTAAAAATCTAAATTTTTGGGGGTCTGGGTTTTTTTTTTTTAAACTTTAAGATTTGGGGGCCAAACAGTTTTCTTTGGATAAAAAATATTATGAAGATAAACTAATGTGCAAAATTCTGTGGGGGTGTTTTTAAAATGACCATTTAGGCTTTATCTATTCTACTCTGCAAATTTTTAAACTGATTTTCTTTTCATTTGGGAAAAAAAAATAGACAAGAACGCAAACATAATAATAAACAACTATGTTGGGACCTTTGGTGGCCCATAACATTAAAAATTTTTCCTGCCCAAAAAAAAAAAGTTTCGCTTAGGAGCCCCAAAGCTAAAAATTCTAAAAAATGTTAAATTTTTTTATTTTGACCCCTATTAAGAGTTCATTTGTTTTACCAAAGTTTAATGTTTACATGGTCAGGACAAAGCTAATCAGTTGCACATAAAAAATTTTGGTTGGGAATGCAACAGAAAATATCCTGTTTTGCAATACATCTGTTAGTTAATTTACTCCAAAGCTCTGATCACCAATGAAGCTTGTCTGGACGTGTCAACCAGTACACGTGTGAATGTCTTGCCAGTACCAGTGTAAACTGAGTTGAGGTTAGTGTTCTCACCTTATCGGTGAGCAGTGTGATCAAGCGTTTAGCTTCTCTTTGCAAGTCTAGGTCCATGTTGAGCAGCTGCCCATTGAGGGCCTTGTAAACCTGCTCTTTCCCCTCCACTCCACAGGACTCCTCCATGGCCCGCTCCACGCCAGGCCAGTCTAGGTCCCGAGGCAGGTGAGCCAGGTACACACGCACATGTTCTACGTTGTTTAGGCCAATGCAGAGCTAGCAGAAAGCCACGAGGAGCAAAATAGGAGAAAGAGAAGGTGGTGGAGCAGATAAAAGCAGGAAAAGAAGCAGGGCTACCGAGAAGTAGAGAGATGACTTGTAAGTGTAAATAATTCATGACATCAAAACGCAACTGCTTTATTTCTGCGTATGTACATTTGTGCTCTCCTGCCCAGCCTTTCGTGTTTACAAGAGGGAACTTTCTAACAGCTCTGTCTTGCCACAGGCTTTACCTGCACCGTGAAAGTCTTGTAATCTCGGCCCTGCTGGTTCCTCTCAATCTTGCGTGTCATCAACTCCGAGTAACAAACAGCTTCACTGCAGAAGTTCTGGGGGAAATAAAGCCAGGAGCATTTCTACAACCTTATTACATTGTTGGGATCTTATGTGATAGAACAACACAAAGTACTGCATAATTGTGAAGTGGAATGAAAAAAATAGATGGTTTTCTTTTTTTATTTTCTGCAAAGAGCACACCTGAGTAAGTAATTTTAGAACCACCGTTTGCCGCAATCACAGTACATCAGCAAGGCTTTTGGAGTATGCCTCAACCTGCTTTGCACATCTTGAGACTGAAAACTACCTGACAGATCCAAACCATTCAGTTGCAGCTTTGGTTGTTTGTTAAGTTTTGTGCTGTTTGAGGGTAAACCTCCCCCCCAGATCCATTTTCAAGTTTTTAGCATACTCCAGCAGGTTTCCTGAGAAGCATTTCCCTGTATTTATAGTAGCTACATTTCATCTATCCATTAATTCTGACCTGTTTCCCTGTCCCTGCTGAAGAAAATCATCCCCACAGCATGATTTTATCACCACTGTGGGTGACATTGTGGGGATTCTTAAATTCTAGAGTCATTCGCAGTTGTGTTGCACTCTTTTTTTTCGATGATGGATTGAGCCGTGCTCAAAGGTCAAAATATTGTTTTGTAACATAACCCTGCTTTAATTTCTCTACTACCTTTTCCCTGACTGGTCAGGTGTTGTCATTGGTCTTTATGATGCTGTTTGCTCTTCACAGAACAGCTATATTTATCATGAGACTCTATTTAATTAGGTGACTGCTGAAAGCAGTTTGTTGCACTGGATTTTATTTAGGTGTCAGAGTAAAGACGTCTGAATACAGCTGTATGACACACTTTAAAATTTTTTATTTGTAAGTAAATGTGAAAAGCACCTTGTTTCTTCTTTTCACTTTACATATATGCTACCTTGTGCTAATTTATAACATAAAACATCAATAAAATACTTTAAAGTTTGTGGTTGCAGCCTGGCAACTTACGCAAAAAGTCAAGGCATACCAGTACTTTTGTAAGGCATTGTAAGTTTATTTTTTCACTTCGACTGGTAAAATCTTATTTTAACTCTTGCTGAATGCATGTCTTCTTTAAGACTGCAGGATATGAGTATGCATGTGTGGCCATGCTAAAAGTGACACTCACGTCTGTCAAACGAGTGACAAAGATGAAGGCCCCCGCAGAGTCTGGCCAGGCCAGCTGGAGCCAGATCTCGCGTACCTGGCTGAAGCAAGCTGTCACTTCCACTGCTGAGGAACTGTGTTTGGCTTGCTGCACAGGCTGAAGCTGTTCACAAAACACATGCTTTTCAATTATTTTACACTGGCAGAAGATTAATATATTGAGTGAAAACAATTCAGACTCTAAGATTTAATCAGGAGGTTCAAGATACAACATTTCGTAGCATTCCTGCACATCTATATGTCTTAATGAACCCATTTTAATGTCATTAATTTGTTCACATTTACAGTATATTAACACCTTCACACAAAAATAAAACGTGTTTCCTTAATTTAATCAGCTAAAATATAATGGTGTGGTCAAAAGCACTGAAAATAATACGTAACTTAATTTCATTATTGTATGGTTTGTGGTTTGCCCCTTAACTAGAATGGATGTCTGCTCCAAGGTGTAGGTCCTGTCATCATAGATCTACTCTCTCACCAATTTCATTACACAATTATTTGCAGTTGAAGGGCAGAAGTGTCCCACCTGATCTGTTTCCGCCGCTTTGCGGATTCTGTCACAGGATTTGTCATGAACAATCTGCAGGAATTTATGAATCGAAGACTTGAACCAGTTATGAAAGCCTGTCAGGGCCAACATTTTGGCATCTCTATTTGAGAAGAGCAGAAGTCTTTATGAATAAAACGCAGGGTAAGCAAATGATCACGATGACACATGAATAGTCATCACAATTTAACAAACTTGAGGGGAAGAAACTCTTGAAAGCCTTTGAGGATCTTCAAGGACATGAAGAGTTCGAAGATAATTTCCCCCATAATCTGAGTCAGTCTGGAGCTCTCCTGCTCCAGAGAGCCACAAACCCGCTCCATTGCTACATTTACATCATCTGCTACCTGCCAGGGGGGAGAATTTGAAAGAGGCAGAGTCAAATTTAGCAACAAAATCGCAGCATGACTCACAAAGACTTCAGAAGACATTTTCACCTTGTTTCAAAGACTTACCTGTTTTTCCAACTGCCTGTATGATATGCTGAAGAAATCTACTTTCACGGCACTGTGAGAGCAAAGGATGAAATAACCTGAGACCAACTACTAGGCAAGCACACAAAACAAGTCTTTGCCAGGTTGCACAGGACTTGAACACCAAGGTGCCTTTCATGAAATGCATAGCAGACACTACTGCCTTTAGTAAAAAATAATCACCTGTAGAAGAGTTTGTTGTAGATGTTTTGAGCTCTCTGTACATCTGCACAAACGGCATCGATCACCTGAACCATTTTTTCAGCTGCTCTTCCAGAGACTGAATCATCAAAAAAGATTGACAACATATACTGTACATCTACAAGGCACGTTCAGTAAAGCAAGATTATTTTTGCCTTTACAACTTACCCCTTCCTCAGGTTTATACTGAGCAATTAAGCTTTCATACCACTCAGATGTTCCTTTCTGTAGATAAAAAGAAACAATGGGTTTGACTGGTAATGCAACATTTGATGACTTGAGATTTTGTCAAAGTGAAGTTTTGTCTTGCAAAGTACTTTTTTGCTGCTGTCAGCATGTTAATTCTTCTGAGAAAAAAGAGGTATAAACTATCATTAGCAACCCAATAAATGAATGTTTCTGCTCCCTTTCGGCATCACATCTTGTTGTATCTATGTCTGATGCTCTTATTTTTGTGCAAAAAGAAGTAGATCTTTAATTACCCTGTTGTATTGACAAAACTGACAAATAAAGTCAGCCTGGCTGACAATTTTTAGTTACAAAAGTAAAAGATTTTGTAAATTGTTATTGTGGAAGCATTTTGTGTACTCGGTTTAAAAAAAGAATCAGTGAACGAGGCTTGAATCAAATTACTTGTAAGCACTGTGAAAATAATGCAACTGGTTAACCATTTGCTGCTATGGATACTAAACTAGCATTAGAGCTTCAGATTGGCTAGGGTTCCCAACCATCCCTTAAAATAGCAAACTGTCATAAGAACCTAAAATAGGGGCTCCGTATTAAATCAACACCAGACAAACCTTGTTCTGTATTTTTGTTATGATTTGGGGTTGTTTGGTTTTTGATTTCTGTTTTTTTCTTTATGTTTTTCACAGTTAAGGTTTTGAATCATGTTTCTGTTTGTTTTTCTGGGTTTTTCTTATATTTCTCACAGTTTTTGAATCATGCTTTGTTTATTTTTTTTCTGGTTATTTTTTTAGTCTTGTTTATTTTTTGTCTAGTTTTGGGTTTTTTGGTTCGGTCATGCTTTAGTTTTTTTTTTTATATTCAAGAGTTTTTTTCTTTTAATCATCTTTATCCCGGTTCACCTGCACCTTGTCAATCTGTCTTGCTCCACCTAGTTTTCACTCCATATATACACACCTGTTCTGTTAGTCTTTGCGGATTCATTGTGTTCCCCCATTCATGTCTTTTTTTGTGGACCATGCCATGCCTGTCAAGCCAGCCTGCTTCTGTTTTGTTTCTGCCTCTTTGGGAGTAGTTTTTTGTTGAAAAAATTTTCATTTACCGTCACGCTGCCTCCTCTTCTGCTTTTGGGGTTTCCTCCGTTCCCACAGATCATAACAGAATGAATCCCCTATAATGGAACTCGCGGACAGTAGGCAGGAGAGCGCCAGGGACCGATGGGTCCGGCAGGAAGGGAGGAGGCGAAAAAATGTTCCCGACCGATCTGGAGGTTGTGCCTCTCCACTTCTGCTGGAGGAGATGGAGCTCGCACCTGCTGGCCCTGGGTCTGGCCGCGGTGCGGTGGACCTCTTTACTTTCCTGTCTCGGGAGGGGGGAAGGACGCTGCGCCGTTCTGCAGGGCTGTCGGTGCCGCAGTCGGCTTATGATGGGTCGGGGGGCGAATTCCATCCCCGGGGAGGGGTCCCCTTCGTCGGCGTTCCTGCCTCTCCCCTGGCTGCCCCAATCTGGCCCGGTGAAGCCCTCACCCTCCTCCCCCCCGCAAAAAACATCGGCGGGGAGCACCTTCCTGTTCGGCTGGCGAGGAGGGGTTTTGCCTGCCAGCTGACGTGAGGGCTGCAGAAATTTAGCCCGCATCTTCGCCTGCCACAGCACTGTCTCCCAGGCTTGCTGCAGCTCCGCCCATGCCGTCTTCGCCCCCTCCAGCCCGGTTTCTGAGGAAAACACCTGACGAGCTGGAGGAGCGATTAAAGGGTTTTTTGCGCGACAGATCAAGACCTTCAGAAGGACCAGTCTCATGTATTCCTCTCCGGAGCTGATGGAGAGGATCAGGCAGATGGAGGGGGATTATGAGTCCACCTTCACCCACACCAAGCCACAAGAGCGCTGCTGCAGCTCAGCCCACGTCAGATCTCCAGAGAGCTGCTGCAGCTCAGCCCATGTCATGTCTCCAGAGCGGTGCTGCTGCAGAGCAGTCCACGCAAGGACTCCAGGGAGCTGCTGCTGCTGCAGAGCAGTCCACCCCAGGACTCCAGGGAGCTGCTGCTGCTGCTGCAGAGCAGTCCACGCCAGGACTCCAGGGAGCTGCTGCTGCTGCTGCAGAGCAGTCCACGCCAGGACCCGGGGGCTGCTGCTGCTGCTGCAGAGCAGTCCACGCCAGGACTCCAGGGAGCTGCTGCTGCTGCTGCAGAGCAGTCCACGCCAGGACTCCAGGGAGCTGCTGCTGCTGCTGCAGACCAGTCCACGCCAGGTCTCCTGAGCGCGGTGGAGCTTTCGGAGGGCGGGCTACCTCCATTTCCAGGTCCTGAGCATCTTCTCAGTTTTCTCTGGGGGGTGCTCACGGAACTCAAGCCTGACACACACCATGGCACTCCACAGTCCCACATCCACACCTGACACACCACAGCCTGTCTCTGCCAGGTCTGAGAAAAACCCCCGCCTGTCTCTGCCAGGTCTGACACACCACAGCCTGTCCCCTGCCAGGCCTGACACACCCACACCCGTCTCTGCCAGGCCTGACAAACCACAGCCTGTCTCTGCCAGGCCTGACACACCACAGCCTGTCCTCTGCCAGGCCCAAAAACACCCCAGCCTGTCTCTGCCAGGCCTGACACACCACAGCCTGTCTCTGCCAGGCCTGACTCACCACAGCCTAACCCAAGTCTGCCCCCAACTCCTCCACACGCCGCAGAGGACGTCGTAAGAGGGGACGCCTCAGCCCCTGCGCATGCCACTGAGGGTCTCGGCGACGCCACAGCCCCCTGCGCACGCCACTGGGGGTCTCGGCGACGCCTCAGCCCCCTGCGCCCCCCCCCACTGAGGGTCTGGGCGACGCTCAGCCCCTGCGCACGCCACTGAGGGCTCGGCGACGCCTCAGCCCCTGCGCACGCCACTGAGGGGTCTCGGGGACGCCTCAGCCCCTGCGCACGCCACTGAGGGTCTCGGCGCCCCAGCCCCTGCTCACGCCACTGAGGGTCTCGGGGACGCCTCCCCCCTGCTCACCCACTGAGGGGGCTCCCGACGCCCCTTTGCTCCTTCACGCCACTGAGGGTCCTCCGATGCCTCAGCTCCTAGCCCCCCGGGGGTTCAGTGGGGAAACTGGGCCTCGTTCTGGCCTCTGAACCCTTGCGACGGGGGTTACGAGGAGGAAGAACCGCCGGATCCTGTCTCTGGGGACTTCAAAAGGACATTTTGTCCTCGTTCTGGCCTCGGAGCCCCTAGACGAGGGGTTCGAGAGGAAACACCGCCGGATCCTGTCTCTGGGGACTTCAAAAGGACAGTTTGTCCTCGTTCTGGCCTCGACCCCTAGACGGGGGTTCGAGGAGGGAAGCACCCCGGATCCTGTCTCTGGGGACTTCAAGGAACAGTTTGTCCTCGTTCTGGCTTCTGAAACCCAGGTGAGGGTTAACCGGCTCTGCTTCGGCCCTCGGATTGGCCCGGCTCTGCTTCGGCCTCAGAGGGTTGGCCAGGCTCTGCTTCGGCCTCGGAGGGGGTTTGGGCCAGGCTCTGCTTCGGCCTCGGAAAAGGGTGGCCAGGCTCTGCTTCGGCCTCGGAGGGTTTTCCCCGCAATTCACGGTCGCCCGCCTGAACTCTGTGCCTGCTCGGCGACCTCCTGGTCGCCCGCCTTAACTCTGTGCCTGCTCGGGGACGACCCTCCTGGTCGCCCGCCTGAACTCTGTGCCTGCTCGGGACGACCTCCTGGTCGCCCGCCTGAACTCTGTGCCTGCTCGGGGACGACCTCCTGGTCGCCCCCTGAACTCTGTGCCAGTTTTGGGCCCTCCTGCCAGGCCCCCACCGCCCGCCCGGTTCGGGTTTTTTTTTGTTTCTCGGCCCCCTGCCATGGCCCCCACCGCCCGCCCCCGGTTCGGGTTTTTTTTTTTTGGGGTCTTTTGGGGCGTCTGGTATCCGCCCTTAAGGGGGGGGGGTTCTGTTATGATTTGGGGGTTTTTTTGGGTTTTTGATTTTGTTTTTTTCTTTATGTTTTTTTCACAGTTTAAGGGTTTTGAATCATGTTTCTGTTTGTTTTTTCTGGGTTTTTTTTTATTTTCTCACAGTTTTTGAATCATGCTTGTTTATTATTTTTTTGGTTTGTTTTAGTCTGTTCAGTTTTGTCTAGTTTGGTTTTTTTTTTTTTTGGTCATGCTTTAGTTTTTTTTTTATATTCAAGAGTTTCTGTTTTGTTAATCATCTTTATCCCCGGTCACCTGCACCTTGTCAATCTGTCTTGGTCCACCTAGTTGTCACTCCATATATACACACCTGTTCTGTTAGTCATTGCGGATTCATTGTGTGTCTCCATTCATGTCTTGTTTTGTGGACCATGCCATGCCTGTCAAGCCAGCCTGCTTCTGTTTTGTTTCTGCCTCTTTGAGAGTGAGTTTTTGTTGATAAACTTTTCATTTACCGTCACGCTGCCTCCTCGTCTGCTTTCTGGGTTCCTCCGTTCCACAGATCATAACAATTTTTGGGCAAATCTAATTATAGATGGAGATAATATGTATAAGTATTATAGCTAACATGGTTAAAGGCAGTGCGATCTCTCTCAAGCTGCGTTTTACATCAGCTCAAACAACAAAATCATCACTCATCAGTTGTGAGTTGTGGGTCGTGTCTCCTATAGCCAATCAGATGTCTTCCCTTTTAGTGTTGCGAGGGTATGCATTACAAAGGCACGAGGATAGTTTGCAGGTAAAAGCTATGAAAACTGGGAAAATACCGAGGAACATATATATAAAAAAACGGTTATCCATGAAGCACAGTGAGATCTTACATGGGCAATTTTTACTGTTTATTCATGAATTATTGACGTCACATGAGCAGCAGAAGAATACCCAGAAAAGCGACAGGCAGGGAACCAGAGACAATCAGTCACTTCATCAACTTAGGAACTTTTATCTAAACTTCAGAAAGGGAACAATAGCTTTTTTATTTAGATTTTAGGTCCATATTTATGAGCAAAACCATTTTGCGTGTCCAGAATAAAATTTAGGAAACATTTACCAGATCACCAGAGAATACAATTCTCATGAAATGAATATCTTCTTGATGTTCCATGATTTGGTCCTGTGAATTCTTTACTGTTAAAAGTTTTTTTAAGTTGCATTTTCCTTTATGATTTACATTATCATAATGCATCCCCCCCCCAAAAAAAAATATATAATTTTCATTTTCAGAAGTCGGCAATCCCACTATTGCTGTTAAATAAAAAAGCTATTTTACCATTTTTTAAGAGTCTTGACAAAATTTAATCATCTCTAGTGTAAAATCTGAAATACCTAAACTGGTCAAAGCTGAACTGGATTATTCTACACTGAACACAGCTTATTTTTAGATTCATACAATAGAATTAGAATTAGAACAAGATAAAAACATAACAACAGAAAACTTGGGGTGGTGACTTTTTTTCTTTTTTTTTTTTTTTACAAAATATTACTATTATCTTGTTACTGTTTGTTTTTGTGAACCCAATATCTTGTCTCATCTTGTCTGGTGAACCTGATGTGTTGTTACACTGCTTTGTCATTCTAATATGTATAGTACCCTAAATTCTGTATGCTTTTTCTTCGAGCTTGCTTTATTTTTTACCGTACATTAGCAGTATTGTAAATATTACAAAAATAATTTTCCAGAGTAAAATGGAAATAACACAACCTATCACATTTCTAGTTATTTCTATCTTGGCAGACCATGCTACTGCGATGCAACATAAATAGGTCCTGTGGTGAGTGGTAATACAGATGTTCTGTTCTGTTATATATGATCTTTCATTGTTACCTTGACAGCAGTCGTGATGTCCAAATGAAGCTCATTTCGGAGAGGACAAACAGTCTTAAATGCCCTCATGTTTTGCATGTAGCCAATCCCCCTGGCATGGACAGACAGGAAAAACCAATTACACGACAAAATTGCTATTCAACTCATCACACAGTGACACATTGTTCTCAGAATTTAGCAAGTATAATAGCTGCAATCTCTCTAAATTAATTTCAGTCTAATTGTATGCAGGAGGCTGGATTATTTATGCAGGAGGAGAAAGATATGTGTTGGGTTTGTATGAGAGTTTGTATGAATGACAGTTTGTTTTTACACTATAATGGGGCCAACACCTGACTAATCACTAACTTCTGTAAATATGTGGACAAAATTATAACTCTCACATGGAAATAATTGTTGTTCTTCAGGATGTTTGTTTTTCAGATTCAGATGATCCCAAATATTTGAGTATTAAGCTGATTCTCTATCTAAAGAATGCTGCACATGCTTAATGAATACCTGTTTCTGGTTAGAAAATGTTCATGTTCAAATTCTCTCAATGGAGTTAATGTTGTTCTGGAGATCTTCTCAAACTAACATTCATATCTTTATTTTTAACACAAACGGTGGAAACAGATCAGGTGGAATACTTCTACAATATCCTCTTTGCATTTTTATTCTTTAAAAAGAGATGGCCAGATTTGTTTTGCATCATGACATGAGTACTGTAAATGTGACCATTTCTTTACAAATTATATGGAAGCTTAGCATGATATCAATGAAAAATCAACGATAAAATGAGAATATGTCAGAATACTTGCACACAAAATTCAGCTTTTTTGCATTTTGTAGTAAGAAACAAATAATCATTTTGTTTCATATGAATAATGAGAAATGATCAAGATAATATCATTGTAATATACTGTGATATTATTGCTGCCTGCACAGAGTGTGACTGACTGGCTTTGGTCCCTCTGTGTTTGTTGGAGTGAAAAAGGTACTTGGTATGGGAGCGCAGGCGAGAGCCTGATGTGATGGTGGTGTGAGTTTACCTCAGCATGAGCTCGTAGCGTGTAATGGCAGCAGCGCTTGTGCAGGGGAAAACCTGACGCATGTTCTTCATCAGGCACAGGCAGTGCTCTGTGTACAGTCTGAAGCTGTCTGATAGCTGCCTCTCCTGGACACAGGAAGGGCCCTCAGTTATAGCTTCCAGTACACTGGCTGTGAGACATTTTTGGCTGAACCAAAAACCTTGATGAAGGGCTGAGCTAATGAGGTGACTGTTTCTAGCCGATGAAAGTTTTTTCCTATTGGAAAGCCGATAATGTAGAACCTACCAGGTCTCCCCTCACGGCGGGAGGGTCCCACTCTGCATCGATGGTTCTCAGGAGGCGCAGCAGCAGGGAGTAGCACACCCTCTGGTTCCGATGATGGCTGCTGTAACACTGCCAGCGCCTGCATAAAACAAAGAAAATATGCACCTTAGAGCCAAATGCTTCAGGTTTCATATTTAATTTAATCAATGTCATTAATACCTACACAATAGCCTGCTGCAGAGGTGAAAGATCAGTTTGCACAGCATGGTGTGTTAGTACAGTCCATGCTGGAGGAGAAACCTGTCCGTTCCAGTTATACGGCTCTCTCTGCAGTTTTAAAATAACTACAATATAATTTCAGTCACACAGACTACATTGCCATGTTTGCCATGTATGTTTTGAAGGACATGTTACACAGGTCTAAATGTGGGGAAAGGATGGAACATCAAGTCCTGTCACAACTTTAAAGGATGTGTGTCAGTTTCCGAATTATGTGTTTATACTTAAATCAGTGATATGGAATTCACAGTGTTCTGCCGGGTCCTGGCCACGACTGTGACTTATCTGCTGTGTTAACTTCTTATTTTATTTGTTTGTTTATTTTTAATATTACAGGATCAACGGACCATCTAGGAATAAAATCGTTATGCTTGCAAGTGGTCAGATAGTTATCTCATTCTGAGATGAGTGAACAGTCTGCACAGCATACTGTGAGATTAGCTGATCTTCTTATTGGGTCATTGCTTGAGTCATAGCTGCACTGATTTTATAGCAGTAGTGTGTGCAGTTTATATGCAGTGTGAGTGCTGCGGCATTCATATGGCAGAATATTTGGCCATGTCCAAAAAAACAGAAAACCATGGCAGGCTGGCTTACATGGTGATCAAGCTGTGTATGGTACAGTGTTAGGAAAGCAATGCGACAGCATTATTTACAACAAAAACACAAAAACAGAAGAAATCTCTAAGGTCACAAATACTTTTTTTACATCACTATATGAATAACATGCTTATAAATAATCTGGAGACAACTTACCTTAACTTGAGCGTGCTCGTACTCCACAATCTGACACAGAAGTTTCTTGTGAATGGAGACATTTGTGTCCCTCTTTGATAAAGTTGTGTCTCTCTGAAGGTAGAACAAATATTAGAGGTTGTACAAACAGACAGGTGTGTTTAACTGATGATGTGTTGTAGAAACCTGGCTAGTGAAGACTTTCAGAATAAGGTGACATTCTCCCTGAACTTTAGATGCACTTGAGCGGGGCTCCAGCTTAAACCAGGTGTCATATCCAGCAACAGGAACTTCCTGCAAAAATGAGCCAGTTTGCAGTTGATTAACAGTTTCATTTTGCAAGTTTTGCATGCTGATTGGACAGACACTGCCGCTCACATTCAATGGAATGTTGATGCATCCGAGGAAGTCGTCAACGTTTTCCTCAGACCCTGATGATGCTGATCCATTAGCTCGCACTGACTTTGCTATTTGCTTGAAATACCTGAAAAGAAAAATGATAATTTTTCAGTTTTGTTCCATTTGAAATTAAAATTCTGCAATTTTCGCAAATCCCTTAGCTGTGTATGACATTCTGTTTTTTTTATTAGACATGTCTACTATCTATCAGGCTTTGCTATCCATGTGCACAGCTTTATGGGCCACAGGCTTTTCTCTGAGCGCCTTTCAAAAGACAAAAATCAAAAGATTCTGTGGAATCAACAAGCAGGGTGCGGTTAGCTTTTTTTCCAGCAAATGCACACAAAGGCCTCTTCGTTCAATAATTGCCACTTCATGCATTTTTACATGAAAGTGACCATTTCATTGACAGGTTTAACCAATCATTTCTTTTCTGCCGTAATGCTGACTGGGTGAGTTCATTGCTTAATAAATAATTTTTTGCACAGGATCAGAACCTGCTGCATCTTTACACATATCAAAACAATTAGTAAAATGAAAAATAATCACAAACAGAAAGACCTGCTAGGTATTTACTGTTTACTAGTAGATACAGTAAACAGATTTCAGTGTCAGATAACCTGAATAAATACAAATGTTTTTCAAATCACGATTTTATTTAAGGGAAAAAGCTATGTGAAAAAGTGAATGTTAAATCATGAGTTACATTTAATTAACCATGTTTTCAAATAAAACCACTTAAATAAATCATGTTAGACAACTGGGAGTAGGCTATAAGATCTCAAAAAGCAACATATCATGCCCTATTCTTAGGAAATTCAAGAACAGATGAGAAACAAATTCACTGAAATTTATTGAAATTCATCAGGCTGAAGATAAAGTCATTTCCATGGTCTTGGGTCTCCATCAAACTATAGTGACAAAATGGAGAAAACATGGAGCAGTGGTGAACCTTCCCAGATGCCCCACCAAAATTACCCAAAAAGTTTATCAATAACTTATTCAGGAAGTCACAAAAAAACCAAGAACACCAACTAAAAGACTGCAGGCCTCACGCCCCTCAGTTAAAATCAGTGTTACCTATTCAAAAATAAGAGAGGCTATGCAAAATCTGGTCAGTCAGTCAGTCAGTCAGTCAGTCATTTTCTGGTGAAAACCACTAATGTTCAAAAATAAAATAAAGTCCAAAACATCTTGATGATCACTTAGACTTTTTGGGAAACACTGTAATAAAAGAAAAGTGGAACTTTTTGGAAAGATTTTGTCCAGTTACATTCATGTCAGAAACAAACATACCTGCCTTCAAACATCATGCTGATAATATGATGATCTGGGACTGCTGATGTATGAACTGAACAACTAATTGTACTTAATTAAGGGAAACATGAATTCTGTGCTCAACCACAGAATCCTGAAGGAGAATCTCTAGCCATCGGTTTGTAACTTTAAGTTCAAGCTTGCTTGGGTTATTGAGCATTGCAATGTTCCATTTGCACACCAGCAAATCCACTCTGATTCGCTAAAAAATCAAATTTAATGTTTTAAACTGCCTTAGTTAAAGTCTGAAATAAATCGTATTAAGATGCAGTGGCATGATCTGAAATTTCATGCCCAAAAATATTTCAGTCTGGGTGAAATGAAAATGCTTGATAGCACTTGTTCCTGCCACTTTTTGGGGATTCCAATAGCTTTTATCCACAATACATAGAAGCATTGTTTAAAAAAATGCTTTTTTTAATTTACTTTGGTTATCTTTGATATATAAATTTGTTTGATGATCTTAAACATTTAAGTGTGACAAAAAACCTTTAAGATGGCAAATTTACATTACATTTACATGTACATTTTTCAAAGCATTGTAAACTGCTTTTCTTTACCGGCCCATTCCTCGAAGACCACTGACTTCATTGAGCTTTTTGCAGGCCTCTGCAACAGATACATCATCATCATGATCCCTGCAGAACAAAAAATTACTCAGAGGTTAGTACAAGGTTATATTTCATCTACGTTCATGTTTCAGTTTGATTAATCATGAACAGAACTGAGAAGTAAAATAAATGTACTAAACAGAGTGACTTTGGTGCAGGAAAACAAAAGGATTTTTCATTTTTTTGGCCAGCCTGTACAATTTACTTTTTTAATTGTTTTATTGAGTAGCAACATGTTTAAAATGTGAATTGTATACATTCTCTACAACTACCAAAAACATTAAAAATTCAAATAAACAACAAATAAGAAAAAGATTGCAGTGATACAGTGACTGACCATACTATTACCAAAACAACAAACAAGGAAATGTAAAACAAAATAAAACAACAAATTTACTTTTTTAAATGGTTGTGGAAGAGTCTCTCTTAAGCATTGGAATGATTAATTGAAATTTCCACAGGCACAAACAGGCTCAAAAATAGCATTTTTTTCCCCCAGAGCTGGGGTGTTCTGGACAAACACACACACTTGCACACAGATAAACTATAACAATCAACTCGCTCCAACATTGCATGTTCTTTCTCCCATCATATCATTATGCTGCATTCTGTTTGCACCGTGTATAAACTGTAAATATGATCACCATGGGTCACCTTTTGCACATTCTTCAACACTAATTCTGCACAATCCTGCTCTCCACTCATCCCCATTAGTGCTGTTGAACTGTTGGGATTTTTTTTTCTATTTTTATATTGCCATTTGTCCTATTTTTTAATTTGCTTCTACTTCTTTACTCACGAGTGTTACCATGGAGCTGCTAAAACACATTTCATTGTTCTGTACGTTTGGAAACTGAAATGGCAGTAAAGTGTATTCTGCTTTACTGTGACCATTGACTTCCTTTTTGACCAAACTGACATTTGTTTCAGGATTCCAGAATTGAGTAATTTATAACATGACTTTCTCTAATGGTCAAAACGTGTCTAGTCCACCTGTTTTGTGTGGATTAAAGAAAGCTTACAACCATACACTCCTAGGAGGAGATTGTCTGCTTGTGTGACAGGTACAAGGAGAGCCAGGATCTCTTTTTGCAGGCTCATCCAGTCCCTGTAGGGCCAAAGTAAGAGCCATGTTCACACTTTTGGCACAAAATGTGTGAAGTCACTAGGATTGGCTCCTCAAAGCCTGGTCCTTAAATGGAAAGGGGGGGGGGGGGGGGGGGGGGGGGGGGGGGGGGCAGGAGATGTATTAATGAATAGTGCAGTCAGAATAGGTAAGGCAGGCACTGCCTAGCTAAGGCAGAATGGAAACTTTAAGTTAGAATGTTGGTTTGGATTTTTTTAAAGCGTTGTTCTATTAAGTTATCAGTATTAGTTCCCTTTACCTATAGCAGAAAGATGTCATTTCACTGTGAGATTGTTGAAAAAATAAAGACATAAGCAACGTTAATTCCACATAAAAACAGAAATTGTTCTGTCATGATCCTTACGTGTTGGAGTTTCCTTCTTATCTGTTTCTCTGTTTTTTCCCTGTTGTTTATGTTCTCTGGTTGCTGCTATTTTAGTTCATTTATTGCAAATTAGGTTCTTGGTTCATGTTTTTGTATATTTTGAGTTATTTCTGTTAGAATTCTTCCCTGTGTCTCTCACTGTTCTGCTCCTGCTCATTCTCTCTCCTCCCTTAGCTCCCTTTTCCTTCATTGGTCTCAGCTGCTACTCATTTTCACCTGATTACTCACACCGGCTTCTCATGCCTTCTCCTCACATCTCCTCACAACTTAAGCTGTCTGGTTTTCTTTGTTCCTCGCTCTTTGTTCCGTCTTACTGCACTTATGCAGGCAACAGGGTGCAGAATGGTAGCCTATTTTTTCACTAGCATTACAGTGCATGGAGGAACAGCTCTGCTCTGTTTGTATCTCCAATTTAGAGGATTGTTTTGAGCATGTGCAAACTGCTGAAGTACAGTTTAACATGTCAGCTAAGGCAGCCTGTTACACTCAGACTCTTATGGGGCTTAAATAATCAAAAAGTTAAGTTAAAAAGCAGGCGATAATGTTAATTATTTTCTTGACTTCTCTTTGAGGGAAAGCGAGAGGGCAGATATATGGACTTTTCAAACATCGCTGGTTGCTTTCTGTTGTGTTTTGAAGTCCCTGATCATAATTTATTTTAAGAGGATAAATATGTAGATGGCATCTATTATGATGAATTATTGCTACATATCTATATGAAGCTATGCAGACAACAACTCTCGATTATTTCTCTCAGTTTTTTTAAGACAAAGTAGTCTGAGATTTTGGCAGTGGTTGTTGATCAGTGTTGGCAAACATATTCATTTTCATTTGTAGTGGTGCCTTTAATTATGATCGTATTATGAAGTTATGTTTTTGTCGCACAACAGAAATTGGTATATGCATCTCAAAGTATGATTCTATGGCAAATGTTTTTGTGATCTCATATAGATACCCTGGAGAAACTCCCTGTTTACTTTAAAGATAACATCTGAAAATGAAACCCAAGCATGCTGACAAGTAATTCTGGGATTTCTTTAAAATAATCTAAAACAATATTTTTACTGTTGTTTCTTCTAGTGTTTGGTAGATTTTTTTTTTCTGCAACTCCAAGAAATCTGAAAAACTGATATATAAAAAATTATGTTGAAGCAGCAATGCTCATGTGTTCTCAACTTACCAAATGTCCAGATGTAAGAGGTCACTGTGGACATCATCTATTTCACTAAAAATAGATAAAAAAAAAAAAAAAAAAAACAAATATTGACTTTTGATCCTTTTCATTACTAAGGTTGACAATAAACACCTCGGTTCTGCTTTCACAGCAGTGAATATGTGCTGCGCTGGTCACATAACTAACGGCTTTAGGCGTTAGTGTGAAACAAATAAAACTGAGAGTCCTGCATGTGACACAAGAATAATTATGGACAGTACTTTTCAAAAAGCTTCAAAAAGTTTGCCTGGTACTCACAACACAAAGTGCTCGTCCCACACTGGGTTTAGAGTCTCTGGTTTGACTTCGGTCACATGAATGCACCTGGCAGGTAAAACCTCTTTGGTGCTGGAGCGTTTCTCCAGTTTTTCCCTCCTCTTTCTGAAGCTAAACTTTCTCTCCTTCTTCTCCTCTGTTTCTCGAGGGCTCTGACCAACCAGGATTCCCAGCATGCAGTAGGGGTCACTATACCCTGTAACAAAGGTTTGGAAAAGATATAAATTTGGGCTTTTTAAGGCAGCTCTATAGAAGGCAATAAATAGGTCTCATATAACATACTGCTTTTTGCATCTATCATTACCTAAAAATATCTACAACTGAAAATAATTCCTATAGTCCTACAATGTATCATTGTTAAGGTAAAAATAAATCAAGAAAGCGTACATTTTGCATTCCTTTTAAGAATGGCTACTATTCAGTGGGTGATTAATCCAAATAAGTTACATTAAAAGCTGCATTTTATTACAGGACAAAGCATATTTCATGAAACACATTATTTTCCATTACAAAATACTTAGCTCAAGCTTGAATGGTTTTACCATTTGCATCCTTGGCCATTAGGTTCTTTGCTTTCATAACAGAGACTCTCAAGGAAAAACTGGCTCGCTGTAAGAAAGGAATATCTGTTAATAAAAGAAACCTGTAACCACAGCAAACATTGATTCTCATGAAAGTTTAGGATTAAAGTTGGTGATGAGGATATCAAGTGCCCCAAATAAGAATGTATTTGATCAAATTCTTGTGTGACTCAATAGGTGCAAATTCTGACTTTGTCACCATTTCAAAAGAGCTCCCAGCTCTTTACAGGTAGGGCCCTAGAATACAAGCAAACGCAAACAACAAAAGCTTTTGGATGTCAGAGGTCACATTTCTCTCTATGGACAACTTCAAGGGCATCAATAGACCTCAACTAAGTAAATAATCTGTTCATACTAATATGAAAAGACATAAAAAATTGCATGGGATTTAAAGAAAAATAGTCAAAAACCTAAATGATTTTATCTCTGAAACAAGATAAAGAAAAGAAGATTTTTAAATTCTATATTTCAAAAAATAGGTTAGAAATAGCAAGTGTGTAAAGCTGTAAAACTATATTTTTAAATATATGTACACATTTTCTGCCAATTTTTTCTTAAAACGTCAATGTTAAGTTTATTAATGTAGCACATTTAAAAACAACAGGTTGACCAAAGTGCTTCACAATTACACCATAAGCATTATGTGTTGTGATTATGGGCTCAAAGCTCTTAATAATTACAATTAGTTATTTATCATTAATAATTGATAATTCTTAAGCTGCTACTAGGTGCTTATCGTGCCTGTGCTGGAGGACATAATGACCACTTTTCACCCCTCTTCGCCTACATCTCTCTCACACTTCTCTATCATTTGTATTATTTGCTTGGTTATTAGCTTTTAACCTTGTTCTCTCTGTCTTTTCTCTTCCTAGAAGCTTACACCTGGCCTGAACTGTGCTACATGTAACACTGTAACACCTTCGGAGAGGGGACTCCCTTCCTTTATCCAACTTCTGCTGGCGTACAAACAACTTAATGCTCACCCTCTACCGATGATCCACTTGGCCCTGTCTTTCAGGGTTAACCCTTTCTCTCGTCCTAAGACATAGCTACTGACTGAGCTTTTACTGTAACTAACGCTAGATGTGCTTCTCTCAGACTCTAAACTTGAAACAACTGGCTCAGAGTTTATCTTTTCCCTTCGTTCTTATGGTGTGGAAGCGACTAATGGACGCTACATCCATTAACATTTACTTTTCACCTTTCCCATCACAAAGTCTTCCCTCGAATCAGTGCTTCTTTGTTCCTCTTTGTGTCTCTGATACTGCTCTGTTCTCTCTAGCCCCCTTTCGATCGTGGTCAACTGGCCGTTTCACACTGACCTGGTTCTGCTGGAGTTTCCTTCCTGTTAATAAGGGATGTTGTTTTCCTCTTCACTGTCAGTCTACAGAAATGGCATAGCTCCGCGTATTAGGTGATTTGCTGCAAAGTCAACGCCTTGTGACTGTCAACTCTGTTCCTCCTACATGCTTATCCAGGGAGGAGGGAGAATGCTGCCAGTCACTGACATGGATGCAATCTGCTGGGTTTTCCCTGGTCTTCATAGAGACAAACTTTTTTTTATCCAATTTTGAACAACTTAAAAATTTATAAAACATACTGATATCTTCTGCTGCACTGTTCAATAATAAAAGATGTAATTGGAATGTATTTACCTGACTTTTGTGAAGTGGCCTTGAGACGACACTTGTTGTGAATTGCGGCGCCTTATAGAACATTAAACTGATAGATTGTGTTGAAGTTGAAGCATTAAACCAAAACCACTAAAATAGTCACTGTTTATTCACCGCTTCACTGAAGTGGTGAACTATCGACCTATTTTGACAGATAAATCATTCTGCACAAAATTAATCCCGAAACGCTTTCTCTTCAACAATAATTAATATGTGACCATTTATTGAAGGCCTCTAGACTTCTGACATCATGCTCCAATAATTTGGTCCAAAAACCCTCACCTAACTAACAAGCACTATTCTACACAAAGGGGATAAACATGACTACCTAACAATAATAATAAAAGAAAATATATGTGTATTGAATATCTATGAAGATCAAACCAGCAGTTTTATGGACAAAATTAGCAATTTGGGTTAACTTGGAAAGAGAAATCCTCCTGGTGTACTGATGTCTCAATAGCGGCGATCAGCTGGTAAACGGTGGGCTGTGTCCTTAGCCACTAGCAGCTGATTGCCCCAAATCTCGAACAAAGAGTCTCTTAGGTGGGAACTCAGTGAAAAACTCCAGTAATAAAACTGGGACAAAAGAGTGGTCAGGCCACGAGGCCCAGACCGCAGTTGCTTTGAATGGAAAACTTTAAAACTCCAACTTCTAACTCCTGGCTGATTTGGGATCAGCCGGACAAAACATACACATGCACCTTGCTGATAGCATCCGCGCTGCACGATTCAGCACACTTGCACAGCAAATCAAAACAGCTCAGCATAAAACACTTCAATTAGTATTGCATGCAACAAGTTGATTCCTTGGATTAACTACTGGTGATTCTAAATCACCTTAACTATGCCTCATCCTGCCCAGACTTCTAAATGCATCTATTGTTCTGCTCCTACTGTGTTTCCAAGTAACAGTTGTGCAGATATTTAAACTCTTAGATGATTGACAGGCGTATGTCACTTTAATTGACGTTGCTTTCAAAGTCAAAAGAGTGAAATTACAAATAAAGATGAAAAACACGATTTAGAATACAACAGTAGTCAAATCGTACAATTATTAAGGGCTCAAATACTTACTACTATGAAAAAAACATGTCACAATTAGCCTTGCAAAAATCAACCTTTTTCAACATAACTGCCCAAATATAGCCAATTTTCTAAAATGTTAAAAAAAAACCAAAATACTTAAAAAGCAGTGCTTTCTCTAAACAACAAAACAGGATGAAGAATGATTAAATGAAGACTGATAAACTGCCGGTATCTGCCATTACACATGTGTTTCTGAACTCACTACTATTCAATAACAAAATTAACATGAAAACACCACCACCTGCAGGCTGGGAAGAATTACTGCCAGCACACTCCCCGCCTGACATCATAAGATGTCACCTTATATCTAACTACTGTCCTTGCCACAGGTGTTTTTCATAAGGAGAACAACTCCAGTAATTGGCCTCAAGAAGGTCTTACATGTACCTCCAGAACTGATTTTAATTTCAAGCTTCCTAACATTTCCATTTTGGCTAGGGAAGGTATTAACCACAATGCCCATGGGCCCGGTTTTCCCCTTGGTTTTGACAGTCCTTTTAAAAGCACAAGATCTCCAACTTGAAGATTGGGGCTTCTCTGATTGCCACTTTTGTCGCGGATGAAAGTGGGCAAATATTGACTCCCCCAACGATGCCAAAAAGAGAAGTGTTGCACCTGCCCACTGACGTCTGTAAAGCCCCCCCTCAAGTCTCCAGGAGTTATAGAGGAATCCCCAGTCTTCTGAGTAAGGAGGATAGCAGGTGTGAGAATAAAAGGACAATCAGGATCAGAAGAAACTGGAGTTAAAGGTCAAGAGTTCACAATGGCAGTTACCTCAGCTAGAAAGGTAACTAGAGATGCTGAGTCGGAATACCTGACATCATGGAATCTAGTATGCGCTTTGTGATGCCGATCATGCGCTCCCAACTTCCTCCCATATGTGAGGCATGAGGTGGATTAAAGATCCATGTACACTCATTTTCATTTAAGAAACCCTGGATTTCTTGATTGTTGCAGTGTGTTGGAGTTATGCCAAGTTCCTTGCATGCTACTAGGAAGTTAGTTCCACAGTCGGATCTCACTTGCTTCACTGGTCCACGAATGGAAATGAATCTTCGGAAGGCATTGATGAAACTTGAGGACTCCATAGATTCCATCACCTCGACATGAATGGCCCTAGTACTCAAACAAGATTACAGCCCAGCGTTTACTGTTTGCACAGCCTCTCCGTGTTCGCCGAGAAGTTACAATCCAGGGTCCAAAAACATCGACTCCGACATAAGTGAATGGAGGAGCAACTGCGGTACGATCCATTGGCAGGTCTGCCATCTTTTGTTCTTCCATACTCCGCTTCAATTTACGGCAGATTACACAGTGGTAAATAACCGAGCTGATGCATCGTTTTCCACCGATGATCCAAAGGCCAGCGGACCTCACAGCACCTTCTGTAAAAAGACGTCCTTGATGCTGTACACGCTGATGATAGTGACGTACCAGAATCGCCGTCAGATGATGATGACTAAGAATAATATATGGTTTTGCTTCATCACTTTGGAGATTGGCTTGTGCAAGACGACCTCCCACCCTGAGGCAACCTGAGTCATCAATGTAGGGTGATAGTTTCCTGACATGACTATGTTTGAGGATCTCCTTCTGATCTCTAATACATGTAAATAATTCAGGGTATCTCTTGCGCTGAAGGCTGCTCAAAATGACACGCTTTGCTGTTAGAAAATCATCTGGGTTCAGATCCTTGCACATATGCCAGCCTTGACATCTGCTCGTTCGATTCTCTTTCTTGTACAGTCTGACTATGTGAACCACTATGGTCCACAACAGTGACTTCCATGATGAGAATGACTCAAAATGACTTGGGTCTATGAAAGAGTCTGGTAACACTGTTAGACAACAGGTCACTGTAGGACGAATCTCTTGGTCAAATTCAGGGTTGACTAGGTTAAAAGAGGTTTCGGTTTGTTCAATGTGCCTGTTTTGCTTCAGTAAGAAATCTGGACCTGTGATCCGCTTGCTGTTCTCCTAGGCTTGAGCTGGGATGAATCTTGAAGCTATATCAGCTGGATTCAATTCTGTAGGACTGTAGTTCCATTGTTCTGGATTAGATGACTTCCTTATCCTTTGCACCCGGTTACAAACATAAACGTAGAATCTCCTAGACTCATTCTGAATGTAGCCGAGAACTACCTTGCTATCGGTAAAGAATCTTGTAGAGTGGAAGGGAACATCAATCTCCTCAGATATCACGTCAGCAATCTCAATGGCCAGGACAGCTGCACAAAGTTCTAACATCGGGATGATAACTTCTTTTTGTGGAGCAAGTTTTGCTTTACCAAACATAAACCCAAGTTCACTTTTCCCTTTCCCATCTGAAATCTTAACATAAGCCACAGCAGCAATTGCCTTAGTAGAGGCATCACAGAATATGAACAATTCTCTGTTTCTTGCATCATGAAAGGAAAGGGAGGTGTACTGTCTAGGGACCCTCACTTGTTCAAGATGTTTAAGAGAGTTCCTCCATGCACCCCATTCCTGTAGTTTCCTCTCTGGAAGCGGGTTGTTCCAGTTGATGGTTTCAGTTGAAAGCTCCCTTAGAAGAGCTCTACCGTGAATACTCACTGGGGCTGCGAATCCAAGTGGATCGTACAAACTGTTTACAGTTGACAGCACTCCTCTACGTGTGTAAGGTTTCTCTTCATTTGAGACTTGAAAGGTAAACTCGTCTGTGTTGATGTCCCAACTTATTCCAAGGCTGCTTTGCATTGGTGGAGGGTCTGCTCCAAGGTTGAGATCTTTAAGGCACTTTGCCAGGTCCTCCTTGGGAAATGCTTTCATCACGTTGAAATCATTAGATGCAATCTTGTGCAACTTTATATTGGATACAGCCAATGTTTGCTGAGTGTTCTTGACAACGGAGATTGCTTCATCACTAGATGAAAAGGAGGCAAGGCCATCATTAAAGTAGAAGTGACGTCCTACAAGATGTCCTGTTGTGTTGTCCTGATTCTCCTGGTCTTCTGATGCACGACGAAGCCCATAGGTGTCAAATGCAGGCGACGAACTGTTGCCAAAAACATGAACAGTCATGCGATACTCCACAATTGGTTGTTCCATGTCATTGTCTTTATGCCAAACAAATCGTAAGAAGTTCCGATGGTCCTCTTTGACCATAAAGCAATGGAACATCTGCTTAATATCAGCGGTCACCGCCACCTTTCCTTCTCTGAAACGCATTAGAACACCTAAGAAACTGTTGTTAAGATTAGGACCTGTAAGAAGAACGTCATTGAGCGACAATCCATCATGACGTGCGCTGGGGTCAAACACAATCCGAATCTGCTCCAACTTGCAAGGATGATAAACTCCAAAGAAAGGGAGATACCAACACTCCTCCCGTTCTTTGAGAGGGGGTGCCAAATCTGTATGGCCGTTATCAAATACGGTTTTGATAAATTGTAGAAAGTGTTCTTTCATTTTGGGACATTTATTCAGAATATGGCGAACAGAAGTAAGACGCTGTAGAGCCTGTTGCCTATTGTTGGGAAGGCATGGCCTAGGGGAATGAAAGGGAAGTGGAGCGACCCAACTATTTGAACTATCTTGAAAGACTGCCTTGTTCATTATTTGAAGAAAGGTTCTTTCATCTTGTGAGAAGCCAGATTTCTCATCTGAGCTTGTTTGTTGAAAGATTGTTTCTCCAATGTCTGTGATGTCTGACCATTTTGTCTTTGTGGATGCACAGAAACTGACCTTTGAGGACCTGGGGAATCGAAGCCTTCTGCCACCTGAATAGCATTCTTACACGGTAGAAAGTGACTGGGCCGACCATTATCCAGAAAATTGGTTTTGAAGACACCTGCATAGTCAGGTTTTTGTGCCCCGCCGAGGCAAACATCTCCAACTATGACCCATCCAAGAGCCAGCTTCTGAGCGAATGGGGCATTTAGAGGTCCATTATGTTGGTCTATAACCTTATGTGCTTGGACAACATCTCTCCCTATGAGAAGCGAGATGCTAGCGTCTGGATCCAGCTTGGGAATTTCTGCTGCTATGTCTCGGAGGTGGGAGTGGTGTTGGGCAGCTTCGGGCATTGGAATTTCATTCCGGTTGTCTGGAAGTAAATCGCACTCGATAAGCGTCTCTAACGACAGATGTGACTGGCAATACACTGATTCCACAATGAAGTTGTGAGCTCTTCTCCCCATTACTTCTTCCGTTCCTGCACAAGTCTTTAGCATGTAAGGATAAGGTCTCCTTGCAATACTGAAGGCATCGAAGACAGAAGATCTAGCAAGGGACCTGTTACTTTGATCATCCAAGATTGCATATGTTTTTAGCTTCTTCTCAGGAGACCCCTTTGGATAGATTAACACTGGACAAATTTTGGCACAAGAGTGGCTTTCAATTTCACTCCCACACACTTGTGTACAGGTAGAGGTAACAGTAGGTGATGCTTGATCTTGCTCCCCGCCGTGAACGTCCACTGGCTGCATTACAGTCGGTGGTGTTGTTGTTGCCCAAACTGCTGGACAAGGATAAAGGGCTGAAACATGACTGTTGATGCCGCATTCTGCACAGCTTATCTCTGTACTGCAATTCTTTGCCTGGTGATTGGTAGAAGCGCAACATCTGAAGCATATTGTGTTCTTTTTAAGGTAGATCTTTCGCTCCTCGAAGGGCATTTCTCTGAATGCTCTACATCTTTTCAGTGCATGGGGTTTTCTGTGGATGGGACATTGTTTATCCACATCCACAATCTTTGTCTCAGCTATAGGTTTTAGTTGAGAATTTACAACTTCGGTCCAACTTACTGAGATAGGTTCTTTCCTGCTATGTCTTTCTTGATATTTAAACACCTTGATAGGTGCTGGTGGTTGCTGGACTAAATGTCTAAAACTGGGATCATTGCGCATTTTTCCTTCACTGGAAACAAAGTTGGCAAATACAGAAAATGGTGGAAATGACACAGAATGTTTTTCTTTGTATTTAGTCCCATGGTTCATCCACTTTTCTTGTATTCCAAAAGGCAATTTATCGACTACAGGATGGATTCCCCCTGCTGTGTCAAGGTAGAGTAGACCTGGTATGTAACCTTCACTCTTTGCTGAGTCGATCTCCAGTAGAAGGACTGCAAGTTCTCTCAGGAGATGTGGATCTTTGTTTGAGATCTCAGGAAACTGTAGCATCCGATCTACCAGTGCCCTTTCTAAGGCTTCAGGAGAACCATAACATTCTTGTAGTCTGTCCCAAACTTTATGCAACCCTTGATCAGCTGCTGCTAACACTTACTCACCACTAAATGCCACCAAGATCCTCCGGTGTGGAGGGAGGCAGGTGTTCCTCATTTCCATCAACCTGGAGGAGTTTAAGAAGGTGGAGCTGTCAGCACTCCAGTGCCTGAGTGTTAACCTTTGTGGTAACTCCAAATGGCCAAACTATGAGATCTCAGTCTAAAGTTAAAGTTCATAGTCTCTTACCTCTTTTGTGATCCATCCTAGGAAACCTCAAGTCCTGGTCTCAAGTCCCTGCGACCTTCAGCTCTGGCTCTAAGTCCTCAGTTTGGATCCTGCCTCAGCCTAAGTATTCAAGCCTCAAAAGAAACTGCCTGACAGCTCAATACCGACATCTCCAGGCAAGCGAACCCTGCGAACCCTCCACCAATTGCTTCACCGAATCCTCACCAGGTAACCTCAAATCAGTAATATTGATCTGGATAATTCAACTGCCAAATACTCGCCCAAAGTCTCAGCAGAGTACTCACCATCTTCCTGGATAACTCGCCGTTTCCGCAGCAGCATCTATTCAGTCCTCCCAGGCTCCGCATCATTCCTCCAGTCCAACCACCTTTCATCAAACAGTAAGCAAAGATCTTGATCCAGTTCCCAGTAATCCCCATTTGTCTCCAGAGTACTTATCTGTCCTCCTTTCCCGTACAGTGCTATGCCTCCAGACCCAGTTCCAGTTCAATATCCTCTACCTGTTAAAATAAACTTGTTAAACTTTTCTCCTGCCTCCTGAGTGTCATTCTGCATGTGGGTCAAATCGGTGAAGAAAAAAATGACAAATATTAAAATGACATGACATTTCATCTCAAATAGAAGTCTGTCTCACGTAGTGCTGTCTAGCTGCTGTCTTCGTGTGAGCTCGTCTAAAGGTATGCTTTGCCTTAGAGACACAAAACATTTTTGCTGGAACCTTGTAATTTCCCCTGGCTGTTTCTTTTGTTTGTCTGTGGGGTCCAAAAAAAGAGTCATTCATCTGAAATATATCCACAGATTCATTGCTGAGTGTGGGAGAGAGAGTCTCTCATCATGAAAATAAAGAGCCTTATTTTGCAGTAATAAAACCATAACCAGTGATTCTGTCACAGCAATTACAGTATATAACTCAAACAGTTAAACCCAAAATTAATCATACATACCTGGCAGCTTTAAATTTAACACTTTTATCTAAGCAATAAGTTTGTTTCTGATTGAAAATGAGACAGGCATCTCTCAAAAGTAAAAAAAATAAAAATAAAAAAACGTGAAAGGAATAGCAATTAAAAAAATACATTTTGATAAATAGCAGATGGAAAGTTATTTAGATCTTTCTCAGTAATCAATAGAAAAAACTTCATTGACATTATAGCAAATAAACAATTATAATTGCTGACAAGCTTTTTGCATGTTTCCATTGGTATTTTTATTTATTTATTTTTGGTAATGAGCTCCAAGTATTTGGGGCTGAAGGGCCCCTCTTGCCATTACCCTAATCTTTAGCTCTTATTAGATTCAAATCAGGACTCTATCTGGGTCACTCCAAAACTTTTTTTTAAGCCAGAAAAAAAGCATGTCAGTAAAATGAGGAGACTTTAAATCTAAATGTGCCAGGTGTATGAATAGTGTTGGGCTTAATGGGATTAAGCTGCTACAAAGTCTATGCAAAGGTGTAACGTTTACAAACTTTAAATTAATTTTACCAAGTGAGTGAAGAGGGAAGGATAAACATTTCCAGATAGGTTTATAACCTGGTGCTGATTATATTACACGTGTTAACACTCTGAAACAAATAAAATTGCCTCAAAGTCAGAACAAGTTTGTAACATTCACAGCTTTTTAATAATATCTATAATGATATTGTCCCTGAACAGCTTTAACCACACATGTCACAGCTCCATGGGCATTTTGTTTCTTAACTTAAAATCTGTTAACAATCCACAGTGTTTATGGTTGTTTTCATTTGTGCTTCAGAACATAAACAGTTTACAACCCAAAAATATTACTTTGATTCCATGATTTACTCGCTCTTTTGCCTCTGATAGCTGTGAACAGATATCAACAAAACAGTTAAAGTTGAGCTGTAGACTAATTTAACCTGAGATGATTAAATAACAATCAGGGCGGGCGCGGCGCTGATGGTGTAGGGGTTAAGCGCACGACCATATGCAGAGGCTACAGTGCTCAAAGCGGCTGTCCCGGGTCCGAGTCCCGGACCCGGCAACATTTGCCGAATGTGTCCCCTTCTCTCTACCCCTCTTTCCTGTCTGCCTACTGTCAAAAAAATAAATAAATAAAAAGCCACTAGTGTCAAAAAATATCTTTAAAAAAAATAATAATAATCAGGGCAGCATTATACGATAATGTTGTTGATTTCTGCTAAAACAATATGACTTAGAATGAGCAATACAATAATTAAGCAATGTTGATGTCTTTTTGCTCTGAGGTCTTTTTTTTTTTACCAAAGTCTATAATCTGTCCAGCACCTGGGAAAAAATGTATTCATCATTTCCATCTCAACAGCAAAGTTTTACTGGAAAGCTGGTTCTTGCAAACATATGCTTTTTGGCCATACATCAACTTAGTTGTAATTTCTCAATGACTTTATCACCTTACCACCTCTTGCCTTTCTTAAAGATTTTTATGCTGCACTAAATAACAAGTGTCACCAAATATAATACATGCATAGGACTAATAAAATAATGAACTAACATGTTTTGCAGTCCAAGCTGTGCTTTGCTATATGCATATTACATACAGTGATATTGCAATCAATTTGTGATATATTATTCAGGCTTAATTCTATTGCTTAAAACATTCTGCTAATTCGCAATGCTTAGCAATCCCCCTCTCCCAAAACTCGATCCAAAAGAACTACATACCTACCCGGGCATTATTTCTAAAGTAAATTACTACCCTGATCATTTATTTTTATTATGGTAAATGCAGACGAAATTTAGGGGTAATTAATGGGCTGGAAAGGATACCTGTGCTTGAGAACGCACATTGGGCTATATATAGCCCTCCACATGTGAAGGTGAGTGCTTCAAGCTCTATACTCTACTGTATCTATGTGAGACTCTCATTAGGAAATATAAAAGAAAGTAATTAAGTTAGTGCCCTGTTGCCCTGTTTTGTTGCTAGGGTACGTTAATAAAGATGTTGGACTGGCTGACAGCATTTGGTTCCATAACAGTTGAGGAAGCTTATGGTATTTTTACATTATTATTTGTATGGCAGCATTATAGATATTCTGGAAAAAAAAACAAGAAAAAAAAAAAAAAACAGGACAATACAGGAAAAAAAACATTGCAAAACTGTACATCTAATTTCAATTTTAGACATTAAGAGAATAAAATGCCTCACCTTTGATTCTTGAACTTTTTGGAGAATGATATCATGCTCCTCGTCACCCATATCAAACACCTTAGAAAAAAACCCAGTGATAAAATCCTTATTATGGGACTATATGTAACAGTAATGTTTACTAATTGTGCACAAACAAATTACTAAGAGATCTTAAATTATTTCTTTAGTAGCTGAACTGTCTGGGAAACCTTAGAAATAAGACTTCCACTTCAGACAAACGAAAGACTACAATCCTTAGTGTAGCATAATTATGGCAGAATATCAGTACACAGTGGAACTGGGCTTTGATGTTTAATCAGTTTTGAGCCAAGAGCATCTGCTTGAATTCTTACAGCCTCCTCACAACAAATAACACTCTCTTGGAGGCCACCATCAGTGTTACTGACAGAAATTTAATGACACTCCAGGAATACAGTCTGTTCTTTGGTTGTGTGTGTGATTATTACATGACTGACAGACAGAAAGATGGATGGATAGATACCTTCAGCAGGTAAGCAAACAGCTCGTCGTCACTTTTCACATGTTCTGGAGCAGGCATGCCAACCCTGTTGACCACTGTGTACACAGCTTCCTCATAAAGCAGATTCAGCTACATGAAAACACACTTCACTCAATAACTTCCTTTCAAAGATAAATGCACAAGTTTTTTTTCTCTACATGATTTCTGCTCTGCTCCACATCACAAGCAGGGATAAAAGCCTCTGTCTTTTAAAACATAACTCCTGCTGAAGCACAATGAAAATAGCAAAAACAAACCGACACACCTCTGTCCTGCTGACTCTTTCAGAAATCAAGGCCTGGTCCACATGCTCTTGTGGTGGTAGCATTGTGCATGGCCCTATTTGGCACTGCAAGGAGAAATATTTAGTTTAGGCCCAATAGAACATGCTTCTGATAAAAGATTGTGACAGGAGAGGAGACGCTGAGGTCGCAGTTAGGTATTAGAAAGTAGCATTAGGTCAAATGAAAATACTTCACAAAGGTTGCTCAGGCGGCACAATAAATCGATCAGAAAGGACTACGGAGCTGTAAATGTCATCCGCATGGACTTCAGATTGCTGTGAATTCTGGAAAGTTACCTGCCCTGTTTACAATTACTATCAATTTGGCTGCTTTGATCCATTAACACTTGCATTATTCTGATGGACACATTTACATTCTCACATGCAGCCCTCAGGATAATCTACAGATGCCTTAAGGGTTGTAGTGTATATGGTTAAAACCAGTGAATGACTTACACAATATATATATATACAGGGGTTGGACAATGAAACTGAAACACCTGGTTTTAGACCACAATAATTTATTAATATGGTGTAGGGCCTCCTTTTGCGGCCAATACAGTGTCAATTCGTCTTGGGAATGACACATTCAAGTCCTGCACAGTGGTCAGAGGGATTTTAAGCCATTCTTCTTGCAGGATAGTGGCCAGGTCACTACGTGATACTGGTGGAGGAAAACGTTTCCTGACTCGCTCCTCCAAAACACCCCAAAGTGGCTCAATAATATTTAGATCTGGTGACTGTGCAGGCCATGGGAGATGTTCAACTTCACTTTCATGTTCATCAAACCAATCTTTCACCAGTCTTGCTGTGTGTATTGGTGCATTGTCATCCTGATACACGGCACTGCCTTCAGGATACAATGTTTGAACCAATTGGATGCACATGGTCCTCAAGAATGGTTCGGTAGTCCTTGGAGTGACACGCCCATCTAGCACAAGTATTGGGCCAAGGGAATGCCATGATATGGCAGCCCAAACCATCACTGATCCACCCCCATGCTTCACTCTGGGCATGCAACAGTCTGGGAGGTACGCTTCTTTGGGGCTTCTCAAACACCGTAACTCTCCCGGATGTGGGAAAACAGTAAAAGTGGACTCATCAGAGAACAATACATGTTTCACATTGTCCACAGCCCAAGATTTGTGCTCCTTGCACCATTGAAACCGACGTTTGGCATTGGCATGAGTGACCAAAGGTGTTGGCTATAGCAGCCGGCCGTGTATATTGACCATGTGAGCTCCCGACGGACAGTTCTGGTGGAAACCAGGAGAGTTGAGGTGCACATTTAATTTTTGCCGTGATTTGGGCAGCCGTGGTTTTATGTTTTTTGGATACAATACGGGTTAGCACCTGAACATCCCTTTCAGACAGCTTCCTCTTGCGTCCACAGTTAATCCTGTTGGATGTGGTTCGTCCTTCTTGGTGATATGCTGACATTACCCTGGATACCGTGGCTCTTGATACATCACAGAGACTTGCTGTCTTGGTCACAGATGCGCCAGCAAGACGTGCACCAACAATTTGTCCTCTTTTGAACGCTGGTATGTCACCCATATTGTTGTGTGCATTTCAATATTTTGAGCAAAACTGTGCTCTTACCCAGCTAATTGAACCTTCACACTCTGCTCTTACTGGTGCAATGTGCAATCAATGAAGACTGGCTACCAGGCTGGTCCAATTTAGCCATGAAAACACCCACACTAAAATGACAGGTGTTTCAGTTTCATTGTCCAACCACTGTATATATAAATTCATAACTGAATTAATGAATAAAAACTGAAAAAATCCCACACTTTGTTCTAAATTTAGACATTACAACTGCAAAGGTAATACAAACTTCTCTGCCATCAGTTTGTTAATTTGTAAATCAGTGTGGACATTCTTTATGTCTCGACCGACATCAACAGTTAGTGTAATTTTAGTGTGTGAACATGCAGCAATTTGGGTGTGAAGTCATGAGCTGCTCTCATCAGTCATGTCTTGCTCTGGCAGTAAATACTGAACAAACATATCAATTGACAGCAGCTTGTAACAGCTGAGCTCCCAGTCTTCTGAGCACCCTTTTAACCCAGTCCTTCTGTCTGCAGACGTCATAGTGGTCATGGTGGTGGGCTGAAAGACAGCTCTGTGCCCTGCTCGCAACACAAACTGTTCACGTTTTAAGTGTGTAACAGATGGAAAGGTGAAAGTAGGGTTAGGGTTACCTCAGCCTGCGCTGCCCGCATCATGTTCTTCTGTTTCTGCAGGATGGCATTCATACGCTCAAAGAACTCCACACTTTCCTCTGAAATCCTGCCAAAAAAGGGGACCAAAGTAAAAAAAAACTTATTTTATGTCTACAACTTAAAAGAGGGAGAATACATGTTGCACAGTGTGACCTCAATAGGCTACATCACCTTATTTACTCAACATATTAATATTAATTGGTTTTGAGTAAACACATATCCAGGTTCATTGGCATTGGTGGGATCAAAGAGCATGTTGTTAACACATTTTCAACAGGATCTGTCAGTACACAATCTTATTGATCTGGTTCGGCTGACCTACAGGATTTCAATTCCTGCTGTCTGCGTTTTTCAGATGTATAAACACCTTCTCTTGTTTAGCATTAGAGGGCTTTTAATTACACTCCGCATGAAGCATGTTAATCAAATTTTATGTGTCAGGTTGTGCCCGATATGCAAATGATTCTTTTCTGTGTCTTCCAGGTGGGAATGACTCCCCAAACTCTTGCTGGCCACAGTTGTCATGGTGATGAGGGCACATTCAGGAAAAGAGTAGCTGGCAGAGCACCTTGGGAATCTCCACCAAAACCATCCTCTCACCGACCCCTCCCTCCTCCCAAATCTTCCAAGGGCTATCTTCCTTCTAGCTTGTATTGAAATAACAGACAGCTGTCCTGATGTGAGCTGTAGCGGAACCGCCAGGATCACTCGGGCTGTGTTTTTTTTAATGCCTCATCCTGACTATCCCCTCCCACCGTGATCCTGTCTTCTTCCTCATCTATCAGGCAACACTGTGCAGAAGAGCCCCTACTCCCTTGTTTATTAGCGTCATCACTTCACAGCAGGCATATGGCAGCCCATCCCAGCACCCACTGACTTTCACCATGGTGGGAGAGCGGATGGCAAACTTATTAAGGTGTTTATGGAGACTGATGGCAGTCATGCTGGGAGAACTGGGGAAATTTTCACTGATGTCAGGCCAAATATATATTTGAAAAGTGGTATGTTTAAAAGACAAAATGTCCAATTAATTCTGCTTTCCTGCATATTAATCTAGTGGGACTGCATCTCACAGTTATTAGAGGGGTTTATTTTTATCCTGATCAGCTCTGACCAGTGACTGACTGATACGAGTATTTTCGCTCAGTAAATACACTATACCAAGTGCGACAAAGTCAAGTTGAGTACAACACTCCAGAGTGTGGACACTATTAGTGAGTGCAAAAGACTCAAAGTAAGCTGTGAGGTGCTTAAAATTAAGTCAGAGGAAGCTCAGAGAAGGAAGAGGCTACATAAAAGGAAACTTCAGTTTCAACATCTCAAGAAAAGAGTCTAAAGTCTGGGTTTCTTTCAAGCCGCACAAAAGCAAGACTCAGTGGCTCATAGAAAGGTTGAAGAGAGTACAGCAAAGTTCCTCTGTTTTACCTTTTTGAGCTTCCAACCTCTGACTGTTGTGTATGTAAAGAAACAGAGAGTGTAAGTTTTGCCAACTGCAATATTGTTAATATAAGGTGTAAAAGTCGATTTAAAATGCAAGATACTGCTCCCTCACAAGCAGGTTAGCTCAGCTATTAATATAATATACATAACTGTTGACTCCTCCTTACAGAAAGACTAGGAAAAATATTTTCTGTGCTTTTCTTATATATTTTTTATATTTTGCTGTGGTTTTTAAAATGAAATTGGAGTCAGCCACAATATTTGGACTGGTGCATCTCTATATACCACAAGTCATTTTTCCCAAGTCCAAGTCAAGTCACTAATGACTGACATAAGCATGTTCCAATCAATCCATAACATCTAATAAACCAATAACCCTGCAATGCTGTAGGTAATGTAATTCAAACCTGTATTGTTTCTTCTGAGGCTTAATTAAACACATGGAGAATTGAGCATTATCTTTAAATCTTTAAATTTGCTGAAAATAATCTTTTAAAACATAATTCAACATGCTAAAAACTGTTATGAGTTGCTTCAAAAATCAATAAAGCATAAATTTTCCATCAGAAGTTTATATATGCAATGTATAAAAAATAAAGTTAAAAGGAAACTAATGAAGAGATGAAAAACCTGCATATGTTGACAAAGTTAACACCCGTTAATCTCCACATTCATATTGTTACTCCTTCACTATATACTGCACTAAATCTACCTCCGGGCTGTGTTGACAAAGAGTGGATTATGTTGAAAGGCTGCACCTTTAGTGAAAAAAAGCTTGCCTTGTGGCTTCAGCACGTGCTTTGAAAATGCACCCAAAGTGAAACGTGATTGATCCTGCAATCAGTGGGTTGTTTTCCATCAGTAACCAACAAATGGACCAAGATGATTGTGCCTGAAAAATCTAAATTTAAGGCGACTGTAAAAAGTCCTACGTGTGTGCTGCTTTCAAAGTTACGCTTTCAATTAGAACATAATTAGGGAGGCTCACAGTAGTGAGTAACAGAGAGAGAATATCAGACTTTTGAATGAACAGAACAGGAAGTGGTTTTATTTTGATAAACGTGTTTTTGTAAGGATGCAGCTATCATAACGACAAAAGCTGGAGGTAAAATAAGGCAATTTATGATCTGTAAACAACCCAAATGTGTAATACAACATTTAGTTCAAGAGATATTCATGTTGTCATTATTAAGAAGCTATGGCAAACATGACAATATTGTTATAAGCTATGACCAAATCACGGCCCATGAATATCACTGGCTAATGAATTAAACATATCCTTTTACGGTAACATATGCACATGAGCAAGGGTGTGGCATGTATCATTTTCAATAACATCTAAATAATCATTTTCTAAGTGAGGGAGCTGGCATTTTAGGGACTTCCCTAACATTGCAAAAACACTAAAAAACAAAAAAAAGCAGAAAACAGACTAGTGGGCTGCATACTCTATGGTTGTCTCTATGGTATGTCCCTGAGGTAAATATACCATGCTATTCATCAGCAAAGGTTAAGCAACTGTTGGGTTAGGTCTGAAAACAAGAGATCCAGACAAATTTTTTAACAACTTAACAGCTTTATAGTCTGTTAGCATGTTAGCCAGAGATTTCCTTTCATAACGAAAGATGGGTGATAATACCATGAACCTGGCCTAAGTCTAAAGCCTTTGTTTTTGCCACCTAATTCTGACTGTAGTCACCATCTAGATACTGTTGTTTATATTTCAACAGGTAATATTTCATTACTGATTCCTCTACAAGTTTAAAAACGCCCAAACCCCATTCTGTTTTATTAAATGCCAACATCTACAAATATCCTTAAAGTTAATAAAAAAAATAAAAAACAAACCCTCATTCTTAATCTCGCACATTTGTACCAAATTGTAAAAGCATGGTTTCATTGTCAGTCTTCAACACAAGCACGTTCAAATGAGGCATTTTATTAGTGGCATTAATATTTCATTTTGAACTTAAGGCTTTTATCTGAGGAATCCAAACTGAGCAAAGCTCAACATGGTGACCGAAATGTTCTACTGGGGGGTGAACACCCCGAAGGTTTTTATACTAACATTAACTACTTCCTGCAGGAAATATATTTCCCCTGGAGTGCAGGATCAGGTTGTCTGCTATGTACATGCCATGTGGTCAGGGTGTTACACATCTGTTAACTCCTCCTTCTATCAAGTCATTTAAAAGTTGTTCTTTTTGACAATTAAGCAGGTAGTATAAAAGAACAGATGTTCATTTTTGTTTACACGAATGTAGGTTTATTCAGTTGTAAATAAATCAGAATTTTACAAAAATACCAACACTGTCATAGTGCGTTTGATTAAAAACATACTCTTAATGAGCTTAAAAGGCCCTTTTTTGACTCAAAATGAACATCTTGATAGATACCTCCAGCAAGCTATCATAAGTGTTGCTGCTATACAATAATGCCCCTTTCCCACTGGCTCGATTTGGCCCTGCCTGAATCCACTCGGCTTGCTTTGCATTTCCATTACTATTTTTTCCGTACTGGTACCTAGTTTTCTGTTCGGGACAATATGTGACCTGAACAGACTGCTGTTCACTGATTAGCAGTGGGAGCAGGATAAATGAGAAGGTTTTTGCTGATGTCTTATGAGATATTCTTGCTGTGTGTGGTGTGTTAAGAGTGATCTAGCCGACTCGGAAGGACGTCGGGATCGCATGTACCTCAAATCGGGAATATTTAACATATTGGATTGTCTTGGCCCAATATTCTACTGTGTGGGGTGTTATCCAAGGACAAACGAGCACGCAGCCTGTTGAATGTGACATATAGCCAATCAGAAGGTGAAGTGACGGAAACACGCAGGAGAATTACTCTGAACTCACATTTGATCTCAAGAGGGTTTGTGAGATTTCCTGTCTGACATCTGAATGTTCGTGAGTAAAATCTGTTCGTGTGCGGTATGTTTTGATTGCCGTGAGGATGGACACAACAAACTATAGCACCAAAGCTATTATTTCTACGAATTTTTATCGTTCTGTGTATGGTCTCTCAGGTTTTGAAAATCAACTGATAACTTTAAAATCTTGCCATGTGAACCAGGCACAAGGCAGAGACCGGATTGCAAATGCTCCATGATGACAAAACTGAGGAATTATGTTATTTACCAACATTTTGTAAGTTGTAGAAGACTTTCTCATAAAAAAGCATAGATAACATGAAATTGTTCTTTTTGCAGCTGTGACTTAAAGTTTACCACTAACCGTTTTAAGTGATAAATGGTCTACACTGATTAATGTACAGGGGTTGGACAATGAAACTGAAACACCTGGTTTTAGACCACAATAATTTATTAGTATGGTGTAGGGCCTCCTTTTGCGGCCAAATACAGCTTCAGTTCGTCTTGGGAATGACATATACAAGTCCTGCACAGTGGTCAGAGGGATTTTAAGCCATTCTTCTTGCAGGATAGTGGCCCAGGTCACTACGTGATACTGGGGGGGGGGGAAAACGTTTTCCTGACTCGCTCCTCCAAAAACACCCCAATGGCTCAATAATATTTAGATCTTGGTGACTGTGCAGGCCATGGGAAAATTTTTCAACTTCACTTTCATGTTTTCATCAGACCAATCTTTCCCCGTCTTGCTGTTTTGTATTGGGTGCATTGTCATCCTGATAAAGGGCACCGCCTTCAAGGATACAATGTTTTAACCATGGATTTTGCACATGGGGCCCAAGGGAAAGGTTCGGTAGTCCTTGGCAGTGAACGCCCCATTCTAGCGCAAGTATTGGGCCCAAAGGGGAATGCCATGATATTGGCAGCCTAAACCCCCCCCTGAAACCACCCCCCTGCTTCACTCTGGGCATGCAACAGTCTGGGTGGGTACGCTTTTTTTGGGGCTTCTACACCCTAACTCTCCCGGATGTGGGGAAAACAGTAAAGGTGGACTCATCAGAGAACAATACATGTTTCACATTGTCCCCAGCCCCAAGGGTTTGTGCTCCCTTTCACCATTGAAACCCGACGTTTGGCATTGGGATGAGTGACCAAAGGTTTGGCTATAGCAGCCCAGCCGTGTATATTGATCCTTTTGGAGCTCCCGATGGACAGTTCTGGGGGGTAAACAGGAGAGTTGAGGTGCACATTTTAATTCTTCCGTGATTTGGGCAGCCGTGGTTTTATGTTTTTTGGATACAATCCGGGGGGTTTGAAACCCCAAAAGGGTTCAGACAGCTTCCTTTTTGGCGTCCCCGTTAATCCTGTTGTTGTTTCGTCCTTCCCTTTTTGGTGGTATGCTGACATTACCCTGGATACCGGGGCTTTTGATACATCACAAAGGCCTTCTGTTTTTGGTCACAGATTGCGCCAGCAAGATGTGCACCAACAATTTTCCCCTTTTTTAACTCTGGTATGTCCCCCCATATTTTTGTGTGCCTTTTTCATATTTTGAGCAAAAAACTGTGCTCTTACCCGGCTAATTGAACCCTTCACACTCTGGCTCTTACTGGGGCAATGTGCAATCATTGAAGACGGCTACCAGGCTGGTCCAATTTAGCCGTGAAACCCCCCACACTAAAATGATAGGTGTTTCAGTTTCATTGTCCAACCCCTGTATTTTAAAATGCTTGAGCCAAATCAAACTATTTCTTATGAAGAGTGAACTTTATCACGAAAACTTAAAGCCAAAAAATCTTTTGGAGGGTTTAAAAAAAAATGTGAAAGGCCAAACCCCAAAGCCTTTTTTTCATATTTTAAAACTGGGAGCTGCGGTGGTTACAGTTTGAATTAAAAAGGGAAGATCAAAAATTTCACCCCAAAGACTTCTGTTTTTTTCCCCGGGCCCTTTTTCTCAAAACTGTTCCCGTGATTTTTTATTTTTTTAAAAGTGGGGAAAACCCATTTAAAGATAGGAAATGAAACCATAATAATTAAAATCATACAAACAATTTTGATTTGATATTTACACATATATAAAAATACAGTTCTTATAACACTTTCACTTTCTCTCTCTCTCTTTCTCACACACGCAGACACACACATAAACACACAAGCAGAATAACAGTGATTTGATGTTGCTAGGAAACAAGTCTTTAAAAGGAGAGAAAAAAAAACAAAAAAATGTTGTAATTTATTTTTAAAATTCATCCAGATGCTTCAATCATGTTTTCCTGTGTAGAGAGTGAATCAGAGGCACAGCAAAAATTGAAAATATGAATCTCATGTACCTCCTTTGTTTACAAGCGTTGGTTTAAACACCACTGAATGGGTGTATGAAGGGGACGGCAGGCGCTGTCTGCAAACTTCAACGTACTATGGCAGTGCATAATTAATAATTAATTCTGTGCCCATGACTGTTGTCCCCAGCATGAAAAAGAATGTGACGTCTAGCTGCATTGTAACAAAATAAGATCCTTTTTTTTTTTATTGGATTCATCATGGTTGTCACACAACAATATTAGCCTGCAGCTTGCATCATAAACAAGATCTGAATGACAAGGATCAACCTCAGTGATATAAAGACTGTTTGTTTTATTGTAATTATACCTCTGATTAAGCAACACAACATCACAGTTGGAAAGGCTTCGGAGCACAAACCCAGAACAACCACAAAAGCCCTGATTACATCTCCCCATTCAGTAACTTGAAGAAAGAGCTTCACAGGTAGCAGATTACAGCAAAATTAAAATGTTCAACAATATATTCAGCATTGACAAAAGAACATTAAGCTGTTCTTAGTACGTTACAAGGAAAAAGCAACAACAGATAAATATATGGAGAGGCTAAAATGTCTTATTCAAGGGATATACAGGGGTTGGACAATGAAACGGAAACACCTGGTTTTAGACCAAAATAATTTATTAGTATGGTGTAGGGCCTCCTTTTGCGGCCAATACACCTTCAGTTCGTCTTGGGAATGACATATACAAGTCCTGCACAGTGGTCAGAGGAATTTTGAGCCATTCTTCTTGCAGGATAGTGGCCAGGTCACTACGTGATACTGGTTGAGGAAAACGTTTCCTGACTCGCTCCTCCAAAACACCCCAAAGTGGCTCAATAATATTTAGATCTGGTGACTGTGCAGGCCAAGGGAGATGTTCAAACTTCACTTTATGTTCATCAAACCAATCTTTCACCAGTCTTGCTGTGTGTATTGGGCATTTGTCATCCTGATACACCGGCACCCCCCTTCAGGATACAATATTTGAACCACTGGATGCACATGGGCCTCAAGAATGGTCCGGTTTGTCTTGGGAGTGACGCGCCCATCTAGCGCAAAAAATTGGGCCCAAAGGGATGCCATGATATGGCAGCCTAAAACCATCCCTGTCCCCCCCCAGTTCACTCTGGGCATGAAACAGTTGGGGGTACGCTTTTTTGGGGCTTCCCACACCGTAAACTCCCCGGATTGGGGGAAAAAACAGTAAAGGTGGACTCATCAGAGAACAATACATGTTTCACATTGTCCACAGCCCAAGATTTGTGCTTCTTGCACCATTGAAACCGACGTTTGGCTTTGGGATGAGTGACCAAAGGTTTGGCTATAGCAGCCCGGCCGTGTATATTGATCCTGTGGAGCTCCCGATGGACAGTTCTGGTGGAAACAGGAGAGTTGAGGTGCACAGATGCGCCAGCAAGACGTGCACCAACAATTTGTCCTCTTTTGAACTCTGGTATGTCACCCATAATGTTGTGTGCATTTCAATATTTTTAGCAAAACTGTGCTCTTACTCTGCTAATTGAACCTTCACACTCTGCTCTTACTGGTGCACTGTGCAATCAATGAAGACTGGCTACCAGGCTGGTCCAATTTAGCCATGAAACCTCCCACACTAAAATGACAGGTGTTTCAGTTTCATTGTCCAACCCCTGTACATGATTCAGGACTAACAGCTGAGTTTGAATGTCTGATAGTGTCTGCAAAATAAAACAAAAAGTTCAAGCACCTACGATCTACATGATCTCTATTTTTTCCATTATATTTTCTCAGGTTTTTTATTTCCTTCTTCAGCTTTGACTATTGTAGTCAATTTTTTTTTCTCTTTTATATAGCGCCAATTCACAACACATGTCGTCTCAAGGCACTTCACAAAAGCCAGGTACATACATTCCAATTAGTCCTAACCATTGAACAGTGCAGTCAGAGTTAGTTATTTTTTCAAATTGGATAAAAAGTTTTTCTGTCTAAGGAAACCCAGCAGATTGCATCCAGTCAGTTACTTGCAGCATTCCCTCCTCCCGGATGAGCATGTAGAGACAGTGGACAATCACCGGCATTGACTTTGCAGCAATCCCTCATACTGAGCATGCATGCAGCAACAGTGGAGAGGAAAAACTCCCTTTTAACAGGAAGAAACCTCCAGCAGAACCAGGCTCAGTGTGAGCGGCCATCTGCCACGACCGACTGGGGGTTAGAGAGAACAGAGCAGAGACACAAAGAGAACAAAGAAGCACTGATCCAGGAGTACTTTCTATGGGAAGGAAAAGGTAAATGTTAATGGATGTAGCTCCTTTAGTCGTTTCACCAAGAAAGAAAGAACATATAAACTCTGAGCCAGTTTTCAAGGTTAGAGTCTGAAAGAGAGCACATATAATTAGTTACAGTAAAAGCTCAGTCAATCGCCATGTCTAGGAGAGAGAAAGGGTTAAACACTAAAAGACAGGGCCATGTGAATCATTGGTAGAGGGTGAGCATTAAGTTGTTGCCAGCAGAAGCTCGGACGATGCCCCTCTCCAGAAAGGTGTCACAGGTAGACATAGAGTCAGGCCAGGTGTAGCTTCTAGGAAGTGAAAAGAGAGAGAACAAAGTTAAAAGCTGAAATAACAGCAAATAATGCAAAATTGGAGAGTAGTGTGAGAATGTAGCGAAGAGGGTGAAAGTGGTCATTATGTCCTCCAGCAGCCTAAGCCTATAGCAGCGTAACTACACAGAAAGTTTCAGTTCAGACTATTTAGTTAAACGGCGCACCCCACAAAGGGTCCCACTGACTAAAAAGCCTTTATGCTTGCCTTTTTGTTTTTTCAGGAATAACGCGTTCAAAGTTGGCACTTATCAAGACAGACGTCACGTTGAAGAGTAATATTGCATTTTTTCATGACATCTTGTGCTATGAGAGCTTATGACACCTCTACTGTTCAGATATTACTGCAATTCCACAAATGAGGTCAACCTTATACATTTGCGAATGAATACAATGCAGTGGGATTCAGTCAAGGGAATGTTTGAAGAACACCAGTTGAATGACGAAACTCGCCCAGCAGGGACTACACTACTTGACAGGACCTGACAGGATTTTAGGGCCCTAAGGATACAGGGCCCTTGTCCGAGACTAATCACAGCATCTTTAACAACTTCAAACTGCTACCTTTTGGAAAACAGTGCTGCAACTCTAAATGAACTATAGGACCCTGTTAGAGAGATCCAGTTTGCTATTTTGCAGGAAGAGATATAGCCTTGTACCCAGGGCAGAAAGTAGTTTTAAATTCTTGCCGGTACTTAGGGGCGGAGCTAGAGGGGGGCCGGGGAGGCACTGGGGGCATACTGGGGGTATGTACATATATATAATCATATATATATATATATATATATATATATATATATATATATATATATATATATATATATATAGTTCAATTGTTAAAGAACTGCCATGTATGAAACAATGATAAACCATTTTCTGATGCATAACTTTTCATCTTCAGTTTCCGTCTTTTCTTTTGAACAAAGAAGTTATTGTTCTCTGCATTGTGGTCAAGTTTTGATGTCATTTAAAAATTTGACAGTTCGGTTGTTTTCGCAGTTTTTATTTAAAAGTCTGTAGATGGTAAGTGATTTATTGTTCGTCCTGTCCTAACGCAAGCAGCTTTTTTTATGTCTGTGCACCACCTGTGTAAAATCTCCCAGTTCATTAAATCGAACGCACCGATCTCCTTGGCAACCGCTCTGTTTTGGAGGTAAGCGCGCATGCACTCTCGTGTAGTGTATGTGAAATCTCTGGTCATAAGCGGTGGTTTCGAGCTGTACTGTGTTGTTGTAATTCAGCAAAATAACATGAAACACAACTAGTTTCTCTCCCTTTGCTTTAAACTGGAGTATTTAGCAGCGAGCAGACAGACATTAAACGTAGCGGTGCTCGTAGCTGGCCCGTTTACAACAGCCTTGAGCTCCGAGGGGAGAGAAGCAAAGCAAGAGCATTGAGGCTCCAGCATAACAGAACAGTTCCGAAACTATTTGGAATGAGGGAAAAAAAAGCTATATTTATAAATAGATTAAGTCGTGTTTTAAAATGCCTATTGGTAGCGGATCTGATCTTCTTTGTGTGCTCGTGAGTTTTTTCAGCCGTAACTGGTTCTGGAAGACGGCTTCATAGCAGACAGCCTTTCTTCCCTCTTCCTGGTACTGCGTACCGGTGCAGAATCTTTTAGTGGTAGGCAGTACCGGACCGTACCGGCTCACTTTCACCCTGCTTATACCTTCTAGGCTGCTTAAACACTGAGACTGTACATTTTGTCTTCTATACCTGCAAAGGAGACAATACTCCATAAGTTAGCTGGTCAATCAAGCAAAGTTATACTATGGTCATTAAGCTGACACTGGTACTTTTGGCAGTGCAAGCAGATATCAAGTCCATTTCAGTCCATTCTGAGAAGCTTTGTAATCTGAAAATAATTTCTGAATCTAAAGCTTGTCAGGAGAGGGAAGCATGGAATGCTCTAAAGCTTAATAGCAGGTAAGAGCACAGACCTTGCACTTGATAAAACATGGTGGACCCATCCCAGCAGAGGATGTGGCTTTCCAAATCCTCACTTCACTGTAAAAACTTCATCACAACCCCACACTCTAGGACTCGGGATTTCAAAATGAAATGCAAAATATACTTTCATTTCAAAAGAGGTATTTGGATCAATGACCAACAGTCCAGTCTTTTCTGGACCTTTGCCCAGGTAAGACTTACCTTGATGTCATCTCTGTTTCAGAAGTCTCTGTGTGGTGGCTCCTAAAACACTAATTCCAGCCACAGACCATAGATTGTGGATCTCCCTCAAACTCCTGACTGGGCTTTGCTTCACTATCTTCTAAAGGCTGCAGTTATCTCTGTTGCTTTTACACCCATTTTTCTCACACTTTATCCTTCCATTTAACTTTTCATTAATAAGCTTTGATAATGCACTCTTTAGCAATACCCTTTTCATGGCTTACCCTCCTTGCAGAGGATGTCAGTGACTCTCTGCTGGCTAACTGTGAAGTGAGGTGTTTTACTCTTCATAATCATGGATTAGGGGTTTCTAGTTAACTGCATTGTAATTTACTTGAGTTTTTTAGTGCAGTAAGTTTCAGATTCAAAACACAGTGAAATTAAGTGAAATATCAAGTTTACCACTGCCGAAAGCAATCAGAGGAAAGACTAAATTTTGAACAACTAGCAGAAATATACAATCAATCATAAATCCATGTGGGTTTATCTTCACAGTCTGACAACCTCATCTGAATTATTTATTTTTTTATTTTATTTACAGAGATTCAATGATCAGTTTGCTAAGAGGTAAAGCCAATAAATTGCTTAACGGAATTAAATGTTTTTGTCCCCAGTCTGCCAGTCATTGTCAACTCAGAGAGCATCAGCTCTGATGACCGACTCTACCACTGGGTCAACAGCTGCAGACGAAGCAGTCCAAATCTACCCGGCCTCATTTGCAAATTCTCAATTAGAGTGAGACTGCAGGCAGGTCAGCAGCAGTCTGAATGGATAACAAAGATCAACATCTGAATGATCATCTAATGATGATCATTCAGGGTGAGGCTCAGTGGGAAGGCTGCAGCACCAGGAAACTGGTACGGAAAATGAGAAGAAGGTGAGACATTGACTGCCAGTTCGGATCAGCTGCTAATAAAGAGCTCAAGACCATATTGGGTTGCATTAAAACGTAATTAATAGAACAAAATGACACTGCCATAAATCAAAAATTTAAAACCATGTATTACCATTTATTCTCAGCTTTAGCCTCCCAAATCCAAAATTTAGCAATATGCAACAAAATACCTGAGGTAATCTTCCCTATTAAAAATAGATATGGTTGTCTTTACAGGTGAAGGTTCACATTGTGACAGCAGCCTGTATTTAGGTTGCCATAGAAACCTCAGGTTCATACTATCACTTTTGGGTTAAGATGAAGGTCAGAACGAGACTGAAAAACATTAGATGACTCTTTTCACCAGAGAGACCTAATTAGTTATCATATATAAACACATTGGGGGGAACTGTGCTACCTGCTCCTTCACTGGCCAAAAGAATTGAAGATATGCTTGATGAGGAATAGAGTCTTGGCATTCTAATGATAAAGTCATTGTAGATTAAGATATTCTTGAACAAAATACAAAATGCTGCAAAATTAATTGTGACATGTAGATCTTCTGCTAAGTTACTTCAGGAATAATTTGCTATGAGGTATTTGCAGTATGATGACATGTGGCCAAAGTACAATATAACAAATATTACAGTTTTAAAGCAATGATGTAAAAGGTATCCCTGATCTGATTACCCCTGTACTTAAATGCAACTACCCCTGGAAAAGCTGCAAAAATAATATCACATATTGAAATAACTGCTAGCCACCAAATTAGTGTCACTCAGGGCTGAAAAAGGACCATTAAAAGTAGCAGACCAGACCAGTATCAGTCTATTTCTGTTTCTGTATTTTTATTTTTTATTTTAAGAAAAAAAGGAGCATTTCATGCTTGTATCTGTTTCTTTTAGCTGTTGTACCATATCCATGCCAAAATGTCACCTAAACTCTGCAGTACTGTTACACTTCCTTATAGCTAAATTAATATTATCCTGTTATTTTGAGATTGATGTACTCATAATCAAATGAGTGAGAGAAACAAGTGAGTATCATGATTGGGACCCTCTAAAACCAGTATAACGTATAGATATATCAATCTCAACTGTGATGTGAACTTTGAACAAGGTTCCACATCTTCCAAAGAAAGAGACGGAGTGGGTTCCTGAAATGCCTGTCCGATGGGGATTCTAGGTTTAGTGATTGAACAACATGTTTCCATTTGGATCTAAAGTGGGTTTCTCTATGTTATTCTGCTGCCATGAAAGTGCATGAGTGCTTGATTCAAACCCAGGACCTTCTTGCACAAGGCAAAAGTGCTACCAACTTCACCAGCATGCAGCCCATTGTATTAGATCAGTAACAAATAAAGAATTCATGCCTTCGACTGATAACTTTGAAAGAGTTATTTGAAAGAGTATGAGATTGATTTATTGCTGTACAGTACACCCAGAAGGTGATTCTAGAGCTTTCCTTTGTCCACATTTTATGTTCCAGCCTTATTTTAAAATTAATTTAATTTATTTCTTTTTCCTCAAGTTTTACACACAAACCTGCATAATGACAAAGTTAAACAAAAGATTTGTTTGAAATCTTTGCAAATATGTCCAAATTTGAAAAAAAAATTACATAAGTATTCAAACTGTTGGCTTAACACTTTGTTGATACACCAGTGATGCCAGTCTCATATTTCCTCGGCTAAGTCTATACATACTTGGCTTGAATGGATCTGGGACTGATTGTAGTGTAAAGCTCTTTGGGGTCTCTGGGGACTTGATAAAGTGCTATACAAGTTCAGGCCATTTACCAAGTTGGCAGTGCTGGTGGCCATGGTTAGGTTTTTCAGATATGTTTACTCAGATTTACAACAGGTCTCACTGGCCTCATTTGCAGACTGCTCCCAAATCACTTCTTTATTATCCTGGCTGTGTGCTTAAGGTCCTGGTCATGTTGGATGAACAATAATTGGTTTAATCTAAAGTCCAGAGCACTCTGAATGAGGTTTTCCCGAATAACTTCTCTGTATTTGGCTGCTGTCATGTCACCCTCTATGGGAATTAGTTCTGGCCACAAGGAAGCATCCCCATAGCACAATCGCCACTACCATTCTTCACAGTAGGGGATTTGTTTTCTAAGTGGTTTCTTTTTCTTCAGATATTATCCTTGGGCTTCAGGCCTGCCATGTCTGTTTTGCCAATCTACCATTGTGGAATAAATTAGAAATGATTGACCTTCTGGGTGGTTCTTCTATCGCCACAAGGGAACACTGGAGCTCTACCTAAGCGCTGGTTGGGTTCTCGGTCAGCTCTCTAACCTTATCCCTGATTACTACGCTTTTAATTTGATTAAAATTTGTTTCGTAAGAAATGGATTGAAAAAATAATTGTATTGTAACTTTTCAAACCAAATTTGTGTTACTACTAAACACAAATTCCTTATTATAATAATTACTATGATGTTTATTAGCTCATTGGGAGCCTGTAGCCCTACATTTTATTTAAAAAATGACTACTTTGCAACAACATACAACTGGACTTTTAAACAATAACAGAATTGATAATGTTTATTTTATTTCTGATTCTCTTTTCTTGTATTTGCTTGCACTTGTACTCTTTCATTTATCACCGTAATAAAAAAAAAAGAAAAAAGAAAAACAGGTGATTTGACAATCTGCTTTATGATGTGAAAAGACATTTTTATCACAGAAATAAATGCAGGAAGCATTTTGACATCATAACCAAGTTTTAAAGCTGTTTTAAAAGCAAGATGCATTTATATCCCTGAGGAGCCTGTCTGTGCATGTAACAGTGTGGTTAATGTGTCACAGGGGGAAAGTCTGTGTCTGAATGGCTTTCTCAGAGTGAGCCACGGCTCAGGTATAAATGTGATGTATTTATCACATCGTGTCGGCAAGAAATGATGACCTGTAGCTTCAGCAACATGGCCAGTGCAAAACAAATGAATAGCAAACATGAATTATTACCTCAGAGCTTTTGCTGCCATTTCTTAAGAGATGTCATTACCTTCAGAGCTACCTTGACTGCACTTTAATTTTCCAAAAAAGAATCTCATAAGTAAAGCTATTACTCATCCGTGATGGCAACAATCAAGCGAATAATAACTCAAGCTAAGTCTGTCAGGTTTAGACAAAGTACTATACCTTTGTACAGACTGCCCACTTATGCATAAACTTAAGCAAGGTTTATGATCGAGTCAGGATCTTTTCAATCAAAACCACTAATTATCATTAACTCTATTTTAATGTGAATGCTTTGTTGTACCTAAAATTTTCTTTTTTCTAAGCAGATTTAAATGTGTCAATAAAAAGTTTACTCTGGGGCCACTGTTGAGCTGGCAATGGAGTAGGACGTGGGCTTTGTAGCTCCTGCCAATTTCGGTTAAAATTGTTATTCAGCTGTGCTTTTCTTTGTAACCCAAGCCTTTTTTCTACGCTTTTGTATTCTGGACCCGAGTATATACTTTTGCACCACATTGTACTGTCAGGAAGGGGAAAATCTCGCACTATCCAGACGTAGCTGCTCTCAGGCCTCGGCTTCTGTGCCGCAAGCTCCAGGTGACGAAACCGCCCCGACTCAGATGAATCCGGACGGCGACTCCCTAAAACTCAAGCTACTGTCTTTCTTGATAGAAGACATCGCCGGAATTATTAAGAAGGAACTACAAGAGGTTCTTGGAGTTACGCTGTCATCCATTAAGCTGTGAAAACGCAGCTAGTAAGCGACTATGCTGCTACCAATGCTAAGCTGGGTAAGCTAACGGCTACTGTAGGGGATGTGGAGAAGCGGCTTACGGGCTGTACTGATGACATCGGCGGTATGAACTCTCGAGCAGCTTACTGCCAAGGTCATCATGCTGGAAGACAAGTGTGAGGACTTAGAGTCAAGATCGTGCCGTAACAATTTTAGGATTGTCGGTGTGGAGGAGGGGCCTGGTTCCTGCTCCCCTACCGCTGTGGCCACTCTGCTAAAGGAGGTGCTCGGGCCGGAGAAGGAACCGCTGGTGGACCGGTCTCATCGCGCTCTTCAACCCAAACCTAAACCTGGTGACCAACCACGTGTAATTGTGCGCAGGCTTCATTACTATAGTGACTGCCGTCAACAAGGTAATGCGGCTACTCCGTGGCATCGAAGGGATCAGGTATGGACTTTTCTACTCAGCGCAGCTGCGCATTACTTACAAGGGAGTTGTGAAGGAGTTTTCCGCATCCGTGGACGCCAAACAATATGTTCAGACTTTGATTTCTGGGTAAGCTCTATCCGTTCTTATTGAGCCCTGGCTGTTGACTGTGATTTCATGAATACATAATTCTTTAATTTTATTCAGACTTGAGGCTTATTTATATCACTTGGATATTAAAGGTATGATTATTTTGTGTTCAGCAAAATATTAGTAATCCTTGAGAGCCCCTATGCTGATATTTAGTACTATCCAGTATATTTCTTCATTGCATAGGTGTTTTGTGGTTCTCAATCAGGTTTGGATGAGGGTTACAATATAAGAAATAGTCTTAAAGTAGTAAAATAATGCACATATTGGCGGGAGTTGTTAACCCCTTTTTATATACTTCCGCATCTGTTCGCTCTGCTCTATCTCCGAGTTCACCTGTTAGTGAGAATAACGGTTCTCTATACCACTGCTGTCTTCACTGTTCTGTGTTTTTATGGAGACATGGGTGTTGTTCTGTTATGGTTTTTTTTTCCTACTCCAGAATTGATTATTTTTTTATCGACCAGACTCTCAATGCACATGTAGTTACCTCTGATTATTTGAGTATAATGATATTAGACCACGCACCATTGTTATTAGATATTCAGTTGACTTCCCACAAACGTAGTCGGCCTTTATGGCGGTTTAATTCTCTTTTATTGGCAGATGAAGAATTTTGCAACTTTATTTCTAATGCAATAGATGAGTTTTTGCTGTTTAATAAGAATGACTTTACTTCTCATTCATTGCTATGGGAGACACTTAAGTCCTATCTCAGAGGACAAATAGGTCATTACACATCTCTTTCTAATAAAAGACACAACTCAAGGCTAATTGCCATTGCTAAGCTTGGTCAAAGATATGCCATAAATCCCTCACCTGAATTATTTAAAGAGCGTATGGGTGTTCAATCAGAAATTGATTTAATTTCTACCAGAGAAGCGGAGCGCTTACTATTATATAGTCAAGGTTCATATTATGTATACGGCGACAAGGCTAGTCGTTGATTGGCACATCAGCCACGCCGTCAGGCCAGCTCTCGAATAATATCTAGTATTTAAACCGCTCAACTTGTAATTACAATCGATCCTACTGAAATGAATGCTACTTTTAAATCATTTTATTCTTCTTTATATTCATCAGAATTTCCACAGACAAAAATAAAATGGAAGAATTTCTTCAAAGTCTTTCTATTCCAGTTATTGATGTGGACACTGTCAGGAGCTTGGATTCTTCAGTCAGCCTTGTGGAAGTAATAAATTCAATAAAAGCGATGCAGTCAAATAAAGCCCCTGGTGCTGATGGGTTTCCCATTGAATTTTGTAAAACGTTTATAGAAAAATTGGCACCACTACTATTGGCTATGTTTAACGAATCATTAGAGCACAAGACTTTACCTCCAACGTTGACACAAGCTACTATAGCTTTACTTCACAAAAAAGGCAAAGACCCAACTTTATGTGGTTCTTACAGACCGTTGTCCTTGTTAAATGCTGATGTAAAGGTGCTGGCCAAGTTGATTGCTTCTCGTTTGGAGAAAGTCCTGCCCTCAGTTATATCTGAAGAGCAAAACGGCTTTGTCAAAGGGCGTCAATTATTTTTTAATACACTCACCCTTTTCAATATAATCTACTCAAAGCATTCTTCAGATCTACCCGAAATAGTAATTTCCCTCGACGCTGAAAAAAGCAGTTGACAGGGTGGAGTGGGAATACTTGTTTGTGGTTTTGAAGAGGTTCGGGTTTGGTGATACACTTGTTTCCAGGATTCGTCTTCTCTACACATCTCCCAAAGCTAGTGTCCATACCAACGATATATACTCCGATTATTTTCCTCTAGGTCGTGGAACACTCCAGGCTGCCTTCTGTCGCATTTACTTTTCACCGTTGCAATTGAGCCTTTGTCCATCGCATTGCATGCATCCTCCTCATTTGGTGGGATTTTTCGAAATGGTACAGAACACAAATTGTCTTATATGCAGATGATTTGATTGTTTATCCAATCCAGCTACTTCTATCCCCAATGTCTTGCGTATTTTAGATTTTAGCTCCTTTCAGGCTATAAATTGAATTTGGAGAAAAGTGAATGCTTTCCTATAAATACTGCTGCTTGTGGTCTTCAGCACTCACACAGGATTTAAGTATCTTGGTATAAATGTGACACGTTCCTTATCTGGCCTCGCCTCAGCCAACTTCTCCCCTCTTATTACAAAAACCATTTCTGATATCCACAGCTGGCGTAATCTTCCTCTCTCCCTTTTGGGTAGGATTAATGTCGTCAAGATGAATATTTTACCTATTTTCTGCCAAAGTACTTTTTTGATTCCTTGGATAGGTTAGTTCTTGGCTTTATTTGGAAAGGGAAACCTCCTCGGGTTCGTAAGACATTGCTGCAAAGATGCAAAATCAGCGGAGGACTTGCATTGCCTGATTTTCAATCATACTATTGGGCTGCTCACATACAAAAAAATAGTTATTGGTTAAAATTGTCCAGTTTGCCTTGGTGCAGATTGGAGCTATCTTCTTGTACTGGGTCCTCATTAGCGAGTCTAATGTTTTCTTCCTTACCTATAAAACCTTCTTTATACACTAATAACAGAGAGATGACAGAGAGAGGTACCCCCAATCCTTGTGGTTTTTAGTATAACAATGGCCACCAGTGGGCTCTACATGGACTCACTTTATCAGTGTATTATTTTACTTAGTACCCCTACACATAGCCCATTCTAAAATGGCCAAACTGTAACACTCAGTAGTTTAATCTAACCTCCCCAACAACCCTATACCATTCCAAACCCTTTGTGAAGTGCCTCGAGACGACATGTGTTGTGAATTGGCGCTACATAAATAAAACTGAATTGAACTGAATTGAATAACCAAGTTGTTAATACACTGAAAATTTGTTTTCAATTTAGAAGGCGTTTTAAGTTTGTTGCTGCCTCTTCTTTGTGCCCCTTGATTAACAACCATTTGTTTCCTCCGTCTCTTTCGGATCCATCTTTTTCAGTCTGGTATGATAGAGGTATAAAACAAATAAAAAATCTATACACATCAGGGGTATTTGATAGTTTTGCTAATTTGTCTTCCAAATATAATTTACCTGGTACACATTTGTTTCGTTATCTACAAATTCAGAATTTTGCCTCTAAATGTTTCCCAAATTTCCCTTCTGTTCCCCCTGAACAGCCCTGGGAAAAAATTATTGCATATAATCCACTTCAGAAAGGCCTGATTTCAAAGATTTATAGTTTTATTCTAACTCTAAGGGTTGATTCTAGTGACTCTAGTGTTAAAATTAAAGTTGCATGGGATAATGAGTTGGGAATCCAGCTGAGCGAAGAGCTCTGGGATAGCGTCATTGACAGAATTTGTTCAACTTCCTCTTGTGCTCCTCTTAGTCTGATTCAATTTAAAGTTGTACATAGGGTTAAATTTTTCCAAAATCTAGGTTTCTGAGATTTACCTGGATGTTATGGATATATGCAAAAATGCAAAGGCTCTCCATGTCATCTTGGCCAATTTTCTTTTTCTGTCCTAAATTATTAATTTTTGGTCTAGTTACTTTTAAATTATTTTCTTATGTTCTTAAAGTAAAATTTGAAAACCCTTGTCCTTTGTGGTCATATTTGGTATCCTCAACTCTAATTAAGCACTAAAAATTTCTCAAAGGATATTATTGCTTTTTCATCTTTAATCGCTAGACGTCTCTTTATTGTTACACTGGAACGTCTGAAAAATGGTCCCCTCAATATCCCTGGTGGGTTAAAGATATGATGGTTCTCTTTTAAAGCTTGAGAAAATTAAATACACTTACGTGGATCTACACAGGGGGTTCTTTTTACAAAAAATGGCTTTGTTTCCTTCCTATTTTCAAAACTTGGAGGTTCTGCCTAACTGAAAGGTGGCCTCTTGGTTCAGTGTGATTTTTTTGCGTTCTGGTATGGAATATGGGTGTACATATCTGACTTGATGAAGTTTCTTTGGGTGATTTCGGTGAGAGCTGAAAATGGGGTGGGGGTTTTCTCTGTAGTTCTTATTTTTAATCAAGTTTTTTTTTTTCTTCCTTTAGTTGAAAAAAGCAAAAAAAAAGGCTGAAGCTGGTGCATTGTAAATTTTTTTATTTTATTTTATGTGATTTATGTGTATATGGTATACTTTGTCTTGTTGACTGCCAACGTCTCGTCAGTATATATTGTTGAGTGTATCAGGAGATGTATACGTATAATAACAAACTGTCTACTGGTCACGAATTGTTTGGAGTGGCCTCTAATCAAAATAATCAAAAAAAAATTATAATATTAAAAAAAAAAAGGGTTTTTACTTTCAATTAAAAAACTTTAAAAATGAATCCATCGCATCAAAAACCAATGCTGTTTTGGAGACCAAAAAACCTGGTTTACATGTGTCTTGGAAATTGGCATTTAGGAGGCCCATAACCTTCATGTGTGGTAAAAAGATCATGTTTTGGTCTTGGAATAGTCATGTCCTTAAAAATCTTTTTTACTTTTCTCTGCGATTTGAATGACTAACTTTTTGGCTAGCTAGACATGAAACGTAGTTCGCAGATAGCTCTGTCATTTTGTGGAAAACTCCAGAGTTGGTTGTCTGATAGGACGCACATTTCTTGGCCATTTTAGATTAAATACTTGGGGGAGAAAGCGTTAGAAGGTTTTACATTTTTTGCAATGTAACACAAAAATTATTTAAAAATTTTAGGCACAAATAGACATGGCTTAGTTTATGTGATGCAAAGTCATTCAAGGATTCTATACATAAGGTTTTTGACAATAGGATTTATAGTTTAGAAGTTATAAGCCAAAATATTTTTTTTTTATATCAGACTAGTGGCGCACATACACTGGCTTGTAAAAGTATTCATACCCCTTGAACTTTTCCACATATTTTCACATCACAACCACAAATAAAAAACTGAAAAGAACATTATTAAGTATTCAGCTCCCCTGAGTCAATATGTTGTGGAACCACCTTTTGCTGCAGTTAAGTCTTTTGGGGTATGTTTCTACCAGCTTTGCACATCCAGTGACTGAAACTTTTGCCCATTCTTCTGTGCAAAACAGCTCAAGCTAAATCCGATTAGATGGAAAGCATTTGTAAACAGCAGTTTTGAGATCTTGCCACAGATTCTCGATTGGGTTTAGGTCTGGACTTTGACTGGGCCATTCTAACAAATTAATATGTTTTGTTTTAAACCATTCTATTGTAGTGGCTTTATGTTTAGGTGTTTGTCTGCATGAAGGTGAACCTCCGCCCCAGTCTCAAGTCTTTCGCAGACTCCAAAAAGGTTTTCTACAAGATTGCCCATATTTGATTTGGCTCCATCCAATTCCCATCACCTTGCCCCCCTTTGCCGTCCCCGTGAAAGAAGAAAACCCAGAGCTATGCTGCCACCACCATATTGACAGTGGGGAATGTGGTTAGAGTGAGTCCCGTATTATTCTGCCCACACATGGTTTTTTGCATCTTAGCCCAAAAGTTTAAATTTGGCTCTTCGACCAAAGGACCTTCTTCCACAGTTTGCTGTGTCCCCAAAGCTTTGGCAAACGAAGGATTTCTTATGGTTTTTTTTAAACCTTTTTTCTGCCACTCTTCCAAAAAGGGACACTTTTGTAAGGAGCAAAAGTTATCGTGGACAATTCCCCCAAACCTGAGCTGGGATCTCTGCATTTTGCCAACACCAGGGGCCCTTGGCTGTATCTCTGATCAGTGCTCTGCATGTTCGGCCTCTAAGTTTAGGTGGATGGCCTTGTCTTGGTAGGTTCACAGTTGGTTTACTGATGTTCAAAGCTTGGGAAATCGTTTTTAGCTTAAGCCTGCTTCAAACTTCTCCACAACTTTATCCCTGACCTGTCTGGTGTGTTCCTTGGACTTCATGATGCTCCCAAATATTCTCTTAACCAACCTCTGATGGCATCACAGACCAGCTCTATTTGTACTGAGATTAGATTACACTCATGTATAATTTTTGTTACTATGAGCATTTTTGGACAAGAAAAACAAGCAGCAATTACAAAATTTTTTCATGCATCACTGGATGCAACACCACTACTTTTGCATCCATGTTATCTTTCCTTGCTTTCTGGGAACCCTAATCCACAGTTTGCTCAACTTGTCTTGAAGCTTTCTCAGGAGAAAGTGTCTATTATCTTAGAACATGACAGAATAAAACAGGTTTTTAAAACAGCATGTTGAAAAAAAACTTGTGAACTAATGTCTTTTGGGCAGAATATTGAAACCTAGAGATGTATTTTAAATCAGAGCTAAATCAAAGAAAACAGTTTATGAGCATAAATAACCAATGCTAACTTTCTACTAGGCTTTTGACAAGGTAATAATCTCTTTTTTTGTTTATCAGAAAGACAACTTGAGCACATTACAGTCATTTACTTAACTTCAAACCCCACTGTATTTGAAAATATAACCTGTCCAGCGACTAATGCTTGCCACTCAACAGAACAATGTTTACAAAAAAGAAAAAACAGCAAATCAGCAAAGTTTAAAAAGGACATGTGAAGCAACAAAGGTCAAAATTCCCCCACAAATTAAGAAAGAAAACAATTAATTAAAGTTATTGTTGCTTTAAGGCAAGAGTTTTGCAGCTTTTCTACATATTACTTCAGCATTTCAGCTTAGTCATATTTAATATATATTGGCTTAGCTAATAAGTTGTTTGTCAGAGGTTTTATTTACTCTTTTTAGGACCTAATATTACAAGAGGAGGTGATGAGAGGGTTCATTTTCATAATGTGTTATTTGGTTTGATGTGTGTGTGTGTGTGTGTGTGTGTGTGTGTGTGTGTGTGTGTGTGTGTGTGTGTGATCATCAGTGACTCACCTGCAAGGTAAGGGCTCAGGAGGACAGTGTGTGAGGGGGGTGCTAGCAGTGGGAGGGGGTTCCCTCCGACTTCTCAGAGACTGGCTTCTCTGAACCTGCCTTAGCACACTACTCTTCAGGTCCAGCAGTGTCGTCATGATTGTTACACTGGTAAAGAGAGCAACAACAAAAATCAAACATGTCAGAATTAATTAAAAAATTAGATGGAAACACACTTAGTTATTATGCTTCAAATGAGTAAGACATTCATTAGCATAATTATAAGTTTTTTTTAATCTCTCTCTAAATATTTAGCAACTGCAAGATTATTTGGTGGAAAGGCTTGTTGGTAATTTACTTACGTTGAGAAAATGCACAAGAGATATGAAGAGAAACACATTAATCCTGTATGTACATAATAATAATTACTGGACGCAATTAAAACATAACAAAAATGACATAAATTTACAGTTCCTGTGGAAACAAAGACTTTGCTGATAATATTTGCAAAACCACTCCTGTATTTAATAAGAGTGTTTATTAACTGTGCATCCCCTCACTATCCGTTCTAATGATTTAAGATTCATACCAATTCGTACCAAGAGAATGGCACTTATCTTTTCTAAATAATATTTAAAATTTTAGTAAATATCTTGAGTAATTATCCAAAGCTATAACTTTTAAAAATGTGTTTTTGGACCCAACCCTACGCCTCTTAACTATGTACATGTTGACTACAGACATTAGATTTGAATGACAATTAAAAGATAAACATAAAATTTTAAATCCTCTTATTAGGATCACAGGTATAATATATATTTAAATAATTACTGTTTGTTTTATATATTAACATGTGCGAGTATATTTCTTATCCAAATGTCATCCAATGATTGCAGAGAAAGTTATTCTTGGGTTATCGTGACTGTAACATAAGCCTACCAGGTGACCTTTGAAAGATTGGCAATGTGTTGCTAAGCAATTCTCTGAGATGGGAGTTGGCGTACTTGGAAACACTTGCCACAGAGTGCATTTTCATTTTGGTTTACTGGAGTCCTCTAAGTATGTGTAAAACATATGACCTTACTGTCCCTACGCTCCACAGAGGAACGGAACAAACAGTTCTTCACAGAGATGTTTTATAAAAGAGCACATTTTGTCATATTCTCCAAACAACATGTAAACTTGTACGTGAATCAAACTTTACATATTCTGTATGCAGCATCAACTCATTATACATAAAGCAAGAGAGTGCTTGTTGTTGTAGCCATTATTAGAGGTGACCCTGAGACATTTGTCTCCCTTGATTTTGAATGGCACAGTTCAGGTTTGCCTGTTTAGTATAACAGAACTTACAACAAAGGGATCCAGCAAATCAAACACGTTAGCCTCTTTGAGTGTAATCATTCAGAGCTCTGGACCAACAGAATGGAAAGCAGAATGCACTTGGAGCTCCGGCTTGGAGTAAGCCCAAAATTCATGGTACAAGATGCATCATTGTCTGAGCCAAAGAACAGTCTGCTGCCTATCCAGGAGGCTGCCATCAATACAGGAAGCTACTATGAGTTTCCAGCACCCGTTCTTCCCTGCTGATAGACCCTATCAATGTGTCATACCCAGTGCACCCCTGGGAAAAACCTGAGCTCTTCCCAATTCTACTTTATTTAGCCTTTTCTATGATGGCACAGATTTGGAATAAACATAGTGTTGCACCAGAGGTGGTGATTGTGCATTTAAACATGCCAGCAAAAAGTAGTTATTTTTACTTAAATGGCAGGAGTGCCATGATTATTATTCCAAACATTTTGAGGAAACGTTATGGCAGTTTCCCTGCACTCTACAACAGAGAGAGAGAGTGTGTGTGTGTGTGTATGTGTGTGTGTGCTGCATTAGTCGTGTTCAGCTTCAGTCATTGGCTGGCTCTGTCTTCGCTAATATTTCAAAACAGTTTGGAACCAGCAGTATAAGTGCCTTGCAAGAGAATGACCCAGGGGCTGCTAATGAGCCACAAAAACAAAACAAAATAAAAACTACCGTCATTTTTTTTAACTGCTGAACGCTCTCTAAGTTTAGACAAGTTGTCTGACTGCTACATTTTTCTGCCACGTTTGGCTGATTAATGTTGTGCTTGCATGCACAGATTTGGCGCAGAGGGGCAAATCGAATTTGCGGCATCCCATTTTATTCACCGTTATTTGTATGGATAGAGTTCAATTTCAACAAGACAAATTCCCAAATAATACATAGCGTCAACATGTACAATTCATCTCAAAATTTCAGAATCAGAATCAGAATCAGAATCAGAATCAGCTTTATTGCCAAGTTTGTACATACAAACAAGGAATTTGACTCCGGTACACTTTGCTCTTTGGTTTTTGTTTTTGCACTACTTCAGTCTCTGTTATTACATTTTAACTACAAGGTGTCATAGAAAATGATTATTTGTCTTATTATTAATATGTCTGTTTATTTTTATTTCCAGTTCAGTCTAATCATATTTGGCATTATGAATATAAATAAAGAGAGCTTCTTGTTAATTATTTTTATTTTGCTAAAGGTGGCACTTTAAATCTTAAAATCTTCATTCAAATGTTTTGTGGTATGCAGAAAATGAAAAAAGGTTTTTGTAAAATAATAATATAAATAAAAAAGTGTAACTTCATTAGTACATAGGGGTTAATATGCGGAGGAATTGTAAGAAAAACAGATGTAAAACAGGAATGTGATATTTTATTACGATTTCACTGGCAAGCTTAGGATGTCTTCTGCTCTCTGGAAAATATGACATGTGGATAGATCTGACAAGGATCCAAAATAGACATCAATCCATCCATTGATTTTTCTGCACAAGCTTAATCCTTACAGCCTGGACACTTCGACAATCCATTACAGAGGAAAGCAGAGACCATGCTCGCATACATTTATGTATAATGGCAATTCATAGTGGTCAATTAACCTAACACGGATGTATATGGAGGGAGGGGGCAATTGGAGTATTCCTCAAGTGTGAAGTACCCAGGGAAAACCAATGCATGCAGGAAAAACATTAAAATTCCACACAAACAGCCCAATGTAGGGATTCAAAACCAGGACCTTCTTGATGTGAGGCTACAGTGATGACACTTTGCAGCCCCTGTCTAGTCATACATAAATTTGTAAGCTAAGCATGGACCTGTTGTTGGTATCACAGTATACCAAGGTTTTGAAAGGTTACAGTTTGAAAAACACAAAAAATCCCAACAAACCATTTCTATGATTCAAAGTCCTTTTAATGAGAGGACAGACTGTTTTCCTCAGCTGTACTCGTACTCGTACTCGTACTCGTACTCTTCCGCTTATCCGGAACCGGGTCGCGGGGGCAGCAGACTCAGCAGAGACACCCAGACGTCCCTCTCCCCAGACACCTCCTCCAGCTCCTCCGGGGTGAGCCCAAGGCGTTCCCAGGCCAGCCGAGAGACATAGTCCCTCCAGCGTGTCCTGGGCCGTCCCCTGGGCCTCCTCCCGGTGGGACGTGCATGGAACACCTCCCGAGGAAGGTGTCCAGGAGGCATCCGGTATAGATGCCCGACCCACCTCAACTGGCTCCTCTCGATGTGGAGGAGCAGCGGCTCTACTCCGAGCCCCTCCCGAATGGCGCGCTCCTCACCCTATCTCTAAGGGAGTGCCCGGCCACCATACGGAGGAAGCTCATTTCAGCCGCTTGTATCCGGGATCTCGTTCTTTCGGTCATGACCCAAAGTTCATGGCCATAGGTGAGGGTAGGAACATAGACCGACAGGTAAATCGAGAGCTTCGCTTTTCGGCTCAGCTCTCTCTTCACCACAACGGACCGGCACAGCGCCCCCATTACTGCGGCAGCCGCTCCGATCCGTCTGTCGATCTCCCGCTCCATTCTTCCCTCACTCGTGAACAAGACCCCGAGATACTTGAATTCCTCCACTTGAGGCAGGAACTCCTCTCCAACCTGAAGAGGACAAGCCACCCTTTTCTGGTTGAGTACCATGGCCTCTGACTTGGAGGAGCTGATCTTCATCCCAGCCGCTTCACACTCGGCTGCGAACCGCCCCAGTGCATGCTGTAGGTCTTGGCTAGAGGGGGCCAGCAGGACCACGTCATCTTCAAAAAGAAGAGACAAAATCCACTGGTCCCCAAACCAGACCCCCTCCGGCTCTTGGCTGCGTCTAGAAATCCTGTCCATAAAAGTTATGAACAGGACCGGTGACAAAGGGCAGCCCTGCCGGAGTCCTACATGCACCGGGAACAGGTCCGACTTAGCGCCGGCAATGCTGACCAAACTCCTGCTCCGCTCGTACAGGGACCGGATGGCCCCTAATAAAGGGCCCCCGATTCCATACGCCTGGAGCACCCCCCACAAGGCATCACGAGGGACACAGTCGAATGCCTTCTCCAGGTCCACAAAACACATGTGAACCGGTTGGGCAAACTCCCATGAGCCCTCGAGTACCCTGTAGAGGGTATAGAGCTGGTCCAGTGTTCCACGGCCAGGAAGAAAACCACACTTCTCCTCCTGAAGCCGAGGTTCGACTATCGGCTGGACTCCCCTCTCCAATACCCTGGCGTAGGCCTTACCAGGGAGGCCGAGGAGTGTGATCCCCCTGTAGTTGGAACACACCCTCCGGTCCCCCTTCTTATGAAGGGGGACCACCACCCCGGTCTGCCAGTCCAGAGGCACTGTCCCCGACCACCATGCAATGTTGAAGAGGCGTGTCAACCATGACAGCCCCACAACATCCAGAGATTTGAGGTACTCAGGGCGGATCTCATCCACCCCCGAAGCCTTGCCACCGCGGAGCTTTTTAACCACCTCGGTGACTTCAGCCTGGGTGATGAAAGAGTCCAACCCCGAGTCCCCAGCCTTTGTTTCCACCAGGGAATGCGTGATGGCAGGATTGAGGAGATCCTCGAAGTACTCCTTCCACCGCCCGGTAATGTTCCCAGTCGAGGTCAGCAGCCTCCCACCCCCACTATAAAACAGTGTTGGCGAAGCACTGCTTCCCCCTCCTGAGGCGCCGGACGGTTTGCCAGAATCGTTTCGAGGCCGACCGGTAGTCCTTCTCCATGGCCTCACCGAACTCCTCCCAGGTCCGAGTTTTTGCCTCTGCCACAGCCCGGGCCGCAGCACGCTTGGCCTCACGGTACCCGTCAGCCGCTTCAGGAGTCCCACAAGCCAACCACAGCCGATAGGACTCCTACTTCAGCTTGACAGCATCCCTTACTGCCGGTGTCCACCACCGGGTTCTGGGATTGCTGCTGCGACAGGCACCGCAGACCTTACGGCCGCAGCTACGGGCAGCAGCATCAACAATAGATGCAGAGAACATGGTCCATTCGGACTCTATGTCTCCAACATCCCCCGGAAACTGGTCAGAGCTCTCCTGGAGGTGGGAGTTGAATACATCCCTGGCCGAGAGCTCCGCCAGGCGTTTGCTCAGCTGTATAAAGTCTAAATTAAGGCAGCACTGCTCCTTCTCACCCAGTGCTGTGCACCACCCGTCAGATGACTGAAAGAAGGCTACTATCTTTTTTTTTTTTTAAAGAAAAGAAAGATTTTTCTGTTTCAAAAATATTTCCAGTCATGGAAAACAGAGACAACTAAGGGAGAACCACCCATCACTCTTATCAATTTAATACAGTCTTCAGGCTACAAGAAGGTTCGGAATTTTCTAAGTTAGTGGATTTTGTTATAAAGTTTTGTTTTAAAGCTTTGTGTAAATGCTAAAAGACTGTTAAACCGTGGTGAGAATCTCATACTGTCCAATGTCTGCTCTACTTGAAACACCTGCAGAAGATTGTTGGATTTTGAGATCAAACCAAACTAAAATGTCATAGAAAACAAAGCACATGAAAAGAGCCTCCCCATAGGATACAAAGGAATGCAATGACATAGATATTGTTTTTGGCACAGAATTGACAAGAAAGCAAAAGAGCTGTCTGTCAGTATTGAGACAAGCTTACCCATACAGACAAATCATGTTTTTGGGTGAGCTTGCTTCTTTTTAAAAGGCATTGAACTTTATTCTGTAGGCGGAGTGAGCCAAGGTGAAAGGCAGCTCTATTGTGCTAACTCTACAATTATTCCTTTATTGTGTAAACAAGTCAACTAAAACATACAAACCAAGTCAATATAAAAAGATAACTAGGCGAGCAAAAATGCAGTAGATAATGAACAATTTTTTAAGTCTTTTTTCAAAAATTAAATAAAAAAATGCAAATTAAAATGTTAACAAATGTTGTTACAAATCAAAGCTCCTTGTCATGAAAATCTCCCATGGAAGAATAAGCCCCTTTACCTTCAAGCTGTGCTGCAGCTATATTTATGTGGATTTTGTCACTGCAGGTGAACAACTGTTCAATGTTTCATGCTCCATCGAGTGACTTCTATTTACCAGCTCTCTGCTCTTTTCATCGCATCTTTAAATGCCACACATCTGGAATTCCTGAGGCATGCTTGGTGGGAGCAATGAGCAGCAAAAATGTTTCCCAACTTTTAAACAATAGTGTCACAGGCCTAGTAATAACCGCTCAGGGCTTCTTCTATCATTTCCACATGCACGGACTGTGACAGCTACCAAGCACCCTGCTGCAGCTGTCTCCCAGGTGAGCTCATTTCAATTACAGGGGTGGATTTCTCCCAGCTGGATTTCATGCAGTCTCGGTCGTCAACGCAAAGTGACAAAACGGGGTGACGTGCCGCTGTCGTTGGGCCACAGGCTTTCAGGGAAATACTGTCAAAGCTAAGTAAATGACTTTCTCGCTACATTGGTGCCGAAGTCAAGCCAGGGAGGCACTTGCCTACTGGAGTCTCTCCTGCGAGTGAGCTGATGAGCCCTGCAGCCAAAGTCGACTTGCTGATGGGGATGGAGTGTCTCTATGGTAACAGCAGAGGGAAAGGAGCCGGTAAATACAGGTAAATGGAATTCTGTGAAGGATGAAAAAAACATCTCCTTCATGTTAAAATGTGTTTATCCTAACGCACCCTTCATAAATAACAGGTTTAATGATGGAGAACCTTGCTTGATTAACTGACAAGATGATCAAATAATTTGATACAAGATGCATAGTACCCTTTTAATGAGGGTACCAAGCACTCCTGAGAACCTAAAGTATTCACAGTCTATTGTATGCTCTTATACATATACCCAAAGACAGAGAGAATAAAGATAATCATTGCTACATGTTCTACACCCATTAACACCAGTTTCAAACAGGCAAATGTGTGTCTCTTAATAGTTTAAAATCATTATCAATACCTGGATATAGATAATTTACTACATTCCCTCTGAGACTCCAATATAGAATAATACAGACAGCTTATGTAATTGAATGTAACAAGACTTTAACTGAAGACCATAACATTTTTCAAGACCTTGTTAGCAAACCAGCCAGAGATGATACAGATTCAAACCATATCGCAACCTTGAAGAGATTATTCTCTAGTGCTGCTGTTTCCTGATGAGCTTTAAGACAGAGCAAAAAGCTTTATCAATGACCATTAATGTTATAATGTGGCAGGCCCTTAGGGACTCATAGGCTAAATGGATCACAGTGTCAGGTCTGTGTCAAACCCTTAATAAGCTTTCCAAATAGAGGGATGGAGAGATGTGAAAACAGGGTAGACATGACTGAGATCTTTACCTGGAGCCACCTGTGGATAACACATAATCCATAACCAGCTAAAAAGCACAATACTTGTCTATTCTGAGCAGCTTACGTTGTTAAGACACATAACAGGCACTCTGGCCTCAGAATTGATTGCCAGAGAATATTCCAAGAATTGATGGCTGTGCGCTTTTGTGAAAAGCCTCTGCTGCACAGCCAAGCAGCAAAAATCACTGACAGTTGCACAGAGAAAATGTTCAACTAGTACAATGGCACAAAGTCTTGCTTATTATACCCCAATAATACATTCTTTTGTCACCCTGATAACACTCAAAAGTATCTCTGTAGTCAAAAATAGCAGCCATTGAGTTTTTCTGCAGACGCAATAAAGCCACCTCCATAGTTTACGCACAAACATCAATCTGCATCCACAAGACACTGTGCCAAATTTGGAAATCATACTACTGTTCAACAGGCTGTAATTACAGTGTGGACAAAGCAACCCAGTTGTACTGCATTACTATACCATTTTTTGTCATGCCTCAACACGTGTGGAAGCTGTGCTTTTAAAAAAAAGTATTTTTTAAAATTATGAACACGTATTCACTCTGTAATAAGAGGTAATGATTAATTACACATACAGATCAGCCTGAAGTGAGGCTATGACCTGCACCAGTCCGTTTCTTAAGAAAATTTAGATGAGAGTTGCACTGAAGGACAAAACGTGATCAACAGAAGATTTCTGCAAAATGCAGACATTCGTAATCATTACGCTCTGCACAGAGTAGAGTTTAATCTCTATTATTCTGTATTGGGCTGATGAATAACGAAACCTAATGCTTTTTTATTGCCCTTTTAATCAGACGGACGTGTAATTATTGTCAATAAAGGTAGCACAGGTAAATTGAAAGCACTGAACTGCTGGGGCTGTCTCTGGGGTAAGATAGTTGGAGCTGTGATGTCCATGAGTGTTTGTGCCTGCGAGTGTGTGTGTGTGCGCGTGTGAGTGTGTGTGTGTGTGTGTGTGTGTGTGTGTAATAGAGAAAGACAGAGAGAGAGAGCCAGAGACAGAGACCTCCACAGGATTCTCCATGCCACTGCCTCTGAAACTAGCCATCAAATGCATCAGTCAACTCAGGATGTTTTCAACCTGCAACCACATCTTCAACTCTTCACTTTACAATTTACTCTATTGCAATTATGTGTTTAGATTTTTTTCTGTTTCAGTTTATATATATATATTATATATATATATATATATATATATATTATATATATATATAAAAATGCCATATATATATATATATTATATATAATATAATATATAATATATATTATATATATATATATATATTACACACACACACACTCGCACACACACTTTCTTAATTTATCTGTGTATACCTTGAATCTGAGTGCATCTTTACCAGCTGATCAGGTTAACATGCAAAAGACCTGCTTGTTGAGCAGACATGAAACTTCTTACAAATAGCACATCATTTATTATTTTATAAACACAATGTGTCTGACAGGTGAAATTTATGGGGAATAAATCTTTATCATCTCGACATTCCCTCATATTCTTATACTTGATCAAAACATTAATAGAACTTTATCCTTTTTACAGTGGCACATTTGAAATTATCCTGAACTTAATTCAGTTCAACAGGTGCCAGTTCAGGGTCATATTTCGCAGTTACGGAATAAAAAAAGCAACTAGTGCATAATTTAGCTTGACTATTAACATATTTTTTTTTTCTCATAAATAAATAAAAGAATCTCTTACCTGCGTCTCTAGACAGTTTTTTCCAGTGTGATTTTTTTTTAAAGGTTGCGTGTGTCAGAGTTCCTACAATCAAAGCTCTGATCAGTGCAGCAGGACGTCGCTCCTTGCTGTGAACGTGACGCAGTCAACTTATGAGAAAACAACGTTTGGGTCTTTTTCCTCAGATAGACGACAGACAAAAGCTCTTATTACTCTCTCAAAATGCTTCCCCTCCGCTCTACCGATGCCAACCCAAATATGGCCATAGGAAGTGGAGCGATACTTCATGGACCTTGTCTACTGTCGGAAATATCTTATTTAGCCATTGTTTCTGGAATTAAAATTTGGTAAAAATTTTGGAAAACGTGAGAGACAACTATTGTGTGAAATGATGATTAAGATTTTTTTTTTTAATCCTGCTATTCCCTATAACACTAATTTGCAGATAATCCTTGTTAAATACAAGATTGTAGTTACAATAATGTCATCTTTGCTTTTATGACTTGAAATATAGAGTAAACCATATATAGAATAAACATCCACTAAAAGTAGATGTCATTTTTAAATAACGTGCTTAATATGCATAATATTATACAGTTTTGCTATTCTTTATAGTATAGGACAAGTATAGCAAGTCAATATTAGCTGGTTAATGTTAGGCCGTATGCAATGACGGTTCTTGATATAAGCAACATGGCTCAGAGCCCAGGGCACCATCCTTTAAGGGGTGGTACAAGCACTCCAAATCACAAGGTGGTGTAATCATTTAAGAAATAAATAAAGAAATAGCAGATCTAAAGCTCATATCTGAACAACTGTAAAATATTAACAGTATTGCCTTGATAAGAGTGCTCAGTAGCGCTCCATTAGTTACCACACTGTGAATGATTATGTTTTTTCAAACCAGACATACTTCCAAATAGCCAAATTGTTTGCTCCTGTAACTAAAGTAAAACTGTGGGAGCCTTCATTCAGCTAGCCGCAGTTAGGGGAGAGGCAGTGCTGCAGTATGCTCCATACGGCTGAGAAAACTATTTCAAAACTATTTAAAGATTTTAATAGTTTTGAAAGTGGAGCTTTTTAAAACTTTGGTATACCTTGATGGCGGTAACTGGCCCATGCCTATTTTCATAAAAGATGTCAGAATGTGTGGTTTTTGAGCTGGACCAATGCATAGACAGGATCTTGGGAGTGGCATGGAAAATTAAAGGATTACAATGAAAACAAAAAGAAAACAAAAACACAAGGAGATCAAGACATGGAACTAGAATGGAGCAACAGACATAGTACACATGAAGTACCAGGCATGGAAAAGCAATGCAAAGCAAAACAATTGAAGGATTCAGCGGGGAACAATGAAAGCAAATTAGTATACTGAGAGGATGTAGTGAGCCAAATGGAAACCAAGTGAACACAATCTACAAAATGCAGAACAGCTTGGGGAGAATCAAAGTTGGGAACTGAGGGAAGGCGACTAAAAAGCATGAATAGGGGTAAGCTATTAAATTGAGGGGAAAAAATCAAAAGGAAAACAAGCAAGAAATTACTCTACATGTACAAATAACAATGGAATAAACTGGGAAGCTAAACACAAAAGAATGAACTGAAGAAGACACCTAAAGAACATAACAGATGATCAAAACACATACACAAAAGAAAATCAAAACCCCAACACCTCTTGATTGTGACAGTAGAGCAGAGAATTTGTATACTTTAAATCAGCTAATCGATATTAATATTTATTAAACCTGGTGGCAATAATAGAATTTAACTTTTTATTTGAGAACTTAAATATTAATTTGATATAGTTTGGTTAAATGGATTAATTAACATCACTTTTTGGTAAATTAGAATTCATTAATGAAACACATACTTTCAGTTTATAAAGTTTGCGTTTTAATTGATTGTAAAATAAAATGATAAATTTCACTGAACATGCATTAATTTTAAATTGTTACCTTTTTCAAGCTGTAAGTTATAAAGCAGAGGTTTACGTAGTGTCCATGAACGCACCATTTGACTGTTGCTGAGGGGATGTCGCCGAGAAAAATCCTCTCTGAGGCAGAGGGGAGCAAGTTCAGCTGTCAATCAACACGTGATGTATGGGTTTTTCCTTTCTTTGGCTTAATTAGCTCAACAGTATTTTGTTGATCTCATAACACCTAACAAAATAAAAGGAATGAAACAATGTCAGTCGATGCATCATAGATATTTTTAAAATTTATTCAAAATAGTAACATAAACAAATACACAGAGTCTTTTTAATTTGTATGAGTGAGACCTGCAAATTATCACACCTTTTGTCTTTTTAAATAACTGTCAATATGCAGAAGAAGTGAACTTCTGGAAACAAAGATTAGTGGTTACAATGTGTCAGAAATTCAATGTTAGGTAAAAACTCAGTAGGGTGATTGCTGGTTTAAAACAAAAACAAATACAGTCAACATTTAACACTGAATTCATTATAAAAAAAATAGTTCATCCTGAGTCTCCTCTGGTTGGCTTGCTTGTTTGGACCAGGTGGACCCCCTTTTATTTTTGGACACATGTCTGGATGGGGTTGGGGGTTGTTGGGGGCCTGGGTCATTTGGGGGTTGGGGTCTGGACTTAGGTCGTTCAAGTTCAGGCAGTGCCTGGCCCTACTCTGGACTGGTGGCTTGGGTGGTCTGCCAGTCTCCTCTCCGGAATGAAGGTGACCACCTCCTGGGTCCCGGGGCTGGTTGCCCCTCTGGGGTATTGGTACCTGGATCTGGGAGTATAGATTGTGTCTGGGGAGTGTGAGTGAGTGAACAGCATCCATTGTTGATTGTCTTAACGTTTGCTGTGTGTGTGTGTGTGTGCTGTGTGTGTGTGTGTGTGTGAGTGTTTGTATGTTTACGCGTGAGGGTGGGAACGTGTAATTGTGACTGTGTGTGCCTGTTTTTCTGTCAGGTTGGGTCTTGGGATGCCCCCTCTCCTGGATCATCTAAGGCCCCCACCAAATGTGGAGCCTACCTCCCCTCCGTTACAGTCCTTACCGGTGGCTGGTGTCTTTCCCCGCTGGAGTGTTGGTGGTTCTTGGTGTTGGGGGCTGGGTTCTTAGGTGTGGCTTACTCCCGGTGGCTGCTTGGCAATGCCTGGGCCACCTGGCTCTGTCCGGCCTCTGCTGGGGGCTGGTGTGCCCTTGAGTCTTGGATCTGCTCTGCTGTAGCCGGCTGCCTCAGGTCCTGGGGGGCAGGTCTATGGCTCCTTATGCGAGCTTTTTCTTTGTTTTTCTCTTTCAGTTCCGTCTCGATGTCGATTGCATTTAAAACCATCCCAAAAGTATTGTAGCAAAAACCATAATGCTGCACTTGTGAATTTAAATCAGTTGGGCATCTTCTTGGCACTCAATTGGCACAACAATTCTGAGAGCTGCTCTGCTCTGCTACGTTTTGAGCATTCTAACTTTTTCCTGTTATCAATGTTTTGCAGAAACAAAGATCATAACTCTTTGGAACTAACACACAACCCTCCTTACAGAGAACCACATGCCGATCGTCTCTTCAGTAAACTCTTTAAAACAGTTTCTTGTCATGAGTGGTTTCCCTGCATGTGGGTCAAAACATTATCTCAGATCATGACGGACACCTGTTTGTACGTGCTGGCACTATATTTAAAATCAGGTTAGATCTGCATAACAGCAGGCATTGTCTCACTCTTTAGTTTTTATCAACAGAAGGAAATGCACATAAGTGCTTTAAATAGGCACACAAGCATATTGCTGCAGGTTAAAGGCTCTCTTTAAAAAAGATTTCCGACAGAGAGTGCAGGTGGGCATCAACTTGTAGTGTAGAAATGAGTAATTCATCTTTATCCACAAAGTAAAAACTCCTAATAAAGCCTAGTTTGTCTGAAACCTTCTATGTCAAGAAAGCTTTGTTTGTAAAATTATATAAAGTATTTTCCCGTTGTGAAACTTGTTTATAAGATACAGGGCATGATAACATTTGAAGCGGGTGAACAGGGAGCATTAAGTAATGACTGATCTGGTCTTTGGAAACCATAGACTGCCTTTGCAAATACACTCTCCAAATATCAGATTACTCAAGACACCCTAAAGCCATTTTTTAAATTCTGTTAAGATATTATTGGTTGCAAAAGACATGAAAGCTGGTTCAGCATTCAAAGTTACTCATTCACTGTTTTGATTTTCTGTTTAAAGATGGCACTAATCTTTAGACTGTTTATGACTTTAAGGGTCATTAAATAAATTTTTGCTCACCTCTGAAGTGCATATAGAGACGGACAGCGGTGTAATGCAAACAATCGGAGAAAGCTGCTAAAAAATTAACTCAGAAAGTTAAATCAAAGGTTTCGTCAAGCACATTAGGGAGGAAAAGCACAAAGGTAGACTTGTGTTTGACTTTGAAATGCCTTGGTATCATTGTAAAATCTCAGGCGAGATAAAGCATGAAGCTTTTCCTTTGCTGAGTGATAAGACACATGTGACCATGTTCCTTGTTTCCATGGACACATCATTACAGAACTTCCCCATCTGGTTTTTAATACTAGTGTTGACGGCAAATAGCAAGTGAGGGATTTGGTCATAACCAGGATAAAAGCAAAAGCGGCTTTTTAATTCCTGCACCACAGAACAGGGTCCTTGGGGGGCATGGGGGAACTGCAAATACCAGGACATTTAGATTATAAGCTGTACTGGATGTACATTATATTAAGGGTGATTCCTTAATTTTGTTTTTTTTATTACGTCTATTTTTCATTTGTTATAATTTAATTTTGAATATACAAGTCATTCTGAATTTGGTGCTTCTTCCTATCTTAACAAAATCACCTAATATTTACAAGTGTCGTTACAGTTATTTCAATTACCCTATTTAGAGTCCCTCTATATTGACTATATTGACGTTGACCTCAGAATAGCAATACCGATCACATCAGTCAGTGTCAAACCAAAATAACATTAGAAATTAAATCGTATGCATTCCTCATGGTATGTTGTTAATTTGATTCCTATAATTTTAAAACTGAATTATAAAGCCCAACTTCTGACTTTGCTCACTTAATTTCACAAAGCACATCGGGTAGAGTTCAGAATTAACACTGAGGAAGTTGTGAGGATTTTACCTCTGCTGCTATGAAGAAGAAAAGAAACAAGAAACACAAATTGCAATATCTGTAACAATGGGTAAAGGATGCTTAGGTGATTTATTGTGTGATTATAGATATAATTACCAGGCAAAAGAAAAAAAATCAACTGTCTTTAGATCTTTGCACAACTGGCAAATTCAAGCATACACACATCACCTTTGTTATTTGAGAACTTAAACCAGAGTTGTCAGAGCTTTCTGCATTGCAGGCCACAATCACCAAGTTAAAGCACTCACAGGCCATTTTTTTTAAATTAAAAACACAAAATAATTAAATTGTGGATTATTTTCTTTTATCCTCCTCAGCAACAAATGAAACATGTAATTATTAAATGAAGCAAAGTAAAAAAGAACAAATTATTATAGATCTGAAAAAGGCTCTCAGACATAAATAAAAGAAAGTTGTGTATGATCCAAACATTTTGGGTTGAACGTATTTCATTTTGTTGGTCTAGAAAATACTTTTAGTCTATTCTCAGCAACAAAAGTGAGAACTTTCTTTGAAGACTCTTGCTGTGTTTACCAAAGTTTAATGAACAGGTCTGGTCTAAGTCTGGTTTTGAGTAAAAGGTCACTGAACGTTTTTGGCATTACTGACTATGATATTAAAATGGAAGCATAAAACATAACTAAATGAAGAAAATAATTTGTATTGTACTTAGATGTTTCCATTTAACAAGACATAATTTTGTTTGTGAAAATCTCATTCTACAAAATTATAAAAAAGTGTCCATCTGCATCATTTAATGGAGGGTCAAAATTGGTCTATTGTCGAAATGTGGTCGGGGGCTCCCCCCTCTGGGAGACAAAGGAACTGGTGAAGCATTCACTACTTTTTTATTGTTTGTTTGTTTGTTCTGTTATGTCTTCACTAGCAAAATTGAAGCAACTTTATTGCAAGGTTTTACACTCCCAGACTCAGATAATACATCCTTCCAGTTTGCAAAAGAATGGTGAGAAACATCTACTATTTATGTTACAAAACACATATAAAAATGGGTTATTCAAAAACTGGCATTTAAATGAATAAAATAATAATTTAAAAAATACATAATTTTATAGCAATTTTTAAAAAGTTTTTTTTGTGTGTGTCACAGAGCCCAAAATAATTGGACCCACAATGGTTAAACGCACTCTTTTCAAACCATTGTCTTGTAATTGTTGCCTCATTGCAATTAATGCCACCTGCATATCTTACTGCTCCCAGTAAGATTTTCGTTAAACTGGTTTTTCTCTCTTTTTTTCCTGTTATAAAAAAAACATTACAAAAATTTAAAAATCAGTTTCCTTGCAAACATTTTTACCAATTACAACAGAAAAACTGCAGGTTTATTTACACATACATATACTGTTAGGCATGTGGATTAAGAAAGCAACCATTCCTTTACTTATATGAGAATGATCAACTGTCAGTTGGCCAAGCAGGACAGGGATTGGTCTCTGCCTCAAGCTGAGGGATTCAAGCGTCGTAGAACTTAGAGCAGAGGCACTGCTCCTAAAGGAGTCAGCTAAGGTGGTTTGTACATCTGACAACTATCTAAAAAACATAAACATCTTGACCAAAAGATTAAGATATTGGATAATAAAGGCTGAAATGAGCTCCTTCGCCCTCAGAGATAGGACGAGGAAGTCCATCTTGTGGGATGGAACAGCCCTGTAACATTCAGACCCTTTTCTCACTCTTAAAGATAGAATGAGGAGGCCTGTGATCTCTGTAGGAATTTAGGAGGACCACTGCTCCAAAGAAGTATTTAACTAGGGTCTAAATGGACACTCATACTTTCATAAGGCATTTCTCAACTTGTACAATGCCTAAACTGCTAATCTTGGTATCAACTAACAGAAAGGTCCTGGAGGATGATGTGGATGTGAAAATTTGAGAGTAAATTATTCTGGGCCTGAGTAAATGAGGTTTGAATGCAAAAAACAGAAAAAAACAGATTTTTGCATACAAAACCTCTTACTCTTGCTGTAAAGAAGGAAATAAACATAATAAATTGTAACTGCAACATCTGAGTGACATCTGTAGCCAGTCTGGTGTCAACACAATCAGCAATTGAAATGTTATACATGTTTAGACTTTTTTGCATGGTGTTTGAGCTGTGGTCAGTGGATATAAGAATGAAGTAGATACTTTTGTAGAGGAGCCTCAGATTAAGATCTGAACATATGACAAGTGTGTGTCAGCCTCAGAGTTACTCAGCTACGAGTGTGTTATTGTTGCTAAAGAAGCCAAGTCCCCTTGTATGGGGACCCTAGGGCTTAAGAGGTTAAATGGAGTCAACAGAAGTGATTCGGTCATTTACTCTGGATGTTTTGTGGGTGGACATTTTCTGGGCATTTCCTGGCCTGCGAATTCCTTGAGGTCCCCCAGAGAGGGGATGAGTGGATGTTTGGGTTTCTCTCCTGGACCTGGTAAGACTACAATCCGATCTTGGATTAGCAGAACACGATGGGTGGATTGATGGATGTGTTGCTCATGAACAAACCCTAAATCCCATCACTAATGGACTGAATAAAGCTCCTCATAGGTTTTGCTAGCAACATGTTTGTGTTCTGCTCATCAGTAGCAGTGAAAACAATGTCAGACTGTTGAAAATGCATTATAGTTTTTAAACTTTTATGAAAGAATTGAGAAGGTGCTGCAGATTGTCTCTATTGTAACTCTTGAAAATTGATTTATTTATTTGCCATTTAAATGACTGAGTTGTAAACTATTTAAAAAGGAGAAGGTAATTAAAAAAAAAAAAAAACAATTTCCAGTCAGACTCACTCCAGTCCAGTGCGTGGTGCTGTATAGGAGTTGTAGATTGTGAAAGAAGCAGCTCTGGTGAAGAAGAAGAAGTAAATCAAGCCTTTCCAGTCTGGCCCGAATGTGTCTCCAACACACAAAATGTGAGGTTATTCAGTTTCAGCCGGGTGTCTAAATTTGACCGTCGTTAGCTGCATGTCATGGCGGAAAATCCGTTCCGGTTGGACCGAACTATCTCGACCGAAACAGACAGTCACCGTTTCTGCTGTTCGTGTTGTTATTGGAGCTAGCATTAGCCTTGGCGAAATCAGCTAACGTTGCTGTTATTTTACATAATTGATCCATCGCTGCAGGGCAGAAAGCTGGAAAACAAGGTAACTCTGTTACAAGTTGCACCAATGAGCGATAACCAGGTTAATATCTAGGTAGTATTCTTTTATTTGTTTTGTCGTTTGTAGTAATTTTCTAAAAAGCAATTAACTCTTGTGTGAGTTTTAGGAAGAAATCGCTCAGGCAAAAATGATCCCTGTATCTACGGTTAAGATTAGCTAACAGACTCGGAGTTGTCTGCAGACTTTCTGTTTTGAGATGTAGCAGCAGGCAGCCGGTGAGCTGACCCTGGTTCAGCACGGCCCGACGGTCAGATTGAAAAGGGAAATCATGTCCTGCAAAGCCGCCACCAAGGACAAGAAGTCGAGCTTCAGCAAGAAGCTGTTCAGGCGAGGCTCTGTACGCTCCGTGGGCAGCTTTATGAGCAGAGTCCTCAGGACGCTGACAGCCTTATCACACTTTGGATCTGAAGTTCAAACCGAGGATGACAAGGATGATGGAGGATTCACCGCTTTCAAATCTGGGAATAAAGATGTTCCCATGGAGGATGGGGACGTTGGTGGGTTCCTGTCCGGAGAGAGAGTTCCCGGAGTGTCGGGTCTGAAAAACCACGGCAATACCTGCTTTATGAATGCAATCCTGCAGTGCCTGAGTAACACCGAACTATTCGCTGAGTACCTCGTTTTGGAGCACTACAAAGGGGAGGATTTGGAGGAGGACAAGCCCAGAACAAATGGGGTTCATCTGCAGAAAAAGGGTCCTCTGGTCAAAGGAGAAGTGACCGAGCAGCTGTCAGGACTCGTACGGGCTTTGTGGACGTTTGAATACACACCTCAGCATAGCAGGGACTTCAAGGTAAGAACCGAAACAAGACAACAGTATGAATGGACATTAATGTGACTGTGTGCTCATTTTGAGGCACTTCAGCATGCAATCGACCTGCTTTGGAGTGTAACTATATATGTGCAAATTGGACATTTTTGTATGTATAGCACAATGATGCCCTTCCATACGCTTAAAAGTGCTGCAGTGAGAAAATTAGTTAAGACTGAATGATACAGGAAAGTCATTTTAAGCTGATAATATTGTGAAATAGCATGATGATATCAGTCGTGATAAATCATTATTACAGTGCTTCCAACTAGCATCTTGGGCACTGATATTGCTGTTAGATGTGGATTTTTACTACAGTGAGACTGTAAATAGAAGGAATATATTATTGGGTAGAGATGCACCGATTGGGCTTTTTTGGGCAAAGAACGACTTCTAGCATTCCTTAGTAGTCTGATCTGGTGATTCCAATTAGTTAATTTCATTTTTCTAAAGATTATCAGTCATTAAAGAGTATGACCACTTGTTTCAGTAGTTTCAAAACCAATAAAGATGTCTCTAATCTTTTTGGGATTTGTATTACTCTTAAACAAACTGTGAATTAAAGTATATGCTATTGAAAACATTGGTAGTTTTTAGCTCTATCCCTTTTATAAATAGGCGAAGAGAAAAAAATAAAATTTTTCATTGTTTGACCAACTGATCACCAGTCAGAGCTGACTGGGGGAAAATGTTCAGATTTTGATTTCTGGCGTTTGATTGGTAATAATTATTGCCAAGTTCAGATTTAACAGCCAGCAAAGTCATTTGTTAAATTAACATTGCACATAACTGATATTAGGGTGAGGAAATATTTAGAATATATTGTGTGACCCTTGTGTTTAATACAGAATAAGGATGAAATAAACAATATAAATGGATATGACATGCGTGGAATTAATTTTTCTGAGTCTTAGGATCAGGTTTGAATGTACACTACTGGTTAAAAGAACGCCGTTTTATTTAATGGTCTTTTCTATGTTTATGATCATTTATGCTGTACATCGATTCTCACTAAAGGCATCAAAACTGTGAATGAACACATATGGAATTATGTAGCACACAAAAAAATGTAAAAGAACTTTAAATACGTTATATTTTAGATTCCTTAAAGGAGCTGTCCTTTGCTGTGATGACTGATCGATTAACCTTTGGCCGCCTATCAATGAAGTTCTTTCAAGACTCTTTGTAAAACCATTTCAGGTGACCACCTCATGAAGCTCATGGAGAGAATGCTAACAGAGCAAAGCAGTAAACAAAGCAATGGGTGGATATTTTGAAGAACCTAAAATATAAAAATGTTATTTTAAACTTTTTGTTTACTCCATAATTCCATGTGTTTTCATTCATAGCTCGTTTGTCTTTGGTGACAATCTACAATGTAAATAGTCATGAAAGTAAAGAGACCCACTAAGTGAGAAAGTGTCTAAAACTTTTGACCGGTTGTGAATTGCCCCTTTTCCACTGGCTCGATTTGGCCCTACTCGACTCCACTCGGCTCCCTATGCCAGCATTTCCATTACTGTTTTTTCCGTACCAGTACCTAGTTTTTTGGTCCCCCATGGGAGGAGGAGAAATGAGAAGGTTTTCGTTGAGACAGTGCAGGGAAAAGTTAATAAAACTCAAGAGCAACTGCCATAATATTAAGGACCACAGTGGCCAGAGCAGGTCATACATGTAATTTTACCATTTACAGATCATAAACCATGCCTGAAGGCTGACAGAAAAGACAAGAACAAATCGGCTTTCTGAATTACACGCAGGCAGAGTGATGTATTTAATAACATCCTAAATCAGCTGATCACACATAAAATCAGCTGTTCAGACGCACAAATATTTCTCACAAAACAAAACCACCATGAAACATGTTGGGTTCGGACATTTATTGACGGTCCTTAAGCGAACCAGTGTCTGCAGGAGGAGGGAGCAGCTGCCCGTAACCAGACTGCCTGCATCGGACCAAACAGGAGGGTGAGCCCACTGAATTTGTGGAGCACGAATATGCAATATCCAACCTAAAACTTCAAAGGTCATAAGTCCGCAGTTTTGCGCTTTTAAGTCCTTGTCCTCGTTGTTGCCAAGACAAAAACTTCATAAAGCGTCATAAACAAAATTGTAATGTCGTCAGGAAAACTTTGGAGCTTCACCAGTCCAGATAGCAAAGTCTCTCCTCTCTGCTTCTCCTGCCACACCCCCCTCACATCAGAACCCCTGAGCCTTATTTTATAAGTTCTGGCTGGGCTGTTGTCCAGATATTTATCCTAGTGCATCATTTTAGACATAAAAAACATAAGGCATTCTTGCATAAACATTAATACAAATGTGGATGGAGGCGGCGCTTCAGCCGCCATAGCTTCAGGTCAGTGGAAACACAACAGTTACCGAGTAGAGCGAAACAGAGTGGAGCAGGGCGGCGCCGGCGGCCAGTGGAAAAGGGGCACAAGTAATCATATTTCAGTCTGTCTATAAAACTGGATTGATTTGATGATATCTTTATATAAATTGATCTGCTTGTATTGTTAAGTGCCCTGGCACGACGTTTGTTGTGAATAAATACACTTAAATTGAACTACGTTATAGGTCTAATTTAGGGGTGCACCGATTGCAGTTTTCTGGCCAATCACAGATTACCAATCTTTAAAAAAGCCTGACCTGCCGATTCCCATTTTGGCCACAACTGATTGTTTTTTCATGTTTGACACTGTCAGGTGTTATAAGGTCACAATACACCTTCAAAGTTCCAGTCTTATTTTATTCAAAAACATTGAACAATACCCATGAAACCATACAAACTTGTTCTAGCTGCACATGAGGTAGTGCTCTCAAATGTAAATGAAACCTTTAGAGCATTGCAGTTCCTTCAGTCTTTCATTTTTCACATTTTAAAAAGAAACAAAACTTGCACAGTAGGTTAGACAAGTAGATTGGTGGATAAGATGGTTTCACATGCCAGTATTGGACATTCTTCCAAAATTAAGGAAATCAGGCGATCAATTGGCTGGCCGATCAGTTGGTGCACCCCTAGTCTAATTAATTTAGAGTTTGTGCCAGACAATTTATTGTTGAATTATGTTATTTGTTGCAGAATGCTGTGTCAAAGAATGCCACACAGTTTAAAGGGAACGCCCAGCATGATGCTCAAGAGTTTCTGCTCTGGTTGCTGGACAGAGTGCATGAGGATCTCAACACCAACAACCCTAACAGCAGACCTGCTATTAAGGTGAACCTAGAAGCTATTAGAAGGATAATGAGTTACAGGCAGGCCTGAAATTTAAATTAGAACCTAGAGATTTTACTCCCAACTTTTCAGCTATCAGAAGCTTATTTATTTTGGGCATTATATTTAATCATCTCACACAGTTTCTCGGTTTATTTTGCACGTTCAATTGATTTGTAGTTTGGCCGAATTAGACTTGCCCGACGATGTGATTTCCCTTGAATTAGGCAAAATAAAGAGCATTTCAAGGCAACATAGATTCCAATTATCACCAGTGAGAATAATAATTTATCTTGTCTCATCAGCCTCCCATTGAAGAAGATGACCAGAGCATAGAGGGGCCCTCTCCTCCCCTCTCTGCTGGGTCGTTTGTGCAGGAGCTGTTTCAAGCCCAGTACAGGTAGACTCAATTCCGTCAGAATCTGGCAACACTATCTCTTGATCACATTAAGAGATTTATGTTCTTTTCCCTACAGGTCTTCTCTTACTTGCCCGCATTGCCAAAAGCAGAGCAACACCTTTGATCCCTTCCTCTGTATCTCCTTACCAATCCCTCTGCCACACACACGGTGAGTTACTGTGTGGAACAGCAGGGAGAAACCAGTTTCTAGTGCTCCATTTACGGGTCCCTACACGTTCCTGACTATAACCACTCAACATGGCTGTGTTTTTTTTTCTTTGAAACTACACAAAAGTACACAAATACATCGCATGCATAGTCTTGAAAGCACCGTCACTTTTGACTTGACATCAAACATAATATGTGTGCACGCACGTGTATGTGTTTTAAGAAGCTTACATGGGTGTGAAACAAAACTGAAGTGTGAGTGTGTGTGGTTTTAGAAGGTGGTTAACCCGTTGTGGCAGGAGGGCTCTGGGGCTAAAGGTGCAGGAGCATCAAACAGGTTGGGAAGGAGCATGTGCTTCGGGTTTTAAACAAAAACAGTCAAGTGTGAACAGAGGGAGGGAAGAGAAGAAGAAAAAGAACTACAGTAGTTGAAACATGCTGTTATGTTGTAGATCAGCCAGTTTAGCCTGTAAGCTGTGCATGTTTTCTCTTTAAGCTCAATGCTTTGGTAATTCAGTATAGAGGAATTAACTGTTTTTTTTCAACTTGCGCTAAATTGCAACTTCATGACTTTATTAGGAGTGAAGAAGTGATGCGACAACAAAGTTAAAATGAGAGCAAACCTCTTGAGAACTGTCAAAGATGGTTGGTTTACATACTTAAATACAAATTTCGAGAAAACTAGAAAATGTTCAAGGACTTAGACGTGCCAGGGCCACAAAACTGGAGACGAAAAAAACCTCGACATGACTATTTAGCGTATCAAGCATCATCTCTTAAATGGACAATTGTTAATCTAAACTTAGATTATTCGGTTGTAATACTCAGGGAATGATTTTCAACTAAAATTTAACGAAATTCCTTAGGTTTACAAAAAGACATGGCAAAGAAGTAGGAAAGAGTTCTAAAACACAATTTCTGGATCAGTAATTTTACCACTGGCTTTAAAGAACTTATTATTGGAATGCAATATACTGTATTTTTGTATTTTTTTTATCATTTCACTGTTTTCTTTTGTTAGGCCCTTGTATGTGACAGTGGTCTACCAGGGGAAGTACTCTCACTGCATGAGGATTGGAGTTGCTGTTCCTCTCAAAAGTACTGTCTATCGCCTCAGAGATGCTGTGTCACGTGAAACCAAGATCCCGATGGACCAGGTGCTATTCCTGTCTCTTTTCAGGGTCTGACGCTGGGAGGCTATGTTAGAGGCTGAAGGTGTCGGCTCAGTCAGTGTCTGTAAAACCAGTTCTGCCTGCAGCCAGATAGCAATGTGTAAATCAGGCCAGTTTTTCCCCAACGCTGCTTATTGTTAACACTGCTGGAGAATGAGTTGAAATTGAATGTAGCTGACAGGAGAAGCAGTATGTCATTTGTTTTATTTTTCTTTTCTTTAGTTTGTTCTGACAGAAATGTATTATGATGGCTTTCATCGCTCATTTTGTGATGACGACGATGATCTTGATATCATCCAAGAGAGTGATTCCATCTTTGCCTTTGAGACACCAGAGACCTTCAAATTGGAAAACCTACGCACAAAAAGAGGCAAGTTGGGTACAATTAAAAAAACAATTGTATTGTTATTTTAATTTTTATACACCTATACTTAATGATACAGAACAGAAACATCATGCCTGACGTCATGCCTTTTTTGTCACAGGAAGCCTTCTGGCAAACCTGAATCATAACAATCTGAAGTACGGGATAGAAATCTGCAGGACTCCGTCCTTCATGCAGGGGGCAATGACTCCTGTGACTGGATCACCAAATAAAAACGTAGGGCCAGAAAAAATTATTCTCCTGGTGTGTAACAGAGCATGCACTGGCCACCAAGCAAAAAGGTACGGCTATGAAATTTATCATGCCTTTTAATTTTAATCAAACATCTCAAGAACAGATGTTGTTTTTGTGAATCACATCTATACATTGTGTTTTATTAGGTTTGGCCTGCCTTTTGTACTGTACATGGAGCGCACTGTGACTTGGGATGCTCTACAAAAAGAGATCCTGGAGAAAATGCGGCATCTTTTGAGGCCTGGGGTCTACATTCAGGTAGGAAGATGATAAATTCCTGCCTATTACATAGTTTGTAATCCTAAGACTACATTAAGAATCAAATTTTAACATTTTACCAGTGGATGAATTCTTTTATTACAAAAGTGAGCTGACAAAGACCAATATAGTTATAAAATAGAACATTTATGACAACAAGATCACTCTTTGTGTAGGTTGGACCTTTCAGTCTTCGTGTGGTTGGCGTTGTTGGTATTACCTACCTCCTTCCTCAAGATGAGAAACCACTGTGTCACCCAACTGTTGAAAGGTCTGTCCTTATTGAGTCAGGTTATGTTGTAACAGGAATATGATTGTTAAGATGCCAGTTTAGCTTGTTCTGCTAATCCATTGGATTTTGCATGAATGAATGAAGACCAGTAAAGCTTGTAAATCCAGGCGTAAAATCCTGTAAATCCTTTTTGCTAATCATGTTGGGTTAAGTAATCCTTAATGTATTGCTCCACACTAAATGATCTTTAAATAACACAATAATAAGATGAGCGGAAAGCATAACATTAGTCTGTAACGTTTCTCGACACTATCTTGGATAAGGTAGTTTAATAACAAATGCATTAATAATCCTTGAAGTCAGATGCTGGTTATTTCGCCTCATAGCTGTTCTGTTTTTACAATTGAATTAGATTGTAACTGGGATTTGACCATTTTTAACAATTATTTATCCCCGTTGTCCATTAAAATACTGATCTACTGTTAAAAATAAAGTGATAGGCCAGGGTTTAAGCAGTTAAGGACATACTGGTGTTTGTACAGGAACAAGTCAAAGGAAGATATAGTTATATATAGATATAAAAAGGGAGTGAAATTTGTTAATGGGTCACTTAAGTAATTGCCGCTGTCTTTTTTTATTGCAGAGCATACAAGTCCTGTGGACAAGGGGGACCCCCACATGTGAAGATTGTGGTTGAGTGGGACAAAGAGACCAAGGACTAGTGAGTTAAAACAACACAATTGAAATAATAAAGTTAATGCTGACTACTAAACGCCATGAAAGAGAGAGGATACGATAATGCAACGCACTATTTAGAAATGTAAAAATGTTATTTGTTAAACCCAATTGCTACTTTGATGTATTTTAAAACCTACAAGAACCTTCAGTCAAATTGGCTCTCTAAAGCTCCGCATTTTGATCCTTATTTTTTCTTTGCTTTCTTTTTGGTTTCTATGCTGGCAAATATCTGGCCACAGTTGCAAGTTCATATTTTCCTAAACATCTCTTGTAGTGAAGAAGCTTTTGCAGTTTGACAACTATGTAGTAAAAAGTCATGACGACCTAATTTGACAAAGTTTCTGTCAATATTTTTGCTTTCAAAAGAACGTCAAACCTAGATTACATTCAGGACTCAGCCTGTTTCGAACTCTTTCACAACTGAACAAATAAAAACATATGCTCTCTGTTCGAACAAGTTGTAGCATTTAACTAAACACCTATCTTGAGGTTCCTCCTACACAATCAGATATATCTGCTATTTTAATTTCATGCCAGCCAAACTGTGCTGAATCATTAATGCACACATCTATTATGTGTTAGTTTACATTTCTCTAGATCAGGTTCCTTTCGTTTACAGTTGGTAAATTTGGCTCTGAAAGAATTCTCCGAGGTGTTAAATTTGAGGAAGCAATTGATTCAAACTAATTGCTGCCACATTCCTTGATGATGACCTGCAATGCAATATCAGTCTGCATTCCCATTATAATAACATCGACCAATTAAAAGGGGATTTGGAGAGATCAAGGACTCGTTTTCATCTTGCCTTTCCTGTTGAGTGAACTGTTCTTAATTTTCCGCAGTCTGTTCGGCCACACTGAGGAGGAGTATATTCCAGATGCTGAGAGTGTCTATCTGCACAGACAGCAACACCATCAGCCCCAGGCCTGCACCCTTGCTCAGTGCTTTCAGCTCTACACTAAGGAGGAGCAGGTACAACCCAGCAGTCAATTATCCTCTCCCACTGTTTCAGAATACCTCCTAAATGTGCCTTGGCAATAGCAGTTTAGGCAAAAAGGCTTTTTTGTTTCCTTACAGTTCAAAGTTTTCTTCAAATTTTCTTCAGTCAAAAGCTATTCAGTTTATGGATTTTAACTGTATGTGACTGCTAATGTTATGTTTCAAATTTACTAAAAATCTGTATGCATTCATTGTGGTTTAACTTGCCTTGAACCGCTCTTGTGGACAAGTGAAGTGGAGAAAAGGGGGGAAATGTGGGCCTCATCCTGTGTGGAGCTTATTTTAAAGGCACTGTGGTTGAAACTTGTTCTTGTTTTTTGACTCTTTTTATGTGTGTGTGTGTGTTTTAGCTGGCTCCAGACGATGCCTGGCGCTGTCCCCACTGCAAGCAGCTACAGCAGGGCCGGATAAAGCTCAGCTTGTGGACACTGCCGGATGTGCTCATACTGCATCTCAAGAGGTTTAGACAGGTATTTCAGCTTATCTGGTCACAAAATAAAGTTAAAATGGTCTCTGGAGTATATAGGTACATGTTAATAAATGAGAAAATATATAAAAGTACATTTATTTCAGTAATTTCATTCAGAAAGTGAAACTGATATAGATTAATTACAGACAGAGTGACCTAATTTACTTGTCTTTTCTGTTAATATTGATTTTTATGGTTTGCTGCTAATGTTTCATCAGATGAACAGAAAATATTTTTTAATACATAGATGTTATATATGGTCTACACAAGCATAGGGAATGCTACTGATTTGACAGTTGTCTGGCAGTCATTGACACCCTCTATAAGGAGGGTAACCCATGAAAGGTCATTTTGAGGAAGCTGGCTGTTCAAGCACATTGATGGTAAGTTGTGTGGAAGGAAAAAATGTAGTTGCAAAAGATGCTTAATACCTCTTTGAGAGTCTTTGGGGTACTGTCAAGAGGTTGATGAGAAACAGCAGAGCCAACAATGCAGACAAGCTGAAGGCAGCTATGAAACCTTTCTTGGGATGTTTGCCGCCTTGCAACGCTGCATTGCTGCAGTAACTCATGCAAAAGGAGCCACAGCCAAGTATTTAACACACTGAACTGTAAGTGGACATGCTTCTGAGGAGACCGAGTTTCTGTAATAAAAAGTTGTTTTTATTGGTCTTATGTGTGCATCAGTATTTATTGCTTTGTGTTTTTGTGGGATTTTGATTTTATATAAAACTTCTGAGTAGAGATGCACAAAATATGGATTTACAGAGTCTCCTAAATTCAAAGTCTTGTAATTATGCAGTATTACAGTAATTTTGTCTGTGGCAGCAGACACGGTTGACGGAGCTAGTCATCATTATTCAGCTCCGACAGCAACTTCATATTTACTTCAAATTCATGCACACATGTTGACATCTGGAGCATCCATATTAAGTGTCAAAAATGCAGCATGCTGCATACGATGTAACATCTTCATCAGTGGATGTGGGTCACTTTAGGGCCGTAGTTTGTTCAAACGGCAATCGGATGGCAGCCCCATCAAAATTATATGAACAACCGAACAAAGGCAATCTCTGTTCTCTGCAAAAAAAAAATCAGAGTTGAGCATGAAGACCTGTGGTGTGCATGTAGCCTACCTGTCCTTAATTCCCACACCTGATCTGTATTTTGCGTGGCTGAGATGATAAAGCTCACAGAGAGTGGTGGGGACATTGCGTTGGTGAAGAAAGAAAAGAGTCAGGAAATGTGGGTTAAATAGTCCTATCAAGTTTCAGCAAGTACACATTACTTAGATTTTTAGCAACCCAGCTTCTGAACATCTTGGTCATTGAAATGTTAAATACATATTTAAATATATAATTATTTTTAATGGTTTTAAATTAAGGCCGTTAGTTGTTTGCATGTTGCATCCGTGTGGTCTCGGTATCGTGTTTTAATGGAGTGAGAGTCTTCATTTTGTTTATTATTGACTCCCTCATCCATAAAACCAGACGAGGTTACCTGCTTTAAGTGGCTGGTAAGATTTCAGGGAGGACTCTGGTCCGGCTTGTGAACCTTAAGAACAAGCAGGTGCTGAGGAAGGCGACCTCTGTCATGTTACATTCAGACCACCCCCTCTTTAGAGATTCTTAGCTGCTTCCCTCAGGCTGTCGGTATAAAGTGCTTGCACTAAAGACCAAGAGACATAGAGTCTCTTTTATAGCTGCTGCTATGCTTAATAACATACCGTAGAACCATAATGTTTGCCGCCAGTACTGTTGCTCATTGAACTTAGTTGATTCTGACTAATAAAACTTGGGCTGCTCTGTGTTTTTGTTATTTTAGTGTTTTAATAAGTGGACATGCTGCTAATGTATTTCCCATTGGGGGCAATAAAGTTGCCATTGAGCATAGATCTCTTCAAGTTAAGTAGATCTCATTTAGTTTCTTCTTCTGCTGTTTATTTTTTTATTGCCTTGCAATGTTTTTGCTGCATGTTTCACACACACTGTGGGTTGTTTTCCTAGCCTGATTTAGGAGAGAACAACAGTTTTTTTAAGAGTGAGGGATTTAGTGTTGTTTATGTGTATTTTATTTCTGAATAGAAGTTGACTTGAGAGTAACATACTAGAATTTCAGTGTTTTCTGTTTCTTCTGTTCTAATATGATTATGCAAATCTAACCTGCTTCTGGGTCTTGGTTGGTTCTGTATTCAGGAAGGAGACCGGAGGGTGAAGATGCAGAACATGGTGCGGTTCCCACTGATGGGGATGGACATGGCTCCACATGTGGTCAAGAGAAGCCAGAGCAGTTGGAGTTTACCGTCTCATTGGTCGCCATGGAGAAGGTCCTACGGCCTTGGAAGAAACCCTGACGACTACCTTTATGACCTGTATGCTGTTTGCAACCATCATGGCAACATGCACGGAGGCCACTACACTGGTAATGCATAAAGTTGCAGGAATTTTAAACATTGCATATTTCAAGATCTGAATGAATGCTTTGGTTGTTAATTTGAACCCTTTTTATTCTTTCTTTGTGTTCCCAGCTTACTGCAAAAACTCTGTTGATGGTCAGTGGTACTGCTTTGATGACAGTGAGGTGACACCGATTTCTGATGATGCTGTGTGTCAGCCGACGGCCTATATACTGTTTTATCAGAGAAGAACCGCAATTCCTTCCTGGTCTGCCAATAGCTCTGTCGCTGGTTGGTATCTTTACTATGCTGTCTGTACGCAAGCTAGCCATAAAGAGCTTTCAGTTTTTGTTGCTATAGTTTACTGTTTTAACTCCACATGAGTACTTATGTGTTGCTGCCAATACGTTCTTGTTTATTTCAGCCGTTGATTCCATACAGATGTTTTCAGAGATGATCATGTTTCAACAAAATTACTTGCAAACTTTGTATAAGAGCTAAAGTTGAATCCCCACTTCTCTTTTACACAGGCTCCACGAGCTCATCACTGTGTGACCACTGGATCAACCGGTTACCTGGAAGCAGACCTGCCAGTTTGGCCTCTGGAGCTTCATCCAGACGCACGTCGCTGGCTTCACTTGCTGAGTCAGTAGAGTTTCCTGGAGACCGTAATGAGGATGATGGTGAGGATAAACTTTCATTCACATTTGTGTGGGAAATGGTTATTGTTGATTGTGTCTGTCTTTTTTTTATTTCAACTATGTTCCCCTGACTTTAATTTTACATCTTAATTTTAGGGAATCACAAAATCTGGAGTTGGGTTTGGCATTGAATACTTAAAAGTTTGTACAAACTACTTGTTAGGCCTCCTGTCCAACAGATAGATTGGTGTTGTGGAGCATTAATTAAATAAAGAAAAGTTTTGATTTACAATGACTATAAAAAGTACACACCTGCCTTTTTTGTTTTGCCCCTTTGTTGCTTCAATATTAAGTAAGTAAAACTTTGTTTAAAAAGCACGTTTAAAGAAATAGATCCGTAATAGATAGAGCCTAAATGCTGTACATTAAACATCAGTACATCAAAATACTTCATTAAAAGCAATTGTAAAAATTAGTTTTTAGAAAGCTCAGCAGAATCCACAGACCTCAGACTACAAAGGAAGTAGTTCCAAAGTCCCGGGTCTGTTGCTGAGAAGGCCCTTTCGTCTTTAGTTTTCACCATTGTCCGTGACACAATCAGCAGGCCTTGGTCACATGACCTTAGGGACCATACAGATGTAAATGTTCTCAGATTTATGCTGATGCTTGACCATTCAAAGCCCTAGAAGTGGGAACCAAGAACCAAGATCTTAAAGTGAACTGAACGGGTAGCGGTCAGAGGTGTGGCAGCAGCGTTCTGTGCAACCTGCAGTCCAATGATTTTTTTTGTGTAAGCAGGTGAATAATGAGTTGCAGTAGTCCAACCTGGAAGCAACAAATGCATGAATAACAGTTTTCAGTTCTGTTTCTGAGATAATACTGCTTAGCTTAGCAATATTTCGCAAGTGAGAAAAACAGGAGCGAACCAGAGATTGAACATGACCATCTAAAGTAAAACCAGGATACTGATGGAAGAGTGGGGTGCATGTTCTGGAGGGGGAAAGTCAAAGCCCAGATCTTAATTAAACTTTAATAGGAGCTGGTCATGTCTGATTCCCAAGCAAGCTGACCGAACCTGATCTGTTTTGCAAGGAAGAGTGGAGAAAAACTGCAGTGAAAGCAGTGAAAGCTGCAAATTGTTGCGGTATCCATGTACAGTATGCAATATCACAACTGCAAAGGACTGTTTCAGACAGACGAAAGAGGAAGACGTGGGAATAATCGCAATCAATATAATTATCTTAATATTGAACAATCATAATTTCATGTTTTGCTAATAATGTGCAGCTCTAGGCCAGATGTGCCTCTGATTGAGATGTATTCTCACAGACTCTAGTGGTGTGAATGCAGCCAAAGGTGCATCTGCTAAATACTGTGCGCAGGTTAATATTTATGTAGTCATTCATTTTATCTCATATATTTTTGATTAAGTGACACATTCTTTTTCGCTTTGATACTAGTGTTTTTTTCTAAACACAATAAATTTCATTAACCATGACTTCATTTATAAAAACTTTCTTTTACTTTCTTTATAAAGCTTGACCTCGTCTGTTTTGTTTCAGTCTGAAATAACTGGGATAAAGTAATCTTGCATATACAGATGATTGATATAGTTTCTGCATTTAATATAGAGATAATTACAAAGCCTTAAATTAATTAGATACATTTTTTATAACTGTGTAATCCCCATATAAGTTTAATATTGACTCAGTTTTTAGATATATGTTGTTTCTCCTTCGACACTAAAAAATGTCTAAATGCTGTACTGTTTGTAGGAGGATTTTCTGTTCGTCCATTTGTGAGAAGCATCCAGCGACAGAGCTTGTCCTCGAGGTCGTCTGTCGCCAGCCCTTTGGCCTTCAGTGACAGCGGAATAAAGCCCTCTTGGTCTCTTTCTGCCAAGCTGCAAATGAGATCCAACTCACCCTCACGCTTCTCCCTAGACTCTCGATGCTCCCCTCCTCTGGAGAGGATAGGAGAGGCAGGCGATGACAAGGTTTCCATGTCCTGTTTTGGCAGCTACAGTAAACATGAACGATACTTTGGCAGCAGGACTCCTTCCTCTATGATGGAAAGCAACTTTGGTGAGGACAGCAATAAAAGGTTCCTAGACATGATGTACTGCAGGGCTCCCACTCCAGTGGAAAAGAAGAGCAACAAAAACGACACAACTGAGAACAACAACGAGATCACAGCTATAGACCAAAACATGCAACCAACTCAAGCAACCCCCTCCAAAGAGCAGAAACGAAAAAGTAGCATCGGAGGGTTTACGTTAAAGTCCGAAAGCTCAGGCTCCATCAAGAGTTCCAACAAAGCAGAGCTAGAGAAGACCTCCAAAAAACGCCTGTGCTCAATCAATAAGAACCCAGCCTCAGACACGTCTTCCAGTACACCTGCAAAAGGCAAGAAGCTGAGCAACACCAAGGAGAAGACTGTAAATACTAAGAAAAGCACCTCGACACCCAGTGGAACTCCCTCAAAAAAGAAGGATTCAAATCAAACTCCTGAGGCAACTCCACAACATAAACCTTGCCTCCGCTCCACACCTCAGTCTTCAGCTTCTCCGTCTCCAAATGCAAAGAAGAACTCCAGCATAACGGAGAAAGGCTCCACAAGCTGCCGGAAACGACTGATCGAAAGGAGTTTCAGCAGAGATTCTATGCACACCAGCCCCCTGGTTGACAGCCATCGAAGCAGCTGTGTGGCCCGCTCTTCACTTCCCAAGAATGGGGATAGTAGTCGGCTTGAGAGGAGGTCCGTGAGGAGTTCCAGCAGCAGTTCTTCAGTCACTAGCCTGCGCTCACCTAGTGTATCCAGCAGAGACCTGCAGCGTAGCACCAAATGTGAGGAGAAAGCATTGTCTTTCTTCAAAAGTGCCCTCCGACAAAGGGAAAGTCGCCGGTCAGCCGATTTAGGAAAAAGCGCCATGCTTACCAAAAAGGCTTCAGAGAGGACATGCAAGCAGAATGGGCAAGCTAAGGAGATAGACGGTAATGATCAAAAGACTGGAGATGCTGGGTCTTTGAAAACGTCTAAGGAAACTCTTGGAGGTGAGTCAACCTCAGCCAAGCAGGAGTCTTCCAGGCCTCCCAGCTCCCTTAGTCGCGCTCTACTAGGAAAGTCCAAGTCTTCCACTTCTGATGTAAGTAGCAAGTCTCATACAGATGGGAAGAAGCCTTTAGAGAAGATGGCATCTTCCCGAAAGCTGTCATCAAACATGCAATCTCCTGCACGAACAACACAGAGGCCTCAGTGATGGCAATGAGAACAAATACACTACAGCAGTTTCCGTTGGCGCCAGATGTGTTTGAGACACATTTTTTCATGTTATGGTTTTGTACATCAGCCCTAAAATTCTTTGGCTTTGAAACTTTAATATTTAGGAAATTTCATTTCACATTCGATCATCTGCATGTATGAGTTCATAGCACTTGCCTGATACGCTAACAGTAGCGGGTTAAACAGCAGCATACTGTTGGGTATTTTTTCAGCCTTAGATGCTTATTTTCTGAAGGCCTTCTGTAAATATTTGAGTAAACAAAATTATAACAACAAAATTAGCCTATGCTACCAACTCTGAGTTAATAATTTCACAGACTGGAAAGAGTGTCATTCCAAAATATTTCTGCCTAAATTTCCTGTGTCATGAATTGTTTTGTCTGAACAAAACCGTCGACACAATTATACATTAAAAACTCTAAACTTTTTAATTGAAAGCAGTGAAGGAAAATGTATCTAAAAAGCTTTTGGCTTCGATTCATAGGAGCAGCATCAAATGAGTCTTTATTGTGACTATTAAAAATCTTAAAATTAATGATGGCTTTAGACCAAAAAAGGATGAAGAAAACTCAAAATTGCTCTACAAGAGGTTTTTCAAAAAACTTTAGTTTTTTTTTTAAATGTAGTCTTTTGATAATTTAATTTTTATTAAAAAAATTTACTTAGGTTCTTATTTAATAGAAAAAGTGGATGTTTTGGAATAAATCCCTTTTAAATTGAAGTTTATAAATATATATATATATATATAGATGTGTTTGTTGACATTAAATAAATAGCATCTGTTTGTTCCTCTATGAGCAAGAAAGAAAATGATCTTAAGCGCCTTTTAATGCTGCACATGGGACAAGAAATTGCCCTTTGGCAAATTAGTCTTTTACTGTAAGCGTCACTTGTAGGAATGTTGTTCAGTAGCACTTTGTATATATAAAAACATATGATAAATATTATATATTAATTAGTTAAATATTTTAGGACGTATTATAAAGTAGAGTAAGCGGCCTTAGACTTTGAAAAGGCAAAAGGGTACATTCATCTCAGTGTTTCAGGGGTCATCCAACTGGAAGAAATATTTCCTTTAAAACACCTGGTGCTGTTACAGACCACTGCTTCACTGGCACTGATGTTTTATTTCTTTTTACAATTATACTTTCAAACGATGTTAAAAACTGTAACCACACTTTTCAATCAGCTACAAAGCTGTTGTGTTTTATATCATAGCCTTTGGTACCTCATTGGTGATATCATCTTTGACAATATTTTGTGTTCTAAAGCCTGAATCTGGAGATTGATGATTTAATTAGCTAAATAACTCAACAAATATTGTCTGGGAGTCGTCGTGTGGACATGAATGCTGAACTTTCTGATCTAAACTACCAGACAGGGCACGGCGGTTTTACAATAAAACACCAGAAGCTAAGTAATGTGCAGAATATTCTCTATGCAGGAGCAATCGTTAGGGTTGCTGGACTTATTTTAGGCCGTTTGCTTTGTCATTGTAAAACTGTGCCACCTCGTACATCAGATAACAGCACAGGCTTTGTTTTCAAAGAATTAAATCAAAACTCAAATCACAAAATAGTTTTTTTATTTTTTATTTTACATTTGGACAAATTGTCTTTCCTTGACATTTGTCAAGTTTACCATGTTTCTTGGATTGTTTAAGAAAATCCCAACTAATTGAACCTGACTGCCTCATTTAAATGGTCTGTTTGGGATATGTCTTTTAAAATGGGACATAGACAAGGGACAACATGGGTATCAAGGTCTTTTAAAAAGTTTCTGTAACCCTGAGTTGATGTTTGCCACTCAAAAGTTTTAAAAGAACTGTTCATGGGCGCACTAAGGACCGGTTTAGTCACTGTATTATACTACATCTAGACTGGTGAGTGAAATCAACGAAACAAAGAGATTGTTGACCTGATTCTTAGTGTGCTTAACCCATCAGTGACAGTGTTTCGTGTCTCTATTAAATACAAACATTAAGCAGTAGCAGGGAATAACTTGAGTAAAGACAGCCCTACTTTGTGACCCATACAACTCACAGCAAATGTTTATTTAAAATTATTTGCCAAGTCTTTTCAATACAGAAGACTACAGTGATGCATTTGGATTTGGTATCATCCTCAGTTGTTGCCTGGTATGATGGTTCCTTTCTGTCGCACACCATAGAAATAACATGCAGTATGTTTAAATACTATGGGCACGTTTGAATGAAAGGAAAACTATCTATTTGTACATTTAGCTTTGACTGTGCTCCTGTTAAGTCTGTAACTGTTAGTATATATTTCAGAGCCGGTTCATTTCCATCATACATCTTTGTGTTTCCAACCATGTTCGAGTTCACGTAACCATAAAGCGTTTATTAAGGTGTGACGCCCTTTTACTTTTATTTTCAAGTTTTCTATTAGGAGTGGAGGTGGCTGCGGGACAATCTGGTAAATTATATAAATGTAGATACTTTATTAAGATTATGTAAATATAAATAATTATTTTAAAGCTCATTGTCTTCCTAAAACGTAAGAGATTTTTATTTACCATCAAAACCCAAGTAAGACATGTGACATTTTCCACTGTTTCCCATCCACTTTTATCACCACTACATCACTGACATTTTGTTTTTAAAATATGCAAAATACATTGAGATCTGACTGGTTAGAACTTCTAGTTTAGTATTTAAATGGCAGGCAGCTAATCCTTTAGGAACTGGGCAGGTTCTCATTCGAGATGCAACTCAATAAATTTGAATTTAAATCAAAAGTTAATTTCGCTCCGAATTCAGTTTAAAACGTCATACCATATCGATTCACTACAAACAGAGTGATATATTTCAGTCATTTATTTTTCTTAATTCTGATGACTAAGGCTTACAGCTAATGAAAACTCAAAATTCCAAGACTAAGACCAATAAAGATTGGTTCTGCAAAACATTACAGGGCGTGGAAACTTCACACTTTACCTTAATCAACCCGGATTCTGTGTTTCCGCACATTTCTTCCGCAGTTTGAGACCTTGGTTTCCTAATGAAATGCAAAATGTATTTCTTTATTTTTTCCTTTCACCTGAAAAAAGGACCAGTCCATTTTTTTTTTCTTAATCCAGGTTGCCTCTGGTTCAGGAGTGACTTAACACAAAGAATGCTACAGTTATAGTATACTTTCTGGATATGTTTGTATGTGATGTGACACTCCGACGCTGGCTGCTCCATTTACTACCACGCTTTTTTCTTCCACTCAACTTTCTATTGATATACTTAGATACAACTGATATTTTTTGTTTTTTATGAGCTGAAGCCAGTATCGACAACATTCACAGAAAAAAACACCTGGAATATATTGGTGGCTAATTTCTATATTTGAGTTTCACTTTTTTGTATTGAATGACTGAAATAAATCAACTTCTTAATTATGTTTTGATTTATGCACCTGAATTTCTTGATTCTGCTTCTAAACTTCCGATCATAAATAGGAGAAGTGCATTAAGAACAAAAAATAGGACCAAGAACAAAGAAAACTTGGGATCACCTGCTTATGATTTTATTATCCAACAGTCAGATAATGTGAGGTAAAAAAGTTATAAAAATGTAAACAATCCAAGGCTGAAAAACCAATTGATTGACCAGTTTTGATACCAGTTGAAGACATTCAGACAAACTGAATAGCAATCTTTACACAAATCTTCCTTGTCTACCTTTCTGCACTGTAGTGCAGGTCTTTTTCATTTGCTGTTTCTTGTAAACCTTCCAATGTACAGACTTCAAAATGATAAATGAATGCAGTATTGCATGAACACTAATGCATGTATTATCAACTATGCAAGAGTCTGCAGCTGTGTAACATAGAATGCAATGCATGGCTGGTATATCCCATTGCTTAATTTGCACACCTTTCCTATTAAAACTTTCTCTAATCTTTATGGGTGCTCCCACCAGCCTGGTGGGTTTTTGTCATCGTTTCACATTTACCATTGTACACCAGCAGAGATAGTAGTATGGATGTGAAAATCTATATGTTTTACTATGTCGTCTCATTATCTACGACTGTGTATTGTGAAAGCCTTTCATTAGTTTACTTCAGTGAAAAAAAAAAATGTTTGCGAACCCCTATTGCCATTTACTCTGCTATATCAAAAATGTATAAAATACATTAAAGGAGCTAAATGCAATAAATAGAGATAGTAAATTTAGTTTTGTAATACAATACATACATATTTTAGTTTAATATTTATCACATCAGTTGTGCTGTGATTTTTTTTTTTGTTATTGTTGACTTAAATTTTTAGGAGGCCATTTTTTTCACTTGTTTGTGAACGTTTGTTGATTAATTGCATTTTTAGCCTCTCTGCAGCAACAAACAGGTCCACTCTATTGAGATTGAATGGCGTGTAACATATTTCCATATGCATTTTGCTGCTAAACTGAAGCTGGATTGAACCTTGAAACTTCGGTAGCAGCACCCTACATTTGAGTTACATACTTCAGTTCTGCAGGTTCTGTGGCATTTAAAAAAAACGCCCTGAAGTGGAGCTCTTAAGTTTAAATGACTTGCAGTGCTTTGAGATGGGCTTTCGAGGCATTTTTTTCTAAATGTAAGCACTACAGATGTAATCTACTAAAACAGTTCTCTAGCCTTAAGAAAAGTCACTTTTAGTGGATATTATGTATCTTTGGATGATGCAGAATATAGGAAGCTGTGGAATAAAGGAATGTCTTGAGTCTTATTTTATGTTAAGCTAAAAATCATTCTGAATACAGAGAATGTCTTTTTTTTTTCCACTTGTTTTTTTTTTCTTTACATTTTTATACAATCCTAAAGCTGTTTTGTAAAGAAAAGTCTGTCGCAAATGTTGAGATATGTTTACTTTTAAAGTCTGGGAATAGTTTTCTCCTTTTTCTCAGATTAATAACAGCTGAGTTGTCTGATCGTTGTTCTACATTACAGCCTCTAGTCCACAATATGCCTGTACATTTTTTTTTGTTATACTGTTTTGTCATTAGACAGTTTTAAGCTCCTAAGTCGTTCAAATTAAGTTAATTTATTTTTTTCATTTAGTTTTTTTCTGTCATTTGCACTTTTATAATATTTGTTTCGTCCAAATGGACAAATGTGTATATACTTGTTAGTCCATGCAAGTACAAAATTAAACTTCTCATCAAAATATTGACAGTGTCTGGACTTGTTTTTAAAGGATTTTGGAACTTGTATTTTTCACCACCAGGTGGAGCTTTCTGCAAGCAAACTAGCCTAAAGCATTTCATCATTCTTCATTTTGCACCTAAATTTGATTTGCTGGTACTGATATGTGGTTTGAGCATGTTTTGGGGATGATTAACATTGTTGCTGAAGGCTATTGCAATTTCATTTTTTTTTGAGGTCATAGTTTTCTGCTTTGAACAGGTTTTCTCACTAATGTTACTAAATCTATTGTACCAGCATGAAGCTCATTGTTGATATTGTATTGTACATTCCAACAACAGCCCCCCCGACATGTGTTTTAAAACCAGGTGTTTTAGCACACAATTATTGTTTTCCTGTTGCAGAGACTGTGTGTTATTGGAGATTTCAACAAAAAGCAACACACAACCATCTCTAAATTTGTGGACAGGATTGTTATTTCAGGCTTTTCCTGGTCACGCCATTTTAGAGGTGCAGGAGCAAGGATGTGCAGATGCAAGCATGTCTGAGCTTAGCTTTTTCCAGAGAAGAGAATAATAATTGAACATCTTTAACTTCCCAGTTTGAAATAGGACAAGCACAGTTGAGAAGTGCTGTTTGGAGATCACACTGCTGTTCCCCCATCTCATTGTTGGGGAATGTTTCCATTGCATTGCACAGAACAAAACCTGGTTCACATCTTAATGAATTGTTATTTGCATATATAGTAAATATGAAAAGGTTCAAAAACTACAGGAAGAGAACTGACAGTTGCAGTGTTTTCAAAAAAAATCTGGTGGAGATTTGTGGCTCGGAGTTAAAACATTTAAAATCTTTGAGAATGCCGATTGTATTTTTTAAATTTTATGTAGAGCTGTCTACAGTGCTTTAAATATAAATTGTACTACAGGAAACCTGAGTAAGTTTTGTCATTTGAAATTGTCAAAAAGTCTGTCTTATGCAACTTCAGAACATTTATGCAAGGGATTTCTGACTTGCAAAGTAAGACAAATTACTATAAGGCAATAACTATTTTTAATTGATTTCATACATTTTTATTTGAAAGGACTTTGGGGTGTCACTTCTATACATCACATATATTATAAATAACTTCAATATTCATTGTGTGCTCATATGTATAATACAAAAATAGCTCTAATTGGTTTATGAAATATGCATTTTGAAAGACTACTACATTTTTCCAATATTTATTATGGAGGCAAAATCCCTGAAAATAAAACCGAAAATAAATAGAAAGTTCATCATGAGCAATTTTATCCACATTTGTTGGAGTGATTAGTTTATATTAACATGTAACAATGCCAGATACTAACAATACGTGAATATCTTCAAAAATAATTATTTTTATGTTCTTGCTGTATGCAAGCATATTTTCTTTAAGTGAGTTGATATGATGATGAAATACTTTAAAATTACTATTTAAATCTTTTTTTTTAATGTGTCAAAAACGAAGCCTGCTCCTGATACCTTTAAGCAAAAGCAGTGTTTGATGTATCTTAGCTCCTGCCTCTCTGTTTAGTTGTCATTATCCTGTTTATGAATGCTATGAATCAGACCACACAGCCAACCTGGATGAGATCCACCATCAGCACCAGATGCCATTTTGCTCTTATTTCCCAGTGCTTTTCAGTGGATTCAAACCAGTATCTGACTCATCTCTCACGATCAGTTAAGTCCCCGATGGTGCGGTGGAGTTACTCTGACAATCCGCCTATGGTTTTATCTCCTTTGTCCCCTCTTTTGACTCCACCCTGAAGAGTGCAGAGAAATCAATAAGAATTGATTTTACAAGGCTGGAAAAGGAGGTTAGAATTCAAGGGAAGGACCAGGGGAAGACAGAGACAGAGAGGCACTAGCCGAGAGGTGAAAGACCCTAAGCATAATACATATGTGCTGGCACGGATAAAGGTCAACAACACAAACCTGTCTGTAACAACAGATTATTAGGTGCCTGCCCTAATAGTGGCGAGACCTTAGAAAGAAGGGAAATAATGACAGGTGAAAAACTGCAGCCAGAGTGCAAGAGCTATTAAAAAAACCAAGCATTCTGGACATTTAGCTCATAAAAAGCTTATTTTTCTTAATTTCTGCTTCAGGTTAGGAGTAATATTTGGTGACTCTTGAATTTTTCTGCCTCATAATTAACATCAGCATGTAGCTAATCCATCAATAGCAGCTTGCTTTTACTTTCACACTGCTTGTTTATTAGGTTTTTTTTCACCGAGTCAACCTTTACAGGAATATGTTCAAAGGAGCCTAAGAAATCATCAGACTCTCACAGCAGTAAGGAAGGGCTGTTTGATTTCTGTTGAAGGATCCGTCTGGGGCCCAGTGGGTCAGCGTGGCTGACAGCTTAGAGATTGATAGTTGAAATCTTCCCCAGGCGGAACAGTGTTGGACAGCATGACCAGTGATCCAAGACACCAGAGAAACAGGGCGGAGGTGATACAGCCGCAGATGCATTATATCCCACAGTGAAGAGTGTGTGTGTGTGTGTGTGTGCATGTGTATGGTCTTTTCACTAAAGGCCACTTCTCCCCACTTTCATCAAGACAGCTGAACTGTACTCAGCACATGAAGAGTAGGACGTAAGCGCCATTGAAAAACCATCAGAGACTCAAGATGGGTTAAATTTAAAAGTAAATGGGAAGCTATTTATCCCCCTCTTTCGTTCCTTGTTTTCCGTATTATTTTTTTTATTTTTTTTCTCATTCCCTGCTGTCATTTCCTCTCCTTCCTTATCTTGTGTTTTCAGACAAAGCAAATATCCCCAGATAGCACTGCGATAAAACACCACTCTTTCAGATTTCGATCAGAACCATCCAAACAATGGGTTGATTTTAATATAGATGTGTGCACTCATGAGCACCCAATCACAAAGCTGCTGGGGTGTTAATTTTTTTTGCAGTTTTTCTTCACCCTTAAAGGAGTTATTTGTTCAGCATCACAACAGCTCCTTTAAAAGTGGAGATGGACCAGAAAGCTTGGGCCCGGCTCACCTTAAGATGCCTTCAGCCGAACCTTAAAGCTTAAAAAAAAATCATATTTTCACACCACTTCTATCTGCTTAATAGAACCAGATCTATGTTCACTCTTAAAATATACACCAGATCAGTTATTTAGATGCACATAGTAATTATTCAGATCTATTTTTAAGATGAACATTGGATCAGCATGTCAGTGGGCTGTAAATCCCTTGAGTTTGCAGCAAAAGGATGGAGTGGGCTGTAAATATCCCATTTTTTTTTGTTGCTGTGGTTGTCTGAGCCGACAGGTGTAATGACCCTTTATACAGTTCAGGTGATTTCTGCTGACAGCACTTTCTATGTCATCGCAATTACTATGATAGCCTGTTTTTTTATGTTTGGCTGTGGGGTTTAAGAGAATCAAAGCATGAACCCATCAGTGAATGAGAGTGCTTCTATTACAGTTGTTGATGCATGGTTTTATATTACATCTTTGTAACATTAGTTAATACGGTTAAGCATAGTTCTTCAAAGAGAGAACACTAATTTGTGTAATAATAGGGACTCTGCTTTCCCCAGAAGGTAAAGAGTTTCAGATGGATGAAATTTTACCTTAGATATCTGAAAGACTTAGGAGCATTTTGGATAATCATTTACATTTACTTTATGTAGAGATGTTAAAATTGTATTTCCTCCGGAGAAAGTACCTCTGACTCAGTACTTTTGTGTTTAGCTGTTGTCTCTGATCTGGACAGAACCACTGATGGAACTATTGATGCCATTAACTTTGTGTATTTCCCATATAACCAATTTCAGAGTTAGGGCTCTGTCTGGCTTTGTTCTATGTCTCCCTCCTGCCATTTTAGCTCATAATGCCAGATGTTGCACACAGTCATCCTGGTACGGCTGCAGGTTTCTTCTTGTTCTCTCCACTGTTACCACGTTGTAGGAGAGGTTGCTTCAAATTCAAATGCATGATGCAGGGCATTTTTTTTTCATCAAATGGCATTTTGACAATTAGCAATTTGACTGTATTTTACTATGAAGAAATTATATATTTAATATAGAATAAATTGCCCTTAGGTGTGAATTGGTGTGTGCATGGTTGTTTGTCCTGTATGTCTCTCTGTTGCCCTGCGATGGACTGGCAACCTGTTTAAGGTGTATCCTGCCTCTTACCTGTAGACTGCTGGAGATTTGCACCAGCTACCCCGAGACTTTGTACAGACGAAGTGGCAGTAGAAAAGGGATGGTTTGTTTGGAATCAGACCACATGACTGAATATTTTTGTGTGTGAATTGGAAAATGTGTTTAGAAATGAATAAATTAGATTATTGGAGAATTTAATTGATATTCTATTTAAAACCCAAAAATACTTTTTTGAAGGTGCTAAAAAACATAATTTACTAATTTAAAGTCAAAAGTGGTCAAATAATAAATCTGCAGTGTTAGAAGCCAGTAGGTTATAAGAGGAGCCAAATAAAAACAATATAAGGAATGGAGCAGCATGATTATGTATATATTGCCCTTGAGGTGTATTGCACTTGTCCATCAGGTGTGTGCATGTTTTATGAATTCAGCAGTGAGCTCTTGGGAAGAAGCTGTTTTTCATTCTGTTCATTCTGACTCCGATGGTTCTCAGCCACCCTGATGGAAGGATGGTGACCAGGTAGAGTCCGCAGTGAGAGGGCTTCTCAAAGATGTAAAAGACCCAGTTTTCTTGTGTAACCTCAAGTGGATGTCATTCTGGTGATAGCTGAGAGCTTTTTGTTTTGTTTTTTGCCATCAGTTGTACAAATTCATCCTCTCCGTTGCACTGCAACTGGATTATGAGCACCAATACGATGAAGTGTTCTTAATAAGGCAGAGGAGCGGATTAACATTCAAACTCTAAGGGAATCCGTTGTTTTCCTGATGCTGCATATGGACATTTTTTGAAGCAATAAAAATCCAAGAAGAAATGGAAGAACTACACAACACCTGAGTGGGGAAACACACTTAGTCAAAGATCAAATTAACAAGTGCCACAGGAAGCTTGAGGCGAAAGACTCCAAAACACAAGACATATGACAATAATTCTGTTTGTCTTCACTTTTGTTCTTAAAACTACTATATTTATTACTAGATTTGGAAAAGTAATTTAACATGGCTTTAATATTGCACTTTTCTACAAGAACAAACAGCTTGAAGGAACTGTATTTTAAAAAGCAACGAGGCTCATTAATCCTCTTTACCATGATACATGGTTTCAAGAGCACAGCAGCTAATATGAATATAAAGCCAGATGCCCCCATATGCTGCTTTACCATTATTTATTTATGAATGAATATTCTCCAGCCACACTAATATATCCCCGGGCCTTAGGAAATGGGCTAATATATATGTGTTAAGCACGGTCTGGGATTCTTTATTTCCTGTCAAATCTATAAAAGTAGTACTTTATCATGTGGTTTTATTTATCTTTCCTTTCAGCCCCCCACAACATGCAGAAACTGCACAAGTGGATGTTTAATGAGAAGATTAAAAAAATACGTTGTTTATTGGAAGTGCAAGTTACTCCTTTGTACAAAGTGAAATGAAAAGTTGAGGGTCCTTGCAACCAACAAAAATGTAAATTATTGCGTCTGCCTGTAAATCAAAACAAATTGCTCTTTTAACGTTTCAAGAAAATAGAGCAACTTTAAAACAAGAAAGATGTTTGCATTTCTTAACAACTCTGGTGTGGATGCTCCCTCTTCATTGAGATGCTTTCATGAGCAACAGACTATTGTGCATTGAAGTGTGCTGACTGAGACACACAGTTCAAGTAGAAACATTTTCCTTCAGCAGACACAGAGACGCTGGTCAGAGTGGATGACAGATGGATCAAGCTAAATACAAGACAATCCTGAAAGAAGACCAGTTAGAGGCTACAGACATCTGGAAGCTGTGGAGGTTTTTCTTTCCAGCAGAACAACAATAGAAAAAAACATCTGAGTTACAAAGGAGGGTTTTAAATTACAGTATATGCATGTGTTAGAATGGTCCAGTCAAAGTCCATCCCAAATCCAACTGACAATCTATGGCAAAACTTGAAAATTGCTCATAGGATCCTCTCCTTCCAAGCTTACTGATTTTGAGGTATTTTGCAAAGAAGAACGGGTAAAGATTTCTTTCTCTATGTGCAGAGCTGGTGAAAACGATCACCTGAAGACTTAAGGCAAGAATTTAAGCAAAAGAAGGCTCTATAAAGTATTCACTATAAAATGTGGAAAGGTTTAAACGGTATTAATACTTTTCAGACATAGGCACCAGATGTGCTCATTTATATAGTTCTAAGATTTTTGTGTGTCCTTGAAGTAAACAATTAAGCAGAATCATTAACACAGTCTTAAGCAAGGGACAAAGTCATTGAGATTTTGAAAGCATTTACTTTTCACCGTTTTTCCTGGAGTGAAGATACTATTACAGACTGCATTTGTGCAATTTTCCAATAAGTCAAATTTCAATGTCACCTAATGCCCTTCTGTCACATTAATGACATTTTTTTGTTAAATAGCCAACCCCTCCGCTCTTCTAATTAACTGCAAGAATAGACCCTATCACATTCCCCGGACTGCCCTTTCCACCAATGAGAATAACAATGAACCTCACAGAATGAATTATGGATCACCCTATACTCTAAAGAATAATTGTGGCACTTTAGTACACAGAAAATGTTGGTGGCATTTTGAGCTGTTTTAGGGCCCAAAAAGATATTTAATAAGTGTACTCAAAGTGAGACATGAATCAACTGAGCTTTAAAGGAGAGCAGTGCCCTAATCAAAAGCATTGCTTCTTCTTCAGTGTTTATCATGTTTTAGGCTTTCAGATAGCCTAGTCTTTTTTGTTGGGATATACAAAACGTGAATATACAACACTTATCCGTGTTTGTATTGCCAGGCGGCCCATGGCTCAACGGTAGAGCAGGGCCACCATATGCAGTCCTCAATGCACTTGTCTTCATTTTGATTTGCAGCCCTGAGCCATTTGCTGCATCTCTGCCCTTCTTCTTGTCCAGGTACTAATGAATAAAGGCTGCTAATGCTGCCACAAAAAACATTTAATTTGTAAATGTGTTAATAACCAATGGACATTTTCCTATTTTATCATGTTACAAATTTTTAAGATTTTATGGAATAGACCGACACATAGTAAGGCATAATTTTAAAAGGAAGGAAAAAGGTAGATGGTTTTCAAAATGTACGTTAGGGGAATCGGATTAAAGAAGGCTGAATGCAAGTGCATTTGCTGCTTTTCAGGGTTTGTTTGTAAAGACAAAAAACAAAACATATTTTGATTTGTTTGTACTTCAAAGTTCAGTGCAGTTTTGTGTTTTTTTGTGTATGTGTGTCTAATCCCCAAAAATACATTGAAATTAGTTGTTATAACATGTAGCACATATGACCCTCAAAGGTTTGACATTCTAGCCTTTTATTTACTCCTAAACTTACACAAACGGTCATCTCCTGAATTTCAGGGGATCAGAACATAATTGTTAACTAGACAGGAGCTTAGACCTTATGCTGTTTCGAGCTTTCTAGCTGATAACATTAAATAATTTAACAATTATATGCCTATTTTGTGGGCTGCACGGTGGCGCATTTGGTTGCGCTGTTCCCTTGCAGCAAGAAGGTCTTGGGTTTGACTCCCAGCCACGAGCCTCTCATCATGGAGTTTGCATGTTCTCCCCGTGCATGCATGGGTTCTCACTGGGTACTCCGGCTTCCTCCCACAGTCCAAAAACATGACTGTCAGGTTAATTAGTCTCTCTCAATTGCCCTTAGGTAAGAATGGCTGTGTGCATGGTTGTTTGTCCTGTGTGCCTCTGTGTTGCCTGTGATGGACTGGTGACCTGTCAAAGGTGTACCTCGCCTCTGGCCTGTAGACTGCTGGAGATAGACACCAACTCCCCCTGTGACCCAGTACGGACGAAACAGGTATAGAAAATGGAGGGATGGATGGACGGCTATTTTGTAGCCTATTTGTAAATGACTGTGTCTCTTAGAAAAATATATGCTGTTTCTGCAGTGGTTAAGAATTTTGTGCTTGGAGTCTTGATCATTTTCAGGTTGAAGGTATTTAAAAAGGTTATTTTGGTTGCTTCGGGGCCTTGCAAGACAAGTTCAGTTAAGCTTATCACACAAGGGTTAGTTCAGGATCCTATGTAAGAAAAAGATACATTTTAGATTCTCATCACATATAAAAACAGTTTTTGTATCACTTTATATTTCCTTCTTTCTTATTTGTAGTATTGTAGAAAAAGTAAAACTTCCCATCCTGACCCAGTTCTTGCCCTGGAAATGAGAGCTTTCATCGCTTTTATAGATCCAAATTCTCCTCAAGAACTAATTTTGCTGTTGCTGTAAGGGATGACATGAAACCCACAACAGCTGGTGAACATTCAGCGCAGTGGGCTCCTCATAAAGGAAGAAATGTCAGCCTTGACTTTAAGGCAAGGTCCTTAAGTCTACCTCTATAATTATGATGTGAGGAAAACCATTAATGAATAAAATATCAAACTCTGCCTCCAGTGTGTAAACTGGAAAACCTCATGCCGACTTATGATGAGGATCTTAAAACTTCTACTTTCATGCATTTTTAATCGATGGAAAAATAAAGTGAGAGGGAAAGAAAAAAGACCAAACTTTACAAAAAAAAGGTATTTGAATGTAATGCAAAAGCAATTTACAGCAATTTAGTGTGGCTGAAATCCAGAACCTTCCTTGGGCGCCTCTTTTATTTTCATACAAGACTCAGTGAGTGTAATGAATCATAGTTAAGACCATACTGCAGTGTAAGCTTGGAGTTTAATAAACAGCCTGCAACTCATTGCTTTTATTCCTTGGGAACGTCATTGTACTAGATTACATTTTGCCATGTTGATAGCTTTCCCTGCTATTCCTCTCTGATATTCCCTCCCAACCTAGCCTCAAAGGATAAAAAACAACCAACAAACAGACCCAAGGAACCATGCTTTGGAATGTGAATGCACTGACCTTGGCTGGTGTTATCCTCTCGAGTGCTGAGGTTCTCGGTGGCTGAAGGCAGGAATTTAATCACTGCATTCTTTTTGTCTCTGAAACAGGTTCACTCTGACATTCTGGTGAAGGACGAGATATGTTTGGGGAGAGTTATCAGAGCCTACGCAGACACAGAACAAATTTAGTCTCCCTTGACTGTTTCATTCATCACCAGATGATGGATATTTATATCTGGTGCTGACATGGAAACATTCTTCTTAATTTTTCTTCTTGCGTCTGCCAGAAGTTCAGAGCAGAGAGTCAGAATGGGGTTACTTTTTAGATTAGTTAGCAACACCTGTATTGGTAATATTTGAGACCTTAATGGAAAACAGCTTCAAGTCATGCTTTACAGTTATAGAACATAGAAAAATAGCTTTTTTTTTTTGTTAATGAGAAACAACAGATTCTCAGAAACAATAAAAAAGTTTTTTCATATTCAGCTTCAAATTCTGTACTCCTTGTCAGACAGGAAAAGGAGCAAAAATAATAATAATAATAATAATTAGATGCTTTGGTTGACAAAACTGGATCAGAGACGCTGCTGGACTGCTTTGAATTGAAATGCTGGTCTTTGGTCCTGTAAGGTCTTTCATCTCACAAAGTAAAAATGTGACAAATCAAATCTTTTGAAATCAAAATGGTAATTACAGTGACATAAAAAGGTATTTGCCCCTTACAGATTTCTTCTGTTTTTGCTTTTTTTTGGTCACATTTAATTATTTTAGATCATCGAATAAATTCTATGAGACAAATACAAATAAATACACTTTCAAATCGAGGATTTCATTTGGTAATTTTACATTGCTGTGGAGGAATATTGGCTTACTGTACTTCAAATCGTTTTAGAATAGGACATCACGTGTTGCTTCGTGAGATCTTTTACCCTACTTCATGTTGTCAGGCAGGTTCTATTTTACTGATTTTTTATTCTACATTTCGTACAGTAATCAGACCTGGGTGTGGCTAGTGAAGATGAACTTGCATTTTATGGTTCAATACAGTTAATTCATTTCAGCAAAGGTGACTGATTTTTTTTTCCACACAAGGCCAGATTGGTTTAGAGAACCTCTTCCCTTAATAATTTAAATAATTTGAAAACAGCATTTTGTAGTTACTCAGGTTATTTTGTCTAATATTTACTTGATGATCTGAAACATTTAAGTGCAGCAAACAAGCAAAGAAAGAAGAATTCTGAAAGGGGAAATATTTTACTTAGATTAAATGGGTTTTTTTTGGCCATCTTTAGCTCCACATGTAAATTAGAAGAAATTATTTTCCTAAACTAGCTTCAGATTATTAATGAAGTCCAGATAATTTGATCTTTGTAAGAAGTCAAACATGGATTTCTTATACAGCTAATGACAGCTAAACTTACTATTAATAAATTTGCATAATGGCTTGCTCACATATGGACTCTTCTGGATCTGGACACTTCTATGGGATAATCCCTAGGAACTTGACATTCTAGCATATACTGTAGTTTTCCATTTTTCAGTTTATCTTAATTTTACCTTTCTACACTGTGAGATTTGCATTACTTTTAAATTCCTTAGTTTTCCAAGATTTTTTACTTTGCCTTCTCCATAATTGTTCAGATGCAAACTCAGCAATCTTTTTACATTCGAAAGGTACATATTGAATGTAATCTGCATTTAAAACTGACACTGTGTGAGACCCTGACCAAGCTTAGTTTTATCCTTACCTGAAACTGGTAAAAGATTGATTTTAATCTTTCAGTTTAAAAAAACAAGTTCTTTCATACTTCCCAAAGTTAAGGTTAGGCATAATCCTTCTGTATTTTCCTGATCTGCAACATTTGTATATAATTTGGATACCAAAAGCATGCACAAATTGTAACTTACAAAAATATATAACTTGGCAAAACTCTTGAATGCTCACTTTAAGGATCCAGACTTTCTGGGGCTTGTGGCCTGACCCTGATGAAGGCCACAACCAGGAACGTGTTAGTCTCTTAAGAAAGCTGATTTCTCACTACGTTGAGTGTTTCTGGACTCCTCACATTATCAGATATTTGTTCCTGTATATCTACCTTGGAAGTAGGTAAGGTTGTTGCAGAAACCTTTGAAAAGCTAAGAACACCCCTTGATCACATAGCTTGTAGAAGCACCCTTAGCAGACTCGTGATTTTCTGTATGAATTGATCAGTTTCTCACAATGTCGCTTCAGTTTATTGGCACTGGCGGATATCTGTTTCTGTGCAGCTCTCTTAAGGTCCCATCATAGCATTTTAATCGGGTTGAGATCTGAGCTTTGACTGGGCCATATCCTTACCTAGACCTTATTTTGTTTTCCAGCAGTTTTCCAGCAGTTCTTTTGCGTTGTGTCTCTTCATGATCAAGTTTGAGCTTAAGTTTGACCTCAGCTGTAAAATAGATGGATGTACATTATAAAATTATTATAAAATGCTTAGGTACATAGAGTTCATGGTCAACTGTGCAGGGCTTAGGTCCTGTTTCGGCAAAACAATCTCAAATCATCACTCTTCCACCACTGTGTTTGACAGTAGGTATGAGGTGTTTGTGCTGATTTATCACATTTGTTTTTTGCCAAACACAGTGGCAAAAAGCAAAACAAAACACAAGCTTCTTAGACTTATTTGTCCAAAGGACATTGTTCTGGAAGTCTTGTGGTTTATTCAGATCCAACTTAGCAAACCTAAGTAACTCTGCCATGTTCTGTTTAGAAAGAAGAGGCTTTTATAACTGTCCTGTCATTAACCTTAACGTTTAGCATCCTATCTGAGGCTTGTAGAGTCAAATAGCTCTTGGTTTTTTACAATATCTCTTAGCATTTCAGAATATAGTCTTGGGCTTGAAGTTTGTGGGAGGTTTATTCCTGGGAAGATTAGTGGCTTTCCTTAATGTTTTCCACTACAGAAAATATTGAATAAAAAAAAAACAAGTTCAAGTTGGAGAAATGGCCACCTGAGCTGTCAACTTGGTCCTTTCTAATCTTTCTCTAATTTAGAGATAACTTTTATTTCTGGAAAAAATGCTAAGATAGGTATTGGGATAATTTCCATTGTCTGGCTGGTTTCTGGAACAGTTTTTTTGCACAAGTGCCAGTGTAAAGTAAACTCAATGACTGAGTGAAAAGAAAGGAGACACCCTGGACTGCCTGCTCTTGCACAACCACCTGCAACCAACCTTCACTCTGTAGCCACGTTTTATGTGTAAAATGTTGACCATAGCCAGCCTTTTACTGACCTTTCTACATGCTTTCTATAGTGCATTTTATCCTGCCTCAGGATTTACTTGATTTCCTGCATTTTGAATGTTTGTGGGGTGGCAGAGCCAGCCTGGTTTTGTGAAGTTTTGTTAAAAATAAGTTACCATGAAAATATTTTCATTTGCCTCTTTCTTCAGAGCATGCTTTTGGGTCTTCCAGTCAACCCTAAAAGCACGGGATGTGTGATTATTCTAGATTTTGTAGCTAACAATGGAACTTAATTTTGTATTATATGATGCAAATGACATCAGATAAAGAACATAGAATGTGCTGTTAAATAAAATTAGACTGCACTTCAATACAGAATAAAAATACTATAAAGCATGGCAAAAACACTGAAATTGCAGTTTTACATCTATTCTTCCATAGCGTTTGGGGGTCACGGCACCTTTTTTTATTGTTTTAACTGTGAGTCAGTAACTCAGTAAGGCCATATCGCCATGCAGAGTAATTCATCTATTCATAATGCTACAACAATTACTAGGCTTATCCTTTCACAAGGCAGCAGCGGGTTACAGCGTACTCAGATTTCCAATCTGAAAATCCTTCTGACGTGTTTAAAATACCAAGCAGCTCAAAACTTGCAGCGACTGCACCTTTTTGCAAGCAAAGACTTACTTGAGTTGAATTAAATAACAGCAAGAATATGTCAGATGGGATTTACTAACTTCCCACTTCTATTTTCTTTTAGTTTCAAGTCTTTAAAATCTAACTCATGCTCCCCTTATCTCTCATTGCTTCTGTTCTATACTGTTGGATCATGTGACTGATCCTAGCTCAACATCAATGGGTGAATTGATACCTCATGCTGCTGTGATAAATAGCACAGCTGAGTATGTAAGATACCTAAAGCTTTCCCTACACAATATGATTTTTTCTCTCATCCATGAGAGAAAAAGCAAAGCGACATTGTTAGATTACAGCCGACAAGCCTTATTTTATTTGTCTAAATATGGGCAACACAAAGAGCTGAATACCACTAAAGATCTTATGTAGGGTGGTCTAGATAAAACAAGCCCCATTGTCCCATCAGCGTTATTTCATTTCTTTAATTCATTCAGATGGCAGAGGTTCAAGAGTATTTTTATATGGTTTTGATGTGAGGAAAGAGTTAAGCAGACTCTGTCATCTGAAAGCTATGCACCAACACAAGTAATCCTATTACTTTAACTGGGCAGTGTGCAATGTGCCCTGTGACTGGACTGCCCTGAAAATTAATCCCAAGCATTTAAAATCAACTCTTTAACTTTGAGTCTTTTGTGGAAAAATCAAACTTATTTCTGTAAAAACCAGATGTAGTGGCTACTCTTGCATGGATGGAGTAACTTGCTTGTGCCGCTCAATATAAAAAAAAGACTACCTGTAAAGAGGCTAAAACCAAAATAGTTTAAAGCCTTAATCCAAAAAGATTTTTGAGTCTTAATAGGAAATCAATAAGAAAAAAAATGCACTCATGTTGAATGGAAAAGAAGCACAGAAACTTGGTCTGGTTAGGATGTATATGTTGGTCTAAGTCTTTGTGTAATACAGCAAAAGGCTTCAAGTTACAAGACTGCTGCTTTGTCAAAGAGCTGAGAGCAGACAGTTTATGTAAGACTGGAGGCTTAAAGCTGAAAATATTATCTAAAGGGAGTTCATATTAAAAAAGCTTTAGCCCATTAGTATTATGGTCTTAAGATGTGCTATGTGAGTATAGCTGCTGGTGATGTGTGTTCACCCCTAGTAATATGCTTTGTAAAATCCAAAATTGTTACAATGAATTATCCACAATTTATTGCAAAAAACTGTTAAAACCCATCTGTGATCATCCTAAAAGTATTCAGTCTTGTAATTGGTTAGTAAGAACATTTTGTACATCTAAAGGCTATTGTGTACATAAATTCAGATGCTCCATATTTCTTATAAATAATATAGGACACAATGCTGCTGATCTTCTACACAGTACTGTGCACTCATCTCTTTAAAGTAAGACATGGACTTTTGATGAAATATCAATGAAAAACGAATCTCAGTCTGCTGAACATAGTTTATGTAAGACTTCTTGTTTGGCCTGGTTTTTTGCTTCTTTGCTTCTATTTAATTTCTGTTTCACTCAAATAAAGGAGGGCAGAGGACATGCTCGAGTGTTTCTGAGGACAGCTTCTCACCCTCTGTCCTGCCAACAAAGAACTTATGTCTTGGGTACATTATTTACAAGACACTTGCTGCATCTTTAATGTAATACTAAAGCCATATCCCCCGTGGACAAAAAAGTGTTCTCTCATCATCTGCAGTCACAAAGAAACGTAACAGATGGGTCCAATCTATGATGGATGTGGAGCATATGAAAAACAGTAGGGAATAAACATCTTGTGCGTTTGCCAATATGTTTTTTTTTTTTTTCCTAAATTAAGAGGTGTCATGATAATAGCACTTAGATTGCTTGAATCCAGAAAGCTTCTGCAACTGTGGTTGTAAAAGGATGCCAAAATAAATGTGCTGATAATCAGAATTTATGGAAGATATTAGGGGAGCATAGATCTTGATTGCAGTAGAAGAAATTTGCAAACAGGATGGACACTATTTAAAATGTAGTCAAGAAAAAAATTGCAATTCTTTGACACAGATTGTATCATGATGATGATTACCTCTTCTCTCACAAAATACACCCTCCCAATCTAGGCAGATGGTGTAGTGTGATGAAATGCAATGGTTTGCCTTTTAATTGCAATATTAACACTACTTTTACATTTAATAAATATATGTGTTTCTTTGAGACTTGTCAGATTAAAAGTGCTTTTCTAAAATAACAACCTTTAAGTAGATATTAAACATATTTTTCATTAAGCCCACATTTCAGCATAACATTTTTTTTTTATTGGTCTGATGTAATATTCTTATCCTAAATGTCTTGTTTTCTTTAGCTGTAAGTGGAAAAATTATTGTAATTAACAGAAATACAGGCTTTAAAACATCACACGTCTGTTTGTAAATAGTCTTTATAATGTGTTTTACTCAGTGAATTCAGTTGAATAAGTAAAATATATGAACTTTTCAGTAATATTCTGATTTATTGAATAGGACTGTATATTAAGAGCATCCAAAAAATGAAAATGCCACCTTAGGACTTTTGATCATCCTCCATCAGGTCATGGAGTAGCAAGTCCAGGAGAAAAATCCCAGCCAAGATCCCAGACAGCTAAACTCCCATGACCCCCTCAGCAGTTTGGAGATGACAGAGATCTTTCATGCAGCACTGACAATGTGTATCAACTATGATAGATAGCTTTACAATGGCCAGAGCATTAACTAAATAAAAACCATACATGATTCACTGTTTCTTGTTTTTAAAGTTGATTAAGCTCAGTAACTGCTTTTAGCCTCTGCATACCTAAACAGGAATTGATGTAGCTTAAAATGATGCAGAATTTATTGCTGATTCTGGTCTCACAGAGACATTTGTGATTTTAACTCACCTCTGTTAAACAGCTTACATCACTGGCAATCTGCATCTATTTTTCTACCTAGATGCTGAGATGAATAATTATTTTGTTAACCCCCCTCTCTTGGTTGCCATGGGGTTTTCAACCTTGTTAAAATGTCTGTCCACTATTCTTAATATGGAGATTAATTTTGAGGCTGGAGGCAAAGTGTCAAGAGTTGTCAGTCTCTATCAAGGCTACCTGAGAGAGGTCTCACTGTGCATAACAAAGTGGCCAATGAACTTTATTCACACCGAAGCAAGAACTTTGTCCACAGCAACTGGCTTTGTGTAGTTCAGAGTAAGTGATGCGGGTATGTAAAGGGAGAATGCACTGGTTTAAAGAAAATACAAAAAACACATACACTCATCATGCATGCTACATGTCACTTTACTTGTGCAATCAGACGTGTGAAACCAGTAGACAAGTGAGCAGCTTGTGTGTGGTTGGTGTGCAGGAAGAGAGCTGCTATTTGATTCCTACAGCTAAGCCTTGTAATTGTTTCATCATACCAGTTTGTGCTGTGACATCTAAATATTCAGTGTCACATTTGCTTTATCTGCATCTACTGGATATTTAATTTAAACCAAGACCAGGCAGCTCTATGCTGACAAATACTCTTTTTATACTCTTGATCAGCAGCTATAGGGTATTGTATTGTATTGACATTTTGTTCAGTCAGAGTCAGCTTGAGAAATTTCCATTCACAGCAACAATAATGATGATTTTGGTGAACAGCTTATGGAGTTGATTTACGACTCCTCCAGGCTGTCTCAATTTTTGGATATGTAGGACAGTGATTACACAACAATCTGTGAGTTTCCAAGTTGTACATGATAAACCTCAATGCTCTTATGGAGCCAGGTTACCCCGAGTCCCAAGAAGAAATTCAAGACATTGCTTCATTACACTGTCAGCATTATATAAGGCTGTGGCAATCAGCTTTCTGCAATTTTGTATACTGTTAGAAAGATTGAATTTTAATTACACAGAAATGCTTTACAAGTTTTGTATGTACTCTACCCAGAGTTTTACACATCTTAAAGGAATCTGTTAGATGCCCTGTGATGGGCTGGCGACCTGTCCAGGTGATACTGACCCCTCGCAGCACTGCAGAGGGTGACATTGGAGCTTGGGTGTCCAGTGCACATGTTTTGCGTGTCTGGAGAAGACCCGTGACTGTTCCCCCTGAGGCATTTTGTTGGAAATACTAGCAGGTTAACTGGTTGCTTGGGGTGATGGTGAGGGCTAAACAATCCTTATATACATAATGCAAGCGTCGTGTCCACATTCTCTGCAAAACATTGAGCTTGGTCCCAGTGTATGTTGGACTCAATCAGCTCTTGTCACCGAACATGTTTGAGTGGTCTATTGACAGGTCTTCAAGGCCTAGTTAGAGAGAGAAAGTTATCTGGTTTAAAATCACACATCTCATCTTTGCTTTTTGCAGCCAGTTCTATTGGCTTCTTCACACCATGACCTTCAGTGTGTGCTGGAGCAGTTAATGTGAAGTGGAAGGGTTGAGAGTCACCTCCTTTAAAGGCATGTTTTTTCCTCAGAACCAATTTCCTTGAACTGTCATTAACCCTGACTGTTTTGTGAGGGTTCCCACTGTGGGGTCCACAACAGGGCTAAGAGGGAAACTCCTCCCACTGCAGAAGTGTTGACCAATGTCTCACTCTACTTCAGAGAGTGGAGAGACTCCCACCATGAAAATAAAAGCCATAATTGTTCACTTCTACACGTTAGGGTACACTTCACTAACCTCATACAGAGTAGATGCAAACATCAATGGACAGGTGTAACTGTAACAAATTTTACATGGTCTCTGCCTCAGGTAATGCAGTTTCAGCAGTTTGGTGTTTTGTTCTCAAGTGATGGTAGGATGGAGCAAGAGGTGGATAGAGGTATTTAACTCTTGTCTGCAGTAATGCTTCAGTCTGTCATGGTAAGGAAACAGTTGAGTCAATAACCATAGCTTTAAAGTTACTCTGTTGTCTGCCTTCTCACCTATGGTCATGAGATACAGACCATGTCCATGACTGAAAAAAGTTTAACCTTATGAAAGCATACATACACAGTAAATATTTATACAAAAAACCCCCAAAAAACGGATTTTAAATTATTCATTTATTAAGGGAAAAAAATGTCCAAGCCAACCAGTGTGTATGTGAAAAAGTTATTGCACCATAAACCGATTAACTATTTGTACCAAACTTGGTGGCAACAATTGCCATAAAGCCTTTGTTGTCAGGATCTGCCATTTTGGGTTTTTTGTTAGTTTACTTTTCTTAGCTATTCTTCCTGGATTCTTGTGTTCATGTGTTTTACATTTTCCTGTTGATCTGTTTTCCCTTGGTTTTGTTATTTAGTCTAGTTTTTGGTCAGTTAATCATGTCCCTGCTTTCCTCAGCTCATTAGTTTAACCTGACACATTACCTCAGTCTCCCTGCAGCCCGTTCCTTGTTCCCCTTGATTACCCTGTCCCTCTGTTTATTGGTTATCCCTGTATTCCCCGTCTGTATTTAAGCTGGTTTGTTTTCATTGTTCCCCACTAGTTCCTCCTGTAAACTTCCTTGTAAACTCCCCTATATTCTTCCCGAGTTCCTCCTAGTGCATTTTGTTCTCCTAGTGCCTAGTGTTTTCTGTTTTGCCTCCTGTACCCGTTCGCCTTTGAATGACCTGCTTGTACTTTGTACTCTGTCTGCCTGCCTGCCTGTAAGTCTGTGTGCATCTACAACATTATCTACAACTTCATCTACTCATCATGCGGCCTTCTCGCCATGTTCTGCGCTCTGGTCCTACCTCCAAACCCTCAACCCTGACATTTGTGGCAACTGGCAATGAGTCCTTTAAATTGCTGTGTTAAATGGTTTCAAATGTACCTGCAGTTTGAGCTTATAACTGATTTCGATAGTGTTTTTAAACTCAAAAGGTGTGGACAAACTGACATTTTTATAAAACGACTGATATCCTTACATAAGCCATAAGCCAACCTTAACTGTGCACAGGAGTGGGCCGCAGCTGAGTTTAAAGGCGACAGCAAGGGAGTCACCCTCCTTCAAGTCTGAGGTTATTATAGATGTAGAATTGTTGCTCAAAAGGAGTAAGTTGAGGTGGTTTGGACATCTGATCAGGGTGCCTCCTAGCCACCAACCTTTGAATGGTTTGCGGGTGGCTTGCACTGAAAGAACCCTCAAACTGTACTTAAATATGACAACCTGTTTTGATGCACATTGTTCAAACGCAGATGTTTGCTAACTAAATGTTTGTTTCACCTGCTTGATATTGCTGAATAACAGATATAGCCAGTGTCAGTTTTACTGTTCAGGGTTTTATCAAAAACATCACTGTATTGCAATGTTTTGAATTTTACTGAACTACCTGAACAAGGATGAGGAATCCTCACAAGATTCCCAGACAAGGCTCTTAATTAATCCTCATGGACCCAGTTGCACACCAGCGATCCAATAAATTTATACCTCTATCTTCTGTAACGGATGGTTGTTAAAGAGCAAATGACTTCATAATTGTAGAATAACAGTTGAATCCCTGCAGGTATTGTACTAAACAGTCAGGAATGCATTAATACTTTTCTTGGCACTGATATTAGAATCCCATTTCAAGGTAGGTTGTTTGAAGCATTTCTTAGGAAAGCCTGAAGCATAAATATTGTTTGAAGATGTAAGATCAATTGTCTGCAGTGATCAAAAACTACAGCACTGCAATGATTCCTTTTGAAGTTTAAGGAAAGGCTGCTGAAGGCTTCTCATTTCAAACATTGCTGATTCTGTGACATTTCGTGACCCCTGCCAAGTATTATCATTCTCTAATCTGTTTTAGATAATATATGTACAGCATCTCACAAACTGTGTCCATTTCAGACACCATACCGTAAGGTTTTACAATCATAAAATTATTAACGATAAACTGCATAATAATCGTCAAGTCCATTAATTATTAACAGTTGAAACAAAATACTTAGATGTACTGCAAAGAAATGCAATCTTTTTTTGTCAATGTCTGATATGAAATCAGATGAAACTTTTTCTGTTGTAAGTCATTTAAGATAACTAAAATATGTAAATCTGCTTAATGCCAGAATACTGAGATATATACAGGGGTTGGACAATGAAACTGAAACACCTGGTTTTAGACCACAATAATTTATTAGTTGGTGTAGGGCCTCCTTTTGCGGCCAATACAGCGTCAATTCGTCTTGGGAATGACATATACAAGTCCTGCACAGTGGTCAGAGGGATTTTAAGCCATTCTTCTTGCAGGATAGTTGCCAGGTCACTATGTGATACTGGTGGAGGAAAACGTTTCCTGACTCGCTCCTCCAAAACACCCCAAAGTGGCTCAATAATATTTAGATCTGGTGACTGTGCAGGCCATGGGAGATGTTCAACTTCACTTTCATGTTCATCAAACCAATCTTTCACCAGTCTTGCTGTATGTATTGGTGCATTGTCATCCTGATACACGGCACCGCCTTCAGGATACAATGTTTGAACCATTGGATCCACATGGTCCTCAAGAATGGTTCAGTAGTCCTTGGCAATGACACGCCCATCTAGCACAAGTATTGGGCCAAGGGAATGCCATGATATGGCAGCCCATGGGCATGCAACAGTCTGGGTGGTACGCTTCTTTGGGGCTTCTCCACACCGTAACTCTCCCGGATGTGGGGAAAACAGTAAAGGTGGACTCATCAGAGAACAATACATGTTTCACATTGTCCACAGCCCAAGATTTGTGCTCCTTGCACCATTGAAACCGACGTTTGGCATTGGCATGAGTAACCAAAGGTTTGGCTATAGCAGCCCGGCCGTGTATATTGGCCCTGTGGAGCTCCCGACGGACAGTTCTGGTGGAAACAGGAGAGTTGAGGTGCACATTTAATTCTGCCGTGATTTGGGCAGCCGTGGTTTTATGTTTTTTGGATACAATCCGGGTTAGCACCCGAACATCCCTTTCAGACAGCTTCCTCTTGTGTCCACAGTTAATCCTGTTGGATGTGGTTCGTCCTTCTTGGTGGTATGCTGACATTACCCTGGATACCGTGGCTCTTGATACATCACAAAGACTTGCTGTCTTGGTCACAGATGCGAACTCTGGTATGTCACTCATAATGTTGTGTGCATTTCAATATTTTGAGCAAAACTGTGCTCTTACCCTGCTAATTGAACCTTCACACTCTGCTCTTACTGGTGCTATGTGCAATCAATGAAGACTGGCTACCAGGCTGGTCCAATTTAGCCATGAAACATCCCACACTAAAATGACAGGTGTTTCAGTTTCATTGTCCAACCCCTGTACATTCATGTTTTTTCTATCTTTCAATTCAGGAGCCTACAATAATTTCCCTCATATATGGTAGAATTGCCTTTTAAACTGTATTATTTTAAAAGTTCAGATGTCTTGGGTATCCTTTCACAAGCTTCTCACAATAGTTTAATGTGATTCTGGCCCATTTCTCCTGACAGAACAGATGTAGAGTCAGGTTTATAGGCTGTCTTGCTCACACACATCTTTTTAGCTGTGCCCACAGATTTTTAGTGGGATTTAGATACTGGGTTTATGTTTACCACTCAAAACACTGATTTTGTTACCCTAAGGCCACTTTGTAGCTCATTCTACAGTTTACTTATGGACGTTGTCCATTTGGAAGACACATTTGTGCTCAAAGTTTGACTTCCTTGTTGATTTCATGAGATGCTGCTTCAGTATTTCCACATAATGTTATTTCCTCATGATGCCATCTATTTGGCGAAGTGCTTCTGTCCCTCCTGCAGAAAAACACTCATACAACATCAGGTTACCAGCCCTGTACCTCAGAGCTGGGATAGTTTTCTCAACCCTGCAAGCTTATTGCTTTTTCTTCCACATGTAACTAAGGTCATTATGGTCAAACACCTTTGATCTGGCATGGATACAAGCATTTTATCCTAAAACAAGTTTATGTCTAGTACACAGAACCGGTCTCTTTCCTAGACATTATCTTCGCTGGATATGCCCTTGTTTGTTATTTGCATATAATTGTTTGAACAGACAAACGCAGCACTTTGAGGCAACTGGAAATTGAAAAAGACTTGTTGAGGTCCACTAGTGTCTTTATGGTATTGTGCTGGATTTCTAGATTTTTCGATGCTACTACACATGGAAGCAGTGTGTTTGAGGTGCTGCCCAAAGATGCATCCCAGCATGTGCCTCCATTTAACTCAGAACCTTAAAAACCACGGCATCAAGTAATTAAAGAATTCTCAAAAAAATCTTGCTCTTCTAGCATTTAGCAAATGGAAATAGTTTTTGTAATAGTAACTGAACAAAAACAGTACATGTTTAGGCTGATTTAATGACAGATATTGAGGAAAGAAAGTTAAAACCTGCGTTACCTTTGATATGTTTCTTTTCTGTTTGTTTGTGTTGCTCATCACTAACCTATTACATGGTTTAGATTTTTCTGTCTTGCAGCCATATAAGAGATGTCTTTGTTTGAGTTATGAACATGTTATTTGTTTTTATTTGTTTGTAAGAGGTACACTGCATATTCATGAACACAATGTAAATATGTGAGATTATAGCCAGAGGTAATTTACATCTCCAGCCTGTCAGCAGGCAAAGCCAACCACACAAAACCACACAGTAGAGTAACAAAAGAACAATACTTAATTGTATGAAGGAATTCATGCGTCAGTTTTGGACTGGTTTATCCAAAGGAAATTATCCTAAAAATAATGAAATTGTTTGATTTAATGAGGTTATCTTTTTAGGGAGAAGATGAGTTCCTGTGGCAACTCTCCACACAAGCCATACATGTTCAGTCTTTTGTTAATTCCATTGTCTTGTACTTTTAAATTGTGATGCCTGCCAAGAGTTAATAATGTCGTTCTTGGGTTTTTTTATCATGTCTGTAAGTCTTGCCACGTATGACATATTGGGGTGTAAACATTGGGACAGTCAGTCTTGACAACTATCTTCGATGTTTTCAGGCAGATACCGAAATTGTTTTTAGTATAGAATGAAGAGCAAATTGTTTAGGTCTTGTGCTCTCTGTTACATCTCACTCTTTTCATTTCTCAAAGCTATATACTGTTATTTGTTTTTATAAATTACATTTTGTTAGTTAAACTTTTTGTAACTCAGGATTATTTTCCTAATGGTTTTCAGTCACCTTTGGCCATAAAATATTTATGAATATTTATTTTACTTCAAAGGGTTCTTCAGATGTTCATTCAGGTGGAAAACACACACTTATACTTAGATGTAATAATTAATTAGAATATGCATTCCATTGAGGCTCATTTGTCATTCTTATCTAAAATTCTTGAGAAAATAGTTGCTAATCAAATGTGTGAGCATTTACACGGCAATGACCTGTTTGAAGAGTTTCAGTCAGGCTTCAGAGCTCATCATAGCACTGAAACAGCTCTGCTGAAAGTCACTAATGATATTCTTATTGCCTCAGATAATGGACTTGTGTCTGTACTGGTTCTGTTAGATCTCAGTGCTGCATTTGATACAGTCGATCATAATATTCTCTTAGAAAGGCTGGAATATGCTGTAGGGATCAGGGGAACAGCGCTAGGCTGGTTTAAATCTTATTTGTCTGACAGATTCCAGTTTGTTCATGTAAATGATAAATCATCTTTAAACTCCAGGGTTAATTGTGGAGTACCACAGGGTTCAGTACTTGGGCCAATTCTCTTTACTATATATATGCTTCCAATAGGTCAAATTATCAGAAGGCATAGGATAAATTTTCACTGTTACGCTGATGATACTCAGCTTTACTTATCCATGAATCCTGATGAACCCAACCAGTTAGATAGACTACAAGCATGTCTTCAAGATATAAAAACTTGGATGACTTTAAATTTTTTGCTTCTAAATTCAGACAAAACAGAAGCTGTCGTCTTGGGACCGGAGTCTTTAAAAAAGAAACTGCTTAGTCAATCACTTAACCTGGATGGCATTAAATTGACCTCCGATAATAAAGTAAAAAACCTTGGTGTTACTTTTGACCAGGAAATGCCATCTAAATCCCATATTAAACAGGTTTCTAGGATTTCCTTCTTTCACCTCTGGAACATTGCCAAAATTAGAAATATCCTATCCAGGAGTGACGCTGAAAAACTAGTCCATGCATTTGTTACTTCAAGGCTGGACTATTGTAATTCTTTACTATCAGGATCACCACAAAATGCAGTTAAAAGCCTTCAGCTGATTCAAAATGCTGCAGCAAGAGTTCTGATGAAAATTAAAAAGAGAGATCATATTTCTCCTACTTTAACTTCCCTTCATTGGCTCCCTGTTAAATCCAGAATAGAATTTAAAATTCTCCTCCTCACACATAAAGCCCTTAATGATTTAGCTCCATCATACATCAGAGATCTGATTGTTCCGTATGTTCCTAACAGGGCACTTCGTTCTCAGGCTGCAGGTTTACTGGTGGTTCCTAGAGTCTCTAGAAGTAGAATGGGAGGCAGATCCTTTAGTTATCAGGCTCCTCTCCTGTGGAAAGAGCTCCCGGTTTTGGTTCGTGAGGCGGACGTCCTGTCTACTTTTAAGGCTAGGCTTAAAACTTTCGTTTTTGATAAAGCTTATAGTTAGAGTGGCTTAGTTTATGAGGAGGGAGCCTTCCTCCCTCCCTGTTGGATGGAGTAAAGGGGAGTCAGGTTTAGCCTAAACCGGCTCAGTTATGGTTGACAGAGAGAGGTATCCTAATCCTTGTGGTTTTTAGTATAACAATGACTATCAGTGGGACCCTTTGTGGGGTGCCTTGAGACGACATTGTTGAAAATAAGCGCCGTTTAACTAAATAATCTGAACTGAAACTTTCTGTGTAATTATGCTGCTATAGGCTTAGGCTGCTGGAGGACATATTGACCACTTTCACCCTCTTCGCTACATTCTCACACCACTCTCCAATTTTGCATTATTTGCTGTTATTTCAGCTTTTAAATTTATTCTCTCTCTTTTCTCTTCCTAGAAGCTACACCTGGCCTGACTCTGTGTCTACCTGTGACACCTTTGTGGAGAGGGGCATCGTCCGAGCTTCTGCTGGCAACAAGTTAATGCTCAACCTCTACCGATGATCCACATGGCCCTGTCTTTTAGTGTTTAACCCTTTCTCTCTCCTAGACATGGTGATTGACTGAGCTTTTACTGTAACTAATTATATGTGCTCTCTTTCAGACTAACCTTGAAAACTGGCTCAGAGTTTATCTGTTCTTTCTTTCTAGGTGAAACGACTAAAGGAGCTACATACATTAACATTAACATTTACTTTTCCTTTCCATAGAAAGTACTCCTGGATCAGTGCTTCTTTGTTCTCTTTGTGTCTCTGCTCTGTTCTCTCTAACCCCCAGTCGGTCGTGGCAGATGGCCGCTCACACTGAGCCTGGTTCTGATGGAGGTTTCTTCCTGTTAAAAGGGAGAATTTTCTCTCCGCTGTCGCTACATGCATGCTCAGTATGAGGGATTGCTGCAAAGTCAACGCCAGTGACTGTCCACTGTCTCTACATGCTCATCCGGGAGGAGGGAATGCTGCAAGTCACTGACTGGATGCAATCTGCTGGGTTTCCTTAGACAGAAAAACTTATTATCCAATTTGAATAAATAACTAACTCTGACTGCACTGTTCAATGGTTAGGACTAATTGGAATGTATGTACCTGACTTTTGTGAAGTGCCTTGAGACAACATGTGTTGTGAATTGGGGCTATATAAATGAAACTGAATTGAATTGAATTGAATTGTCAGAATAAAAGTACCAATTTAAAATACCTTTAAGGCAGGTATTGAACATACTTCATTACTGCATTAAATTGTTCCTTTATTGTTCTGAGTGAGTGTCATAATCTTAAACGTGCTTTTAGCTGTGAAAACTAAAAAATAGTCATGTTTAACAGAAATAAAGGCTTGGAACCATCAGTCTGTGTGTAATAATCCATAAAATGTGTTTCACTCAGTTATATGAGTTATTGCAAAAAACTCTTTTCAGTAATATTCCACTTTATTGCCTATAACTGTGGCCTGCACAGTGGCACAGTTGGTAGCACTGTTGCCTTACAGCAAAAAGGTCTTGGGTCTGACTCCTGGCCGGGGGTCTTTTTGCATGGAGTTTGCATGTTCTCCCTGTGCATGCATGAGTTCTCTACGGGTACCCCGGCATACATGAGAAATGTATCTGAAACATTTGACTGGTAGTGTATATACTGTATATATGTGTAAAAGGACGCTGCAGTTTTAGAAAGAAAAATGGAGAAAGCAAAACAATCATCCATAGAACTGGACAATTCCCTTAATGGGTCTACAGGTTATAGCACTACCTGCAGCTTATTTTGAGTTATAATAAAATTGCTTTTAATTTTATAGAGATGGATCATGATGAGTATATGCAGGTTTTAATTGTTTTGTTGGTAAATTTGTGCATTTGATGCCCGGTAGAGATTTTCCACTGAGCTGCACCTCTGATTACTACATAGATGTTGGTTTTATTACAAATATTTAAACTTTTAAATACACAAAGCCTGTTATTGTGAAGAAGTCAAACACAATCTCAAAACTGAAAAAGAAAACATATTATGAATAAATCCATAATTTTGCCATCTTTTGAAATCATGTGCAAAGAGCTGAAAAGGTTTTCGTTTATGCTCTTTCAAAGTAACAATACATTATTCTATTATTTTCTTGCTAAAAGTAAAATTTTAACAGCTTCTCTTGAAATCAAGTCACTTCAAATTGAATGACTTCATACACAATGAGTCTTCGAAGCTTGTAAAAATGGGCACTGCTTAGTGGTTTTGTGCTTGACAGAAAAATCTTATAGCTATATGCAGAAAACAACAAATCAGTCTTTGAGGCATGACAAGTTGCAGTACAAGTGTGCAAAGAATGCAGGAGGATTAGTAACGTTTGCTGACATAACTGGGACTTACATTCATCTCCACTGGGATTGTCAGTCTTTGTGTCTTACAACATCAAAGATGTTTCAGCCTTGAAATATTAAAAGTGCTCCATCAACATTACTCAGAGTAAAACAATGCAGTTAAAAAAAAACCTTCCAGGAATGTGAAATAACAAGAAAACAAAAGAAAGGTTGCATCAGATATTTCAGTGGGCCAAAAAATTTTAACATTTTAATCCTAAAATATGATGATGAAATGAGTCAGAAATTAGAGTTTATCCTTTAATTGCTCAGTTGATGATCTCCTCTACAAATACAGAAACCTTTATAAAGACCCTTTTTAACTCTGGTAAGTAAATCCTTTTTTTTTACAAGAAAAAAAAAACAGCAAAAAAATACTGCAGATCTGGAAACTTACATTAGATTTTCTTCCTCTGTAGCAGAGTCATTTCTAACATTACTTGTGGACTTGTGTGGATTTTAAAAAACCACTGTCAGTTATCTGTAAGAGTGATGATTTGCCACACACTGTGAAGACCAAGTACGTGCTGAATCTTTTTTCTTCTCTCTTTCTGTTTCTGGAAGTTGTGATGGCACTTTACACACCCTAAAATCACTGCCTGACTTGAACTGAATGCCTTTTTCTTTTAAACGTGGCGTTGCTTTCACATCTTTTTAAGGAGTTGAAGGTTTCAGAAATATGCATATGTTTTTGCACAGAATAAATTACTTTCGTGCTCGATTCAAAGGCTGGTGTTGGTACAAAAGAAAGATGTAGAAGCCTTCCAAAGAATGCATGGGTCTTACTTTCTGAGGTCACGCTAATAACATGATTATTACCAACAATCTGTTCCATAGAATCAGAGTACTAATCAATCGTGGAATGGAGAAAAACAATATTCAGTGACAATTTCAGACAGATTTGAGGGTTACACGTTTCTGCTACTACTTTTTTTGTTTTAATAAAAAAATTTTTTTTTTAAATGCAGTGTTTTTCTTTAAAGAAAAAAAAGGATTTCCAGTTGAAAAAAACAAACATTTAATTTTGGGGTGAAGATTTCAGAAAGCACATCTTGCTAGAGACTAAAATTCACATGGATTTTCCAGTATTTGCTATGTCAATTTCAGTTTTTCTGCTGAGGTAAACCATTTCCCTTCTAAACTTAGGCATTTGCATTGCGTCAGTTTAAGCACTTAAGTTGCATCAGTCCAACATCCTTCTCACAGTCACGTCATATACCTGTCAAAATGCTGGAGCAGTGACACAATTTCATTTTCTGTAAGCAGCACACCCACTTAAACAGAAAAGATAACCCTGGATCTAGTGAAGGCCAGATTGGCAAACTAGGTGTTAAGTGTATCTCAGTTCAGGCTTAACTAAGGGGGACAATGTTTTGATAATTGAAATCCAAAACTGTTGAAGTAACTGACATTTACTTACATAAAACAACTGATATAAACTTTATATAAGTCATGACCTTTAGTGTGCACTGGAGGAGTGAGTGTGAAGCGGGCAGGATGGGAGTCAGCTACTTCAAGTCTGAGTTGTTGCTCCTCTGCATTAAAAGGAGGATGGATGGATGGATGGATGGATGGATGGATGGATGGATGGATGGATGGATGAACTTGAACAAATTATAATATCCAGTATGTTTTTAAGTTTTTCATGTTTAATGAACAAATAAACACGTTTGGTTTGACAGATGTTAGAAAATGAGATTTCTAAACTGATCTGAATAACAGTTCAACTTTCAAGACGAAAACTTTCTCTAATGATCACAGCAGTATTGCATTGTGTCAGCTGCTAACATCTTACTCTAGGAAATCATGCAAATCATGCAAAGATGCCACAAAGAAGTCCCGTTGTCTGATCTAGCCATAGTTTAGCAACATACATTTTAATATTGGGTCATGAAGAAAACTCTTAACTGTGTCCAGTACGCAATAATATGAAGAAACGAAGGTTAAACATTTACCTTCATAGACCTTGGGGCAGAGATGTCGATGAAATAAAACAAATAAAAAGATTTCTTTCTGAACACAAAGATAACTCTGCATCATCACTGGGACACCTAAATGTTTATTTTTTTCTCCTCTTTCCTAAAGCTTAGAATGCATTAGAGCAAAAAAAAGGGGAATGATGTGGGTGAGCAGATATGATTCATGGGGCCAAACAAACAGTGTGTCCTATGGCTGCTTGTTAAATGTTCTGAAAATGGATAGTGGCATTTCAAAAATCCTAGAACTCTGTCATGCATTTTTGCACAGAAGAGAGCTGAGCCTACTTGCCATGGACTGCCAAGACAAAATGATATGTCAGAACTGTAGGCCCACATGGTTCATCATGTAAAGGTCACACCTATCTTGCAGAGAGGGCCTGATCAGCACCCTAAAAGAAACACTATGTTAGGTGAACAGGAACTGCATTTTATGTCCCTGCAATTTGGTGTGGATTAGCGAAAGAAGCAGCTCAGTTTGAAATTCTCATTGACCTCTATTTTGCATAGGAAAGCATTGTCAGATCCCATTTTTAAACAACTGCCAGTTTAAATTCCCCTTAAGCTGGCCAGCCAGTGCTGTCACAAATAATGCAGCAGGTTTAAACCCAGCATAATGACATGTTACTCACTGAAATGCTGATACTGTCATCATTCAGACAGCAGCAGCACATCATCAAAAATGTCTCACAAGCTAAAGACTGGGATTTCTATTATTTTTTTTTGCATAGCATCCTATAGTTCTTGTTTTATCTAGAATATTTTAGTGTTTGATTTGCAAAATGCAGCTTAGTAGTGCTGGGTTCTCATAAAAAAGCAATCATTTCTTGGAAAAGGCTTCTGATAGTTGAGTTGCTTTACATGCCATTGGTTTTTGTCTAATAATCCCCCAATAGTATAGTTAGAAATACCTGTTCTTCTGTTGACAACAATCCACTTACTCAACAGAACTAAACATTGATTTTTCTAATGACAATACTCAAAATTGACTTTTTTTCTTGCTTTATCTAAATATTATAGTAACACAGGTAAGAGAAGGCTGCAAGAAAAGATTAATCTAAAATAAAAAAAAACAAGTAAATTCTTGGTTTATTGTATTTAAGCCCCTTTCCCATGGGGGCCGGCAAATCACGGGCCCATACAAAGGGCCCTAAAATGTTGGACATTTATTAAATCCATTTTGATTTTTATACAAAAACCAAAATTTGAAATATTTTTTTTTACGTATCTTTTTTATATATTTTTAAAAAATCACGGGTTTCCTGATCATGACAAAAACAAAAAAAGGCAAATTGATATTAAACTTATTTTTAAATTGATATTAAAAAACCCCAAAAGACACTATTGACAACAACACACCTCAAACTACTTTTACTGTTTCATGCGTAGTGGTCATTAAAGAAGGCAGCTGTTTAAGGGCAATTTTTTCGGGTGTATGTGTAACTTCCAACAAAAGCCAGTTCTTTTTGGACCCTAGCTGTCAGTCAAATTCCCCTTTTACTGAGAAACAGTATAACAACTTTAAGAAGAAAAGTTTATATGCCCTTCCCGAACAGAGCCGGGGCCCACGGGACAACACCAGTGAAATGAAGTTACGAACAATATAAATAAAAAGATTCACATTAAAATCGTGACATATAAGCCTGACAAACAAAAAGATTGTCAACTGGTTTTTAAACGCGTCCCCGGAGTCAGCAAAACAAAACAAAAAAAGTTTTGGAGGCAAACTACTCCACAGCTTTGAAACTAGAAGGCCCTGTCTCCCTTAATTTTAGCATTGAATGAGAAGCAACCAACATATTCAGAGGTTGGGATTGAAGAGTACAAGCACCAGTATCTTTGATGAAAACCTCTAAGTGAGTACTTTTTAAATCTCTTAAAAGCCATTTTAAAACAGCTGTGATATAAATTAATTTTCTGGTTTTAGTGAGAGGTCTGGCTGATGCATGTGGATGCCTTGGAGTTGTAAAAATGATGATTTGTCCTGTCTGGTAAACAGGGCAAATCAGCATGATGACAAAAATGCATTTACACATTTTTCTGAATCTGTACAGAAAATTGTATGTCATATTTTAGAAATATTTCTTAAATGAAAGAAAGAAAGTATGAGAGATATATCTAATATGTAAATCAAAGCAAGAACAGGAATCAAGTTCAGCTCCTACATTCCTCACATTGGACTTGGTTGTTGAGCAAAAAGAGACTTAAACCTTTTAAGTTCACCAAAAATTCAAATCCACATAAAGTCAGCCATGCAGAGCACCTCACTAATGAATTCACAGCCATTTTATACCATAACTACCTTATAGTTAAAAAAACAACATTAGGACAGCAGCTAAAGACTAATATAACTGTTAAAACGTTGAAGTGCTGAATTTATGCTGGGTGCAATTTACAATTAATCATCTGTCCTTAAAATTGGACACCATGCATCACTGTTATTTTTGCTCATTAGTTTAACTGAGTGACTCACACATTGGGTTTTTTCTTTTATAGGGCTAATATGCAAAGAGCTAGGAGGGTATAAGAGTTAATACAGTGTCTAAGTTAAAATAAGGATAATAGTGAAGGTAATGACTGTCCCTCAGAAAATGACAGACTGGGACACTAGGTTTAGGGCCACAGTAGAGCTGAGGATGCAAATGGAGATAAGGATGCTGAGAAGGTTGAGGATTTGGAGGCTCAAAAGGACTTGTCTCAGTGCAGGAGCTTTATTTTTTTAATTTGTACTTACAGATCATACAGTATCATTGAGTTTACTCATTACTTACATTGCCTTCGTTTTAGTGCCATGAAAGTATTTTGTTGTTATTGAGGAAATTATTTTTTTCTAAAACCACAAAGGTCAACAGGGGGAAGCAGGGAGGGTCATAGGAGCCAGAGCAAAGAGCTGAATGTGGGAGGAATGAGACAGGAGCACGTACAGAGAAGAGGCTAAGAAGTCATGCCCAAGATCATTTCTATCATTGCACTGAACAATATTGTAAATAATAATAATAATATTTCTTTATGTTTCAGCTGGCAACAAGTTATTTAATCCCAACTGGTGCAATGAGTTGCTTCTCATTTCTTAAACAACCATGTCGAAAGACACATCCTGTGGTCGTGGAAAAGATGTCAGTCTGTTTCAGAAGGGTCAACTCATTGGCATGCATCAAGCAGAGAAAACATCTAAGGAGATTGCAGAAACTACCAAAATTGGGTTAAGAACTGTCCAACGCATTATTAAAAACTGGAAGGATAGTGGGGACCCATTGTCTTGGAGGATGAAATGTGGCCAGAAAGAAATCCTGAATGATCGTGATCGGCGATCACTTAAACGTTTAGTGAAATCAAATCGAAGAAAAACAACAGTAGAACTCCGGGCTATGTTAAATAGTGAAAGTAAGAGCATTTCCACACACACAATGCGAAGGGAACTCAAGGGATTAGGACTGAGCAGCTGTGTAGCCTTAAGAAAACCACTAATCAGTGTGGCTAACCCGAAAAAAGGGCTTCAATTTGCTAGGGAGTATAAAGATTGGACTCTGGAGCAATGGAAGAAGGTCATATGGTCTGATGAGTCCAGATTGACCCTGTTCCAGAGTGATGGGCGCATCAGGGTAAGAAGAGAGGCAGGTGAAGTGATGCACACATCATGTCTAGTGCCTACTGTACAAGCCTGTGGGGTTGCTGCAGTTGGTCAGGTCTGGGTTCAGCAACAGTATTTGTTCAAAGAATGAGGTCAGCTGACTATCTGAATATACTGGATGACCAGGTTATTCTATCAATGGATTTTTTTCTTCCCTGATGGCACGGTCATATTCCAAGATGACAATGCCAGGATTCATTGCAGAAGCTTATCGAAACAATGCCACAGTGAATGCGTGCCGTAATCAAAGCTAAAGGCGGTCCAACTAAATATTAGAGTGTGTCCTTTTTTTTTGGTGGCGACTTTTTTTTCGCCAGGCAGTGTATGTTTCCAATCTGAGTAAAAACACTGGAAACACAATACAAACTGCATCTGATCCTCAGCTATTTTGGTCTCAAATCTGAGCAAAAGTTGCTTGCAATCATGGGATGAGTAATGCACATTATATGTGTTTCTTGAAGATCTGTTTCAAACACATTTTTACTAGGTGATTATGCTTCTATAGCAGTGGTACCCAAGCTTTCTTGACATGAGTACACCCTCAGGCATATGTGTTAATGATTTTCTAAAAGTAGAACGCAACACAACTGATTATTCAATGAAAATCATTTATTTTTAACTCAAACATTTAGTTCTCAGACATGTTATTCTTTTTTACTCAAATTACACATAAAGATAAATAATATGTTGCCTGAAAGTAAATAATCTAAATATAAAATACAAAATCAAAATACTTAAAACACTTGTCTTTGTTATATATTAAACAAAAAGCTGGAATGACTTTGTACGAGTCCTCTAGAAACATACATTTAAACTTCAGGAACAAAATATTTAACAAAATAATATTGAGACTCACTATGTCAGTTTTACTTTCTTTTCATCATTCATCTGAGTTTTTATGAGACACTTGAGCTTGCTTGTCTTTGATAAGCTCTGATAGTTCTGGGGGCAGTGTGGAAACAGCTGTTACCAAGCTGTTCTCTACATCCAGTCTGTTCCTCTGCTTGGTTTTGATCTGTGTCAAAGCTGAGAAGGTCACCTCACACATACAAGTATAACCACAAGGCAGAAGTTCAATCAGTGCATGTTTCCCAGTTCAGGATATACCTTCTCCACATCATACCAAATCTCAGTCAATGTCTTCTCAGCAAATGCCACACTGAGCCCACAGTCAGACAATAAATCCATCAGATGCTTCTGCAGCCTTGCAGGAAGGTTGTTGTTGCTCTCACTCAAAATAAATGGGTCCCCCACCCTAGCTAGTCAATCTGACTTTTTGTCAATGTCTAGAAAATCCTGGCTGAGTCAGTGCAGATTTTGGACAGATGTGTTGGCACCAATTTGACCACTAGACCCTGGCAACATCAGTGGTGACATTAAGTAGTGGGAAACAGTTCACGTCTCCTTTATCACATAACTTCTATCATAGTTGGAGCATTTTTGCGAATTATTTCGCTTTGTCATACATTTTCAGGATGTCTGACTCCTTTCCCTGAAGGGATAGGTTGATTTTCTTAAGTTTGGTTAACACATCAACAAGATATGCCAGGTGCGCCTCCAACTTGGCATTCCTAAACACCTCAGCATAAGGATGCAGATGCTCCGTCAAAAACACAAAATTCTCACTGTGAAGTTCATTAAGTCTGAATACAATTTTCCCATGTGACAGCCAGCCAGCCAGCTGTGAAGCAATAGCTATCCATGCTATGCATGACAAAGAGTTTCAAAAGAGTTTCAAACATCTTATGACTGGGATTGAAATTTAACATCTTCACAGCATTATTCAGAACTGTACTTAAATCAGGACTAATTCTCTTACTAGCCAGTGCTTTGCGATGATAATACAATGCATTTAATGTCGAGATTTACCTTTTTTATGTCCAAACAGCCCCTTCATGCTTCATGACATTGCAGCCGCACCTTCAGTACAGATGTGGGTGCAGGATTTCATGAGATCATGTACTTCAAAAAATCTATGTCTAACCTGGGACATTTCTTTCCCAGTTGTCCTTCCTGGCAGCCCTTTACTAATTAAAATAGGCTTGTTTATGTCCAACTCATCTTTGTAACGAATGAAGGCCAGTAGCTGAGCTATTTTACTCACATCTGTCATTTCTTCCAACTGCAAGTCAAACTGACCAGCTTGTTTTATTTTGTTCACCACTTGTCCAATAATATTAATTTATCATTGATCTGATGGGACACAATGTTGTTTGACAGGGGAACATTCTTGAGTGTGTCAGCTACTTTCTTGTTGATCACAATTTCAGCCATAACAGTTGCTGGAGGGAGAATGAGTCCTTCAGCAATTGAGCGAGGGTTTTTTTATTTAGCCACAAGCAGAGATATGGCGTAGGATACCGCCAGTGCTTTGCTTGACACACATGTGGCTTTCATCATTACTATCTGACCTGACTTAAATTCTGACAGCTTTCGTTTGTAAAAAATTCTCTTTTACCAAATGTTTGGCGCTTTGTCGTCGCTGTAAAATGGCTGGTTTCATTGAAGTATTTGCTAGGCTTTCATAAATGTGTACTAGGCTTTCATAAATCTTTCATTTCAATTTGAATGACTTAATTCAAACACTAAGAAAAAAGTTGGAAAACACAACAAATAGACACATCTTAATGGTTTTGTGCATGACAGAAAAATCTTATAGCTATATGCAGAAAACAACAAATCAGTCTTTGAGGCATGACAAGTTGCAGTACAAGAGTGCAAACATTGCAGGATGATTAGTAACGTTTGCTGACATAACTGGGACTTACATTCATCTCCACTGGGATTGTCAGTCTTTGTGTTTTACAACATCAAAGATGTTCCAGTCCTGAAATATTAAAAGTGCTCCATCAACATTACTCAGAGTAAAACAATGCAGTTAAAAAACTTCCAGGAATGTGAAATAACAAGAAAACAAATAATTCAATTCAATTTAATTCAAAAATACTTTATTAATCCCAAAGGGAAATTAAATGTTGTTGCTCATATTAAGCAGGTTTCTTCAAAGAGCCGTTGTAGATGCTGATGACTGTGGGCGGGAAGGATCCTGTAGCGATCTGTCTTACAGCAGATCTTAAGAAGCCTCTGACTGAAGACACTCACGACACGTCAGGCTCATGAAGAGGATACTCAGGGTTCACCATAATTTTCTTCATTTTATGAATAATACTTCTTTGCACAGGGCTGCATGGTGGCGCAGTTGGTAGCACTGTTGCCTTGCAGCAAGAAGGTCCTGGGTTCGATTCCCGGCCGGGGGTCTTTCTGCATGGAGTTTGCATGTTCTCCCCGTGCATGCGTGGGTTCTCACCAGGTACTCTGGCTTCCTCCCACAGTCCAAAGACATGCCTGTTAGGTTAATTGGTCGCTCTAAATTGCCCTTAGGTGTGTGAATGAGTGTGTGCATGGTTGTTTGTGTGTTGCCCTGCGATGGACTGGCGACCTGTCCAGGGTGTACCCCGCCTCTTGCCCATAGACTGCTGGAGATAGGCACCAGCTTCCCCACAACCCACTATGGAATAAGCGGTAGAAAATTACTGACTTCTTTGCACAATGATCTCCAGAGGTTCCAGAGGAGTCCCCACAACAGAGCCAGCCTTCCTTATCAGCTTGTTGAGCATTTTCAAGTGCCTGGCTCTGATGTTGCTACCCCAGCAGATGATGGTAGAAGAGATCACACTCTCCACAACAGACTTATAGAAGACATGCAGCATCTTGCTGCAAACAATGAGGGACCTAAGCTTCCTCAGGAAGTACAGTCTGTTCTGCTTGTCGACGGCTTCACAGTTGCATCTCCACTCCACTCTGTTGTCCAGGTTAAAGCCGAGGTATTTATACTGCTCCACCACCTCCACTTCTTGTCCCATGATAGAAACAGTGTTTGACCTATTCCTGTCAAAAACTGCCAAGAGAGTGAGTGACCTATGAGACATCTTTGATGGTTGTGGACATAGCCTGTAAGCCTAACCGTAGATCAAAAGTACTAAATAAACAAAGCTTGTTTTACTATTTTATTTAGAGGAATGTTGAGTCTTGCTTTTCAAAATCTACCAAATTTTTTAAGATATCCTCCAAAGTCAACCTATCTAATAAATATAAGATCTGCGGGAATTCAGAGCAAATGGAGTTTGAAACTAATGTCAACTTGTCCAAACTTTGAGATTGTTCTGTAAAAATGTCACACAAACAAACAAACAAAAAAACTGCTGCAAATCCAATCTGTGAAACAAAAGAGTCATTAGATCAGAGATGAGCTGAAGTGAACTGCAAATATCTTAAAAAAATTAATTGGGATGGGAAAGGTATATGAGGGTCACTGAAAGGGGAGATGAAAACAGATAAAGGAATGAGACGGACCGATACTGAGTGAGTAAGCCCATTTTCATTGAAAGCATGAAACTAATGACACAATGGAAATGCTTTAGTAAGTCACATTACACCAGAGCCCAGCAAGTATGATTGCAAAAAGCTTTGCCACAATCTATGATAATTTCCCTCTGAGACCTTATCCCAGGCAGACAGAGGCAATCTCAGTGGCTTTGGCTTTGCTCCGATTATTGTCTCCTGTTCTCCAGAGTGAGGCCATTAGTTACACAATTACAGAGAGTTATATTCAAGAACAATTTAGCAGTTTTTTTTCCTTTCACAATGCCTACACATTAACAGTCAATGAGGCAATATATCAGCTCAGCTCATTCTCTATTCATGTGTATGACACTTATGGCATTAACTCACACCTTGAAAACAACCACGACAGCTTTATGCTTGTTTTATTTTCATAAATCCCCAACTGAGAACAACAGATTACATCCAAACAAGCAACACTAAATTACATCTGCTGTGCAAATTTTGAGTACTTTTTTACAGCACAAAGCGACTGGATTTAGTCCAAAAGAGCAAATGTAAAACTCCGATATGCATACTCTAGAACAAAAACTGGCATCTGAAAGTACTTCCACAAAGAGCAGCAATAAGAAATGTATTATTTCGTATTGTTTTGTCAGATTAGAAATACATAAAATCATATAAAATATGAACATAATCTTTATGTGGAGCTTCAAAAAGGTAAACATTTTATGAAATACTATGTATTGGGAATGTTTTATATACAATAAAAATACATATAACCATGTTTTCTCACTGTCTGACATTGAATCTGACCAAATTGTTCCCGTTTTTCACATGAATTAGTCTCTTTATGCAGTGTTTGTAAATATTTCGTTTGAGATGTATGTGGTGAAAGTGTGAGCAAAGTTGGTCATTTGGCGAAGCTCCTTATTGTGATCCACTCTTCTGAACACGCTGCCGGCCACATTTGCTTAGTTAAGCACTTTAATTATCTCACAGATGCAGACTGGCTACATTTATCAGGCATCCTGGAGAGGGTGTCTGTTATCACTGCTCTCCCTTCTTCTCCTTCAGGAATCCCTTGGGTGTTATTCTGTGGAGAGAATTGGCTTCTTCCACAATCTCACATTTAAATGGAAGGCAGAGGCCAGAGCATGGTTCTCCTCTATCAAAACAGAATAATTGTTTTAAATTAAACTGCAGCCTCCAAACAGTTAGTTAAATATTCTTCTGAAATGTACGTTTCCCACGCAAAAAACATTTTCATAAAATAACTACTGCCAGATTGAGAGGCAGTTGAGGGTAACAGCATCACCACTAAAATCTTTTCTTTCAGTAGTTTTTTTTTAAAGAGCATTTTGCGATTATATAGAAGCAAAAAAGGTGGAGATTAGCTAAAGTTTAAAAATCAAAAAAGAAAAACCTTTGCGGAAGTGTCTCATGGCCAGCACCAAAAAAATCTTGGAGTCTGCTCTTGTTTCCTGGCAACTGGAACAGAAGAATAAATTAGCAGTTGTGCACAGACACAAGTGGCATCATAGCAACCCGTTCTCCCAGAAATCAGGTGTTTCTGTAACCAAACTGTTTTCTTTGTTATGTTTTAGGTCTTTGTGTAAACTTGCTCATAATTAGATTTTTGGTGGCAAAACAATAAAAAGGAAATTATGTATTATGATGCACTCATTACACTAGATAAAAGTTAGGCTATTTCAAGTGGGAGAAAAAGTAACCAGTAATCAGTAACAATATGAGCATTTGCTACCAGTTGGTGCCATTCCTTTATTTTAATGAGAATGTAAACCATGTATTTCATTTCTTCCATAGTTGTTTATCTGTGTAGCTGCTCAGAAATGCAATTATGAAACTGGATTACATATTTTTTAAGCAGTGTTAGCTTTGATGGAAGAAAGAAATAACCTGAGATGACATTTTTGTTATTTTATGCAGTAAAAAATTAATTACATTGAACTAAATAGTGAAGCACTACTAGAAGATGCTTCAACCTTAAAAATATCTGCTTTTGATTTATTTTTTAGACCTATTGACTTCTTTATCTTACAAATTCTCAAGCCTGAAGCTATCTCGGTGGATTGGAGTCTGAAAAACAATAATTCACAACTTTTGTGTCCAGACTTGCAAGTCCTCAACAGAGTTTTATTTTTTTGTGACAGGGGTGCACAATGTTTGTTCTTGCATGGACAGTGCCCTGAGCGAGCCCCTTCTTCTGCCTCCCCATTCACAACCAAGCACCCCCCACAGAACCTTCTGCAAAAAAACTGTTAGAAGGGCAAAAACATGGTGACATGATAACATTTTGGTTGTTTGTCCTGTGTTTTGCTCTGCAATGGACTGGCCACCTGTCCAGGGTGTAATTCGCCTCTCGTCCATTGACTGCTGGAGATAGGCACCAGCAACCCCCCAACCCGGTAAGGAAGAAGCGGGTATAGAAAATGGATGGATGCATGGATGGTAATATGGGAACTAGATGGATGGGTAGATATGGGATGGGATACGTTGATCTCAACAAGTTTTTTGAGAAAACTAAGAATCCCCCTTTTTCACATTTAGTGCTTTCAGTCTTGTCTAAGTTAGTCCCTAATGCATTCAAAGTGTTCTTTATGTGTTTTCACTAATATTATATAGATTTCACTAATCTTAAATTGCATTTAATAGCAAATACAATGGAACAAATACATAAATACAGACAAGCTGCACTATTTCTATAAATCTCGTTGCCTCAGAGAGTGGTATCCCAGGAGCTGGTACTCATCCACCACTGCTACTGTTTAATTAGCAAACTTTCTCCCCGGAGAAGTGTGATTTGACCTTTTGTGAAGGTAAGGCATGTTCAATAGACCACAGGAAATTAGGTGAATGGAAAAGGTTTGGAATGGCTAATTGTGTGCATGTTTGTGTGTCTGCTTACAGTAATCATATATGTTCTTCTTTAATGGGGAACTTTTGATTAGATCAGTGCAGATTTTGTCATTTGCATTGCATAAGGCATGAGGAAATTGGAGACACACTGACACATTTTGATAAAAGCACCAAGATCCATCTGCATGGGAGATAAGTCTTTTTTTTCTTTTACATATTTTAATTCAGAGAAATGGCTTGAAGTACCTGACGATGCACAGTGACAGTTTTAGGAAAAAACCCTGGGTACTGATGACAAATTCAAAAGGTGCATCGAAGCAGATAGGGGTTAGCTTGCATGCCACTTTAGTGTTTAATGAGATTTCCCCTGGAGGGGTAACAGGCTGCCAAGTTTCGAATCATCCAACAGAGCGTCTGTTCTTCTCATTGTCCATTTGAAAAAGGGAACATGCTCATTATCTGCCATGGCTTTGGCTCATTAAGGGGGACAAGAAGATGTCTCGGTATAAATACTTCAAATCTGTCCCCCAAATGTAGACAGTCATTTTGGAGAAAAACTGAACACTTCAGCAAAAAACAAGGCAGGGATCTGTTACACCTGGAAATGTCAAGTCCTGCAAGTAAATTTTAGCCGACCTGAAAAAGTACATGCAGCATGCCCTTCAAATATTCTAATAGATTGTTGAAAAGGATATTTTTTTTATTTATTCTGTTATGATCAATCTTATACTCTTAAAGGGCATTCAACACCTTCATCAGTGAATAGTTATATTTATTTCCTTGTGCAAAATCTAGAAATAAAAAAGACCTTGAAATAAAAGAGTTAGTACATGGCAGCCAAGAGTTTCCCAAGGGTAATGATGTTACGTTTGGAAAGCTAAACTCGGACATTGAATTACAACACAGTTGCCATCCATGGGGGAAAGTAGTGATAACAAAGTTTCCAGCTCTAATTTGAGTTTACAAGGTGATGATTTAAATGATTATTCGTCCAGTGAGAAGAGGGAAGTCTGGATAAATGTTGTCTGAGACCTATTAGACTGGCACCATGTCCAGGGATTTAAAAGCACTCTGGGATGAGCCCAGTTTGACTTTTTTTTAACCACAGTAATAAATTACCACTTATGAAAATAACTTTATTTTAAAACACTAAAAGTCTGGCAGCATTCAAGAAGATGCAATTTCTGCGCCAGTTCTGGCCAGAATTGTTACTGTAATGACAAATGGGTTTCAGGACTCCTTTTTCTCTGAACAACAGTTTGACTAGAAAAGCCGAATGCAGTGGTTGTCTAATTGTCATTGGTAAAAATACCAGAGGAATGTTTGAAGAAAGCAGATATTGATTTAATTGAGATTTACAGATATCAACAGACACTTTGTACTGCAGAGAACACATACAACTATTTTAAAAGAAGGCATTTTCTTGCCTGATAAACTTTAGGCTCACAAAATTACTATCATATTTTAGCCACTTTATTTTAATGGAGCTAAATCACATTTATAGCATAAATAATCTTTAAAGCAGAAGTGCTTTCTCCATCTTTTGTCATCAAGTGCCCACACATCCATTCAATATACTGTATGTTAGAGAAATCTTTTTTGTCAAGAAAACAATTTGGGTTTTGGTTACAACAATAAAGAGTGACAAGCTTGGTTGCAGAGGCTGTGTCGTCATTTATAAATTATAAATCTTTCTCTCTTAATGTGTCAGAAAATTACATTTTAAAATGACTTATTTTGAAAATGAAAAGGCCTATATGAGCATTTCATACTTTATATACGTTTAGGTCTTCTCGTTCCTGTGATACTTGCCCTTTAAATGGTTTTTGTTTTGTGTCAGTCTTTCATTTTTTTAATCTTCACAACATCTAATATTTCACAGCCATTTCTCTTTGAGACATTTGTTGTTTAAGCTCGAGGTTTAGATGGAATTCAAGATCTTAAACAGCAGCAGTTATAAAAGCCTTTTGGACTGAATATGTTTTAATTTATAGAAAAGGAAACTAAATGCACTCTCACTTAATGGATTCCAGTGTGGACTGTTAGACATTTCTGATGAGCAGCAGAGGTTTATTTTACCTCAGAGTCTTTCAAAGTTCATGACATTTACAACAGCTTCTTTGGTATTTACGTTGAAGGTTAGAATGGTCAGTAAGACAGCTTTTAGTTTTCCAGTGAACCTTTGTTTCTTTATAATGAGGAGTTACTAAAATAAATACACAGTTGGCATTGCAGGTTAAATTTGAAAAGTATATTAATAAAATCCTGACTGTTTTTCCCACCTTCCTAGTGCAGGATCCTCTGCTTGGAGATACAAAAATGACCAAAACATTCATCTGAAGTTTTATAACTAAATCCTCAGAAATAACCCATCTATAGAACTAATGAAGCATCAGAGTATGCATTAAGGGTCATATGGTGTGTGGGGGAGAAAAGTTTCCTTAGTGCCATGTCTTCTAGCCCTAAGCATTCTTGGGGAAAACTTATAATTAACTGAATGGAGATAAAGTTCAGCTTATTGCTAAACTGGTATGTCTGCTGATGGCTCACTAAGTAGCAGGCAGCTGCAGACAGCACTGGCAGGTTAATCAAATATTAATAAGGAATATCGCAAATGACAGTTTAAATACTACTGTTGGCCATCAGACATGGGTTCATCAATTAGGAAGCAAGTGAATACCCAATTTCCTTAATATGGAGGGTCACATTGTCGTATTAGTCTTAACCGTGCCTGGATAAGGCGACTGGACTCACAGGCATGCAGCTAGAGATTCAGCAATAAAAATGAAACTTGAATGGATAAACTCAGAGGAATCTTTCATGCAGTAGTCCAGGCATACAGAAACTGGTGTAGTCCTTACAATATTAGCTTCCACCTATTTCATTTATTTTCTTTAATCCTGTCATTATATAGATCAACATTTGTTTTATGTTACAGTTAAATATCTTAAACTGAAAATTTCTTCATGCAAATACGAGCAATTCCAGTTTGTTCAGATACTGAAAATATCTTCTAAACCTGTTAAGTTCAGCAGGTGCCTACTGTGTTCATATAAGTAACACATGGAAACACGACCCTCTCCCACCTAAAAAAATAAACTAAACAAAAAATGTGGCATTTGGCTTTAGCTTTTTTCTATGCGGTCAAAGTTTTTGTTTTTGTTTCATAGAAGCTATATAGATGTTGCACATGCAGCAGCTGCATTAAAAATGTATCGTTTTTGCCAAAGAAAATCAACAATATAGCTTTGATAAATCCACCAATGTTGGTAACTGCATCTCATAGATGTTTAGGTTTGAAAAGACACCTGAAAGACCTCTAAATGTACATTTTCTCTTAAGGTTTGCTGATCCCATTATTTCCTTAGATAAGTAAAGTTATGCTAAATTTATTTTTATTAAATAAAAGCTAATAAAAATATTTTTATTTTTTTGCTGACCTTTCTTAAATGGACATATGCTTACATTCAGAAAGACTTGTTATTACCAGCATATTAAAATCAAAAGCTCATGCGAATCAGTATAACAATGTGGCCCCTAGTTTAGGGTCTTGATGCATGAGGATTATCAACATTCGTTTTGTTAGACGTTCTGGTTTTACATAAAACCCATATGCTAAAAAGTCTAACCTTGATGAGAGGTAATTTTCGGTACTAATCAGCAATTTTGCGGCAGTGTTCTACATAAGCTTTGGGTTTATAATGAAAATTTACATACGAATAGTTTGAGTCTATTATTAAATCATTATTGTTTTTTTTCAAAAATTTAATCCATTTTTACCCCCTTTAGAAATTCCACATCTCTTTCTTATCAGTAATGCATTGGTGTAAATCATTAATGACAACTCTGATTGGCTTCAAAGCGAAAAAGCAAAAGGTTAATGCAGCTGCTCAGCATGGAGGACCATTCAGAGCAGTGACACCATCAAATCTATCAAAAAAAGGATTGTGAATGAAAATGAGATCAATGATATGCAGAAAAGCATTTGGAAAGGAACATTTTATTTTTTGACAGGATCGCTGCAAACTGTCCAGCTCAGTAATTTTGTACGTTCCATATAATCTTCTCAGTGGGATACGGATAAATGCTTTTTGATTCACTCTGTGTGTAGAGGTTTTATTGTATCACCACAGTTTTACCACTGGGAGAACTTTTAAGCTGTGATTCTGACTATTTTATAACAAGTCATTAAGTCATGTATGAAGCACTGTCTTTGAGCTGTTAGGTGGAACCACTTAAATTAGTGCATTACAGTAATTAGTGTTAAATTGACTCTGTAAAACACTGACTAAATAAAACTGTACTGGACTGAATTGCTAGGGAGGTGATTTTAGAGAAAGGAGTGAGAATAAAATCTCCCGAGATATGAGAACATTAAATGTGAATAACACCATGAGGCATTCCTGATATTTCCTTTAGAAATGTGTTGCGCAGACTGCTACACCCATACCTATGAATCCTGCAACATAAAAGTATTATTTGAACTTCTGGTTTACAGCTTAAGCAAATGTAGTTGTAATGTCTGAATTCATTTATTTGTAATATAATGTAACAGTACATTCTTCTGTGATCAACAACTTCACTTTTGTAGTAGTTTAAGTGAACCATCAACTGTATGACAGTGAAGGCACAGGAAAAATACAACAGCTGAAAAAATAAAACAACCAGAAATTGCTGTAATCAACACCTCACTAAAAGAACAATGAGGAAATAAAGGATTGTTTCGTCTGATCATTTTCACCTGTGTTAAGCACCCTGTTTTATCTTCTGAGCCTAATAGAATTACTATGTATATTAACTACAGGAAAAATGTTTAAAATAAGTACTTTATCCCAAGAGCTATTGTGATTGATATGAATATTAAGTATATTCATTTAATTGTTTTCTCCCTACTTAACTGTAAAACAAGTTTTAAATGCAGGATTTAAAAATTCTTAATTTTGGACAATATACATGGAAAGTTGGTGGTGGTGTAGTTGGTGCTGGGCTTTACTGGAGGTTGACCACCAAATGACCCTGTTAGACTACAGACCTTATTTGTTGTAAGCTCACACATTTATTTGCATGTGATCTCATATTTTTTGATAATCAAGGAAATGTTGTAGCTTGTTTTAGTTTACTTTTTCAAATCAGCTTATTTATATTGCCTTAGTTACAACAAATGTCACAACAGTCACAAAAAATGTTTTCTTAAGTCATTTAAAAAAAAAGTCAATCCAATCAGTTTAAAATCATTTAAAATCAATTACATACATTTCAATTCGATTCTACTTATAAAACAATACAGTCAGTTTTGATTTATTTTTCCAATTGATAAAAAGTTTTCTATGACTTACTGACCTTTCTGTGAGTCAATGCAATCGGCTGAATGAACATGTAGTGGCAGTGGATAGTCGACTGCATTGTATCGTTAACTTTACCGCAGTCTCTTATACTGAGCATGTATGTACAACAGTGGAGAGGAACGCCCTGTTTACACGACAATGATTTCTGATGAAAACGGAAAAATTTAATTGTGTTCTCCTGTTTGTTTACACATTTGCACGTTTTCTCTGAAAATTGCACAATTTTAAACGGGTCCAGAGTGTAATGGTTTGGAAATGTCCCTTTCCACTGTTGCCGTGTAGACGGGAAAAAAAAATTCTTTCTTTAGGTGGAAGCCCTGGCTCATGCGCAGTATGACTGAAATTAGTACAAATTAATATATACTATATAACGGCTGCCGACCTGTTTAAAACCCACAGAAGATGAAGATATCAACAATAACAATGATTGATTGCATGGTACTTACTTTTACTGCTGACTCTTATTGATCTAATGACAGTTCTCCAACAAAGTGCTTATTTTCTCCCTTGTTTTGTAAGCAGAAAGTGTTTACGCATGTTGTTGAGTTTTAGAGAATATACTGCTTCCTGTTGGCATGGCGGGGGAATTACATAATTTTCAGTTCTACTGTAGCCATGTGAATGGAGATGGTAATGAAAACAGTGTCAAGTAGATGTGTTAACAGAAATGGAAAAAAAAATCGTGTTTTCAGTAGATCATCATCGTAAACAGGGCTGAAAACTGCCCTTTAACAGGAAGAAATCTACGGTGGAACCAAGATCAGTGTGAGCGGCCATCTGCCATGAACGTCTGGGGGTTTGAGAACACAGAGAAAACACAGATCCTTTACCAGGATGTCTGATCTATGTTAAAAAAAGTACAAAAAGGCAAATAGGTTATGTCCGCAGTAGCTCCTTTAGTGGCCTTATACGGGAGAGAAACACAGCTAAACATACAAACTTCGGGCCAGTTGTAAAATTTAAATGGGTGACAGAGTACATCATACACTTAGTCTCAGAATTTGCGCCTTCAGTTGCTTGGCCTAGGTGAGAGGTAGTTAAACACAAAAAGACAGGGTTGAGTGCATCATCTATAGAAAGAGAACAAGAAGTTAATGGCCGCAATAGCTTAGCTGATGGTCCCCTTTAAGCAAGGCGTCACAGCTAAACAGAAACGCCAGACAAAGTGTTACTTTGATGAGCAAAAAACATAGAGAAAACATAAAGTTAATGGCAGCACTAGAGATCAGTAAAATTGCCATCTTCAGGACCTCTTTAGGACCACGAACATGTAACTTGGTATTGGTGTTATGCTGCTGGATAGTCCACTTATTAGAAAGTGGCAATATTTTCACCAGGTTTTGTCAAAAAGTCAAAAAACTCAACTAAATCATAATTTTGTTTTTACTAAAAACATTCTAGTCATTTTTATATGCTAGTTAAATTAAACTTAGACAATGCAAATTTCTGATTAGGTTTAAGCACAGAAACTATTTGGTGAAAGTTAAGAGAGTTCTGAATTTAATGTATGTTTTTGCTTTGTTGAATTCCTAAAAGAAGGTGGTCATCATTTCCCCTCTTTTCCTTTTTATATTTAAGTGCTGATCCATCACTTTTCAATGCATGGTGTATTTTTGACATAAAATATGACATAAATGTGATACTTGCTGGATGGTTAGTGCAGTAGTTTAGTTTAAAAACAAACAAACATAAACAAAGAGGGAAATAGTCGAACCAACACCTAAGGATGCCAAAGGAGGGATTCATAGCAAGCACAATCAAAATAGCAAGGATTATAGTGACTTTCAAATCACCACAAATATTTATACAGAGGTTTGACATGTAGTGAAGTGGAGAGTCTCTTGTCAAAACTCATGTAAAAGCCACAACGATATAAAGAAAGCCTGCCTGCTGAGCAGTAAATACATGTAGGACAACTACTGGTCCATCCAAACAAATATGTTGTGTCATCTGTTGCAATATTAATCACTATGTGAAATGGGATGATTATTTTGTAGGTTTTGAGAACAGCAATCAATTTTCTTTAGGGACATTATGTTTTGACAGATTTAATTATAATTTAATTGATCACTTGCATTGGCCATATGGTTTTCTAAGCAAACTGCATGGGGTGGCCTGGAGGAGTGGTCACATCGGTGGCAAAAAACCCCTGCATGGTCCTAAACACTACCCTTTAGACGAGGGGTGACGAAGTCCAGTACTGAAGAGCTACTAACCTGCATCCCTTCTCCAACATACCTGAATCTAATGGCTAAAATCCCTTATCAGCATGTCATTCAGCTCTGCAAAGGCCTGGTATCAAGCCATTCATTTGATTCCGGTGTTACATTCACTTTCTCCTAGTAAGAAATCAATTTTAACTATCCATAATGTTTATTCTGTATATGTGGATAAGTATTATGATTTGTGGGTGTTTGGTTTTGGGTTTTTCTCATTTTTGTTCTCACAGTTGAGTTTTGAAATCTCTTTCTGTTTATTGTTTTTGAGGTGGTGCTGTAGTTGTTTAGGGTTGTTTTCTTGTGGATGTTTTCACTTCATAGTGCCTTCGGGTTTATGTTATTCAAAAGTTATGTCTCTTAGGTTTGAATATGTTCTTGAATTTCTGTTTTGTTACAGTCATGTTTTGTTTCAACTCCCTGCCTCTGTCAGCCAGTAATCAGCTTCATTCGGTCCACCTGCACCATGCAATCTCCTTGCTTCACCTGCATCATGCTCCATATATACGCTGCTATTCTGTTCATTCCTCGCGGAAACATTACACTTTCACTATCCATCTGTTATGCTAAGTCTGTTTTGCCTAAGTTTGTCCATGCCTGCATCTGCAACTACCTGCCTGCCTGTAATTTTCTTTTTGATAATTAAATCCTTTTCAACTCACTATGGCACGCTGCTTCCTGCCTGTCTGCATTTTGCGGTCCACCACCACACCACGTCCTTACAGATAAGTGCAGCTTCAAACCTAATGCACATGAATGGAACATTTGACGTAATTTGTCCTACGAAAAATAAAACTGAAGGTAGTAAAAAAGCCTGGTCAGTGTGTCCAAACAATTCTAAGCAAAAACAGACACTGAGTTTTAAACTAGAGATTATTACTTTGACAATTCTTAACATGGACATTACTTTGACAATTCTTAACATGGACATAAATGAATAGTTTATCCTAACAACTTCACAGTCATAAACATAGTATTCAGAGATTTTTAAAAGTCTTGGCCAGAGTGTGATTTATAAAACTGTGTATGCAAATTTGTGTACAAAGTCAGACTTCTGAACATTTGGCTTGTTACTTAATTGAACAAGACCGCACAACGTGTTTTTTATGCACATTTACTGGGAAACAATGTATACCCAATAAATCTTTTTTGTGTTTAGGACTTTTATTCTGATGATCACAATAAGGATACAAACACAGAATAAGCTTAAGTCTACCAAAAAGTAAACATATATCAAAGTTAAAGCATATATTTCATTAAACCTGTTATTTTGTTATTCTCACAGTATTTTCAGTTCTGTTTTCCACAGTTTATGTCGCAATGAAAACAAGTTTAACTGCAGAAAAACTGAAAGGCTGTTTTTATTATTCGTCTGACATTTTGAGGCGACTTCATGTGGAGTGCTCATTTTAATAGTAAAGAGAGCAGATCATTTTCAGAGGAAATAATGAATAAATAAGCAATCTAGATAATAAATATTTAAGCTGTGTCATGACTGTATGGCTGGTGGTGACTGTAAATGACAGGAAAGCTTGGTGATGGTTATTTAGTAAATAGGTTGATGCATTAAAATAGGTTGCTGATTATTAAATTGGTGTGTTGATGGGAAGAAAACAAGTTTTTGGTATATATCTTTTGAATCAGTAAATAAATTACACATCTCCCCAGAAGGACCCACAGGAAAAACCCATATTTATAGAATTATATTCTGAATATCGTTGAATTTCTATTGGCATTAACTCTGCATACCACTCAATTAAATATATTTTAAATGTATCCTCAATTAACTTGTTTCCAGAGGTAGGCATTTTATAAACAATCTCATTTTTTAATACTACATTCAATCCCACTTAAAGTCTTGTCCTACAGTTTCATAGAATTTGATGTTAAAAGGTCTATAAAACTCCTGCAGCTGCTCTATGACCTCCTGCTCAATCTGTACATGAGTTCTGCCCTTGGATTTCCCAAGGCATCGGGGCTGACTGCTGCTCTCTGGCTTCTTTAAACAGGGAAAACCTTTGGTTCGATTGAAGTAGAAGTGCTTGTCCGTGATTATCCGTTTGAGCCCTAGAAAGTCCTGGACACGGCCCATTTCCCCTGCTGGATCTGTTATCAGCCGCTCACCGCTCACAAAATGCATCTGTGACAGACGAAAATACTGCAGCCAGTTTTCCAAGTGAAGAATATACATCCCAATCCGAATGGCATTCCAAGATGTATCCACAAGACCCAAGCTTCTGTTTCTAAAGGCCAGCTCTTCAAATGTGGGGATGTCGGGCCTCTTAGAAAGAGTCTGAGTATAGTCAGAGATGGCTCTGGTGACAGGGTTTCGTACCACCACAATCAGCTTGGTATCATGAGACATGCTGGAGATGCGACGGGGTGCCTCTCTGGTCACAAAATAGCTGGGAGTCTTCTCTAATGTTATCTGGCTGTCGAGTGTCCGCGGCATTAATCCCCTAGTGAGAAAAAAATAGATAAAAACACACATTAAGTTGGAAAAAGTTTTTGTTTTTGTTTTTTACTTTCCAGGAACACTTCAAGATGTTTTTGTTTTTCATTATATTGGAAACGTAAAAAGTAAATTAGCCACCCTTTGCTGTGATGACTGAAATATTAACCTTAGCCGTCTCTCAATGAACCTCATGGAAATTCTTTCAAGACTCTTTGGAGAACCATTTCAGGCGACCACCTCATGAAGCTCATGGAGAGAATGCTAAGAGAGCAAAACAGTAATCAGAGCAAAGGGTGGCTATTTTGAAGAATTTAAAATATATAAATGTTTAGAGTTATTTCACACTTGACTATATAATTCCATGTGTGTTTATTCATAGTTTTATTGCCTTTGATGAGAATCTATAATGTAAATAGTCATGAAACTATAGAGACCCATTAAGTTAGAAAGTGTATCTAACACTTTTGACTGGTAGTGTGTCTCAGGGCAATAATTCAACTGAAATATACATTATCTGAAACTTGAGTATGTAAAAAAGTTTTAAAAAATACATTAATGAAGTGAGAACTGTTAATATCACACAGCAGACTTGGTATCAAAAGTAAAAAAACAAACAAAAAACAAATGTAAACCAAAAGCTTTGACTAAAAAGTCCACAACTGGTCAACAAAAATATCCAATGATATCCTATTGAATGTATAAAAAAATTATTAAAATGCACATAATTTCATAATTGCAATGCAAATTGAAGTTGACTGTATAAGAGCTGCAAGTTGTTAGTTTTTATATGTTTTATTTTATGAGCCAAGACACATGTAATAAGTAGTTTGTGTGGAGTCATTTGAGGTCAGCAGGTAGTCCTTCATCATGGCTTAGGGCAATTTACAGTATATAATCAGACTACTAAAGAAATAAGAGCAAACATATCCCTGAGTATATTGACCTTTAATTTCATCCTGAGATTGTTCATTCATGCTTAAAGCTCTATCTAGGTGGGATCAAATTGCCCAGGATGGATGTTAAGCTGCTGTCACACTGTTTCATATTATTATCACAAATATTGGCTTCTCTAAAATACTTTTTATGTGAGTCTAACTGTAAAAAAAAAAGTGCATTTTGTTAAACATCACATCCTATCATGTCTATGAAGAATGTATCATTTGTGAGTCAACTACATTTTTATGTGAGTGCCTCCACGTGACCAAATAATCCTAAAGAGGGTTGAAATGCCAACATTTTTGAGCATCACTTAATATAAGATGACGTAATATAATATACCAGTTTGAAGGGGAAAAAAGGGGAACTTAAAGGGTTGTAGGTAGATTAGGTCTGGCACGTACTGACTCAGAAGAACTGCCTTAGATAAACAATTACATGCCTTACTGTTGGCCTGGGTCTTGTTGTGTCACTTCAAAATGCACCGTACTAGTCCTCTGGACCTGCGGTTCTGAATGCTTGGTTCTAAGGGAACCAGGAAAAACCTCTGTACATTTGTTCAACCTATAACATCAAGGTTCTCTCTTCAGCAAGCCACTAGATGCTTTCATCTGGCTCAGTCAGATGTTTGATGGCAATGGACGCCTAAAGTTAGAATTTTTTTCATAACACTACTCCTAATTGGCAAGAAAGCCTTCTATCACTGTCTGACTGTTGGGATTCAAACAAAAAATAACAACACTGGATGAATTTGGGGGCCAGGGAGATGGTGGGCCTTGAAGAGGTCTATTTCATTATTAAATTCAAGGTGTGTTTATTTCAGTTGAATGATCCTTAAAGGAGGTGCCAGATTTTAGGAGCCTTTTCAGACGGTCGCCCAATCCTGATGTTTTTTTGTCCACTAAGTCTTGCACTGACAATGTCAATGTACTTAGTCCTCTTCTCCCCGTTTTCACACACTGAAATGTCATTGCATTGGAAAAATATTTTTTTATCATGGGGTTGAAACTATTCATTATCCAGGTTGTTAAATTCAAAATACTTCACTAATGTATTGACAGTAAATTGGGAATATAGTTAAGAATTTGTTTCACATTTCAAGCCTTTCAGGAAAAAAATAAGGACAATGTGAGTCTCAAATTTGCTGCTGAGATAAAACACCCAAATATACAAAATTTGGATGAATTCGTTAGATACTCTGCAGTGACATGCATCATAATTACCATCATAATACTGCAACAATAATGGGTTTGCTGGCTTCAGGCAAATGACTGCATTTGTCATGTTCTTCAAGGACAGGTTTCTGTCCAGCTGTAATATTTCATTTTGCTTTGGCACTTCAGCCAATAACAGCTGATTAATAACCAAGTTTGGCTGGCAGTTTAGAGACCAAATGCTTCATTTACAATTCAGAGATCAGCCATACATTCATGGCTGTCTGTTTTCTCCAGATAGAAATATGACTCAGTTGCATCATCAGCCCTGAAACTCAGCAGTTTGGGAGAAATCTCATGACAGTTCTTTTGAAAATGGCTATTAAATTGATGATTTCAGAAGATATAGTGTCTACATTTCTACAGTTGCTGTTGCAACATGCAGAGTGGTTCTTGATTGCAGATATATTACAACACGGCGCTGATGATAAACAGCACTCTTTCTTTATTATTGCCAGAAGAAGTCTTCGATTAAAACCTAACCTTTCTCAGAGCTTTCTCTCTCAAGGTAGGGGTAGCCATAGGTTACTGCTAAAGTCTTGGAAATATTGATCCATTTAGTTTTATTTATGATCCCGGGTTGTTGGCTTGGGTGCCTCAGGGCCACCAGGGAACTATTAATCTTTTATGAGAACGACACCTTTCCAAGCAAACAGCTTTGCTACACACTCAGACACATGCACACCCACACACACTGAAATAAATAATAATAAAAAAAAAAAAAAACGTTGCAGCTATATCCAAGATGCTGGAGAATCTTCAGAGTCCTTACTTCTGCTGAAGGGAGGATCTTTGATTTCTTACTTGTCAGTTCCATACATTTTTACCATCTTTAGAGAAAAAAGTAGATCTGTATGAACTGGTTCAAAACTGCAACTTGTCATCTTAGAACTCTGAACTGACAAAACTCAAAGTGAAAGTTTACAAATTCTGCTCCTTAAAATAGAACCGCTAACGGGTTTCATGACAGTTTACAAAACTTGTCTGTTGACTACATGTTTGCGTACGTCGCATCATGTGCATGAAGATGCTGGGACATTCAGGAATGTGGAGAAAAAATCACAAAGCTATATTTCACTCAGGTTAGCTGTTTTGTTGAATACAAACTATAAAGATGAGCCTGTCCATCAGATAAAGTTGCAGTACCTAACTTGTCTGGAGTTATTGATTTTTACAGCTGTTCGGTTTGTTTACTCCCAGGGAGTCTTAGTGCCTTATAGATTAGATGACTTTTACACAGAAGACAGAAAGAACTTATAGAGCTGAAAGAGAAGATGAAAACACTTCAAAGTGGAAAGCTTTGAAGAAAGAAAGAAAACCATGTCTTCTTTATTTATTTCGAGTTAACAGTGATTTGTCAATAAAATTGTTTGTAATGCAGAAGTAAAATTTTAAAAGTAGGTAATTTCTTTAAAGCACTTTGTCATTGTCAGTCCCTGGTAAAAATCTATTTGCATTTGGTAATAGGATGAGATCCAGCAAAACACATTTTGAAAGGCGTTAATGTATACATTACACATCGCCAATTAAAATCCGTCTGGATTGCATCTGCAGGCGATCTCACTCAGTTTGACAGGATGATGTCAAGCTCAGTCTGTCAAAGTTGGTCAGTTTTCTTAAGAAAAGACGACAGACGTTTAAAGAAAAATATAAACTACATAATGACACATAAATAAATAATACCCTAATCACCAGAAAATCATTAGAAAAACAACAGTGTATGTTAACTAAGAGTCTATGGTTTAATCTTATGTGTGACAGACGTGCCACAGAGTCATCAGGTAACCAGTGACCGTCTAAGAGTGAATACATATCATTACACTTTTTTAGCCAGTTACCTGCATGGTGAAACAGTTGTAAGCACGATGCCTTGCAGTTAGAAGGTCCATGATGTTACTTCGGTTTCCTCCCACATCCAAAAACATTTATAATATGTTAACTGGCGATTTTAAATTGTCATTAGGTGTCCACTTTCTACTGGAGATAGGCATCAACCCCCAATTATGACCAAAGATAGAGCTGGCATAGAAAACAGATGGATGTATGGCTGAATCAATTTTAACCAGTCACAACTGGAAACACAAAATGTAGCTCACAAATGATATACAATGCTACTTCTCAAATTAGTGTTAGTATTCTAAGGAGTAACAAGTATAGCTAATTTGCTATGAAGAACCTACCCTTGGCTAATGTCCAGTGCTCTGTTCTGTGTTGGAACCACATCCTGTACAATATGTGTTAACAGCAAAAAATAATTAGTGCCAAAAGAGCACCTTGTAGCAGCAGTGCTGGTGTGTTTTTGTCTTAGGTCCCTCCAGCCAACTGGTTACACATCAGCCACAGCCTATCTGTTATTACTACATCACACCCTTGAGCTGCCTCAGCTGCCATGGTCTTTTCAGAAAACACACAGAGACAGCCAGGAGTTATCTAATCGGAAATGGTCTTGTGACATCACAAAGTCGCAAATTTATCTGCTGGTAACTAGGCTAGCTGTTACTACTGAGCAGGACTATGGCAGATCCAGGCTTCAGCATTACCTAAAGTGTAAAAATTATTCCAGCATTTAGTAATAGGCATTGTCATTTAGATACCAGATATATTAAGATAACACAGAAGTTTTACTTATTTTCAAATTTATCTGGAAAGTTTTTTGCCAAAATAAATGTTTAACAAGTATGGATTGCTATGGTGCTACGATATGATGACGAGGAAATTATTACTGTTAAATGTGCTTTGGCCAGCTTATGCCATGGGGGTGTTCTGAAGCTGAACCTAAATTCGAAATGACGATAAAAAACAGTGGCCTCAGGTGTTGTGCATGAATGTGACTGGAGCTTTTTTGACGTATTTTTATTTTCTTTGACACATTTTAAGGCTCATCAGAAGTAATAACATCATGAGTCTGAAATTTTTTATTAATTTACTGCGCTTGGAAGTGCTGTAACTTTTAAAACTTTGTGAGGTTGATGTTCCTCAGTGGCCGACAGTTGCAAACGAGCAATATCCTAATATTAGTCGTCGACTCCCCCTAATGATCTGGTGCACTTCCGTTTTGTGAAACAAGTTTGCAGATTTTCTTAACTTGCTATTGTTTTGTTTGCAGCATTTTTCCTTTGCATTTGCTTTGTTGCTTGTAGATTTTTGCTTCTCTCTATTTACTGTGATTGCAACGTTTTTCTTTTGCAGCATTGTTCTGTTCCATTTTTTTTTTTTTTGTGTGTGTTTTGGAGGTTTCAATCCTGGTGCTTATATTTGTAAACACCAGTATCTGGAAGAAGACCACGCCAGTTTATTCATTATTTGAATGCGTCCTAACAATTAAAACAATTAACTAGAGCTAAAAACATGAAAAATATTGCATTTTAGAAATATTTCCCTTCTTGATAAATAAATCCTTAACTCAAACTCTTTTTTAAATGTGTCCATTAGAAAACTTAGCAAGAAGGCCACATTGATAGAAGATCAATTTATTGTTCCTTTTGTATTTTCTAAGTAAAACAATAACAAATGAGGCATCTTTTGCTTTGTGTTTAATAAAAGTAACAATTATTCTCTATCCCTCATTATAGGGATACCGAAAGCAACCCGCCCACAAAGCACTAATGTTTCACCTACCACTATTTTAAAAGGATAAGTTGTGTGTGACCACAGGAAAGGAGAAGATGGTGCAATCAAGTGATCAAAGAACATTGGTCTTTATTTTTGTATTGAAATCAGGGATGCTTTCATGTCAGTGGGAGAAGTCTTGGCTGATAGGTTCCATGTTGTATTGCTGTTATGTTAATGAGGAACACTGTGGGGTGGCTTTAGTATCTAAAGAATTCTTTTTTGATCTAATATTTGTAGTGAAGCATGATTCAGGCTCATTTCTCTAGTTTTAATAAAATCAACATTCACAACTAAGATAGCTCTGTGTGACTGAATTTATTATGTTTAAGGACCAACAATGTTTCTTATAGCAGTAAAATATTTTTAAACTAAAATTAATTAAATACATGGCAGCACAGCCCTATTTATGTGTCTGCTGGTTACTGAGATAGCCAGAGGTAGTGAGAATATTTTACACCTGAGGCAGATTTCTAAATCAACCATCAGAAATTTACTTTTCAACTTTTTTTTCTTTCACTACACCCTGAAGAAATTAATAACGCTGCACATGGTATCTGAAATGAAAAGATAAAACTTAGTTCCAAATGCTTTAAGTTCCTCAGCTCTTAGAAGATAATAATTATAAGCAATTAGAAAACCCACATAGGGATTCCTGTGGACTTGCTCCAAGGGTTACTAAAGTTTATGGAAGTTGGAAACACTTAAAAATGAAATGAGAAATTCTCTCCTTCTGCCTTGACAAATGGGGAAAGTTGCTCACACTCGTGTCCAGAAACACATCTTGATTAACAGACATGTCGGAGAAGTGCCTTGTTTGATTACCAAAGTCTCACTCAGAATCAACAGCAAATTTCTTTGGGGTAATTTACAATCTTCTTCACAATTCCTGGTCAAACTTCAAGTCAGGATGCATTACAGTTTTGGCCGTGACGATTTAATCACTCTGAGAAAATGAACTCATGTGTGAAAGATCTGCTCGATACTGTAAATAAAACCTTCTACTAGAGAACATCGTTGAAAGCTAATTTGTACAGGATCCTTTACCACTGCGATTGGTGCTGTAACTGCAGAGGATTTGACCTAAACAAAGAACAATTTACAACAAGTAACTACTGAATTTGTTTAATACCAAAGACAATAAAGAGAAAAAACTAGAAATAGTCTGCTAAAAGACTACCGAAAGTTAGAGATATGCTTTTCCTTTCAATGCATTTTTGATGTGGGTCTCTTCACAGTAGATCGACTTTATATTACAGTGTTTATGTTGAGCCTTTTTACTTTGTTTGTTTTATACATATTCTAATGCTACAAATAATCCTTTCAGGCTACATTTTCAGGCTACATTTTCCTACAAATAATCCTTTCATCGATCTATTGTTTATACCCGCTTGTCTTTGGTTGTAGGGGGTCGGGAGCCCCCAGAGGTCACTGGGTGAGAGGCGCGGTACACCCTGGACAATTCACCAGTCCATCACATGGCAACACGGACACATACAGGACAAACAACCATACACGCACAGACTCATACTTGAGGGAAATGTAGAGACCAATTAACCTAATAGTCATGTTTTTGGACTTTGGGACCTGGAGAGAACCCATGCATGGACTGGCAGAACATGAAATCCAGAAAGGCTCCAGGCCAGGATTCAAACCCAGGACCTTTTTGGTTTAAAGGAACAGTATTACCAACTCTTCCACCGTGCAGCCCATTGAGAAATAAAATTTGTAATTTTTATTGTGATATCTTTGGTCAGTGATAATATAACAACATTATTTAAATTATTGTTAGAAAATAAATCTTTAAAAAATGCAGTAAAATAAATGCTTTACTTTAGCTTTTCATCTTTTGCTGAAAACATAGCAGTTATTGCCTCTCATTAAATAAATATTTCTACTAGATGTCCATGATTCAGTCCTTGGTTTTTGGGTTAGGTTATTTCAAAGTATTTCCACAAGAAGAGTGAATGCATATCACTTATACTGATAAAGTCAGGCCAGTCATATAAATCTGCCAAATCTTAACATGCAATACTTCATGCGATTGTATACCTGGAGCAAATTTATTTGAACTTTATGGCATTTCTTTACATTTTTCTAGAGCAATAACATTTCTGGATTGTTTATTTTCCTGCATAGCCCTGGAAACAATGAAAATATGTAGTTAATATATGTACTGCATTAAATCTAGCAGTATTAGAATGAGGAAACAGACTGGTAAGTCTGCTGCAGACAGGTTTGTTCTGCTGAAAAACCTCTACCACTTAAGAACAGGGCAGTCTCATCAGTGATGCACATTATGAATATATAAAGGTAAATTTTGAATCATCTTGTGCACAATCAATGAACTTGAATTTATAACAGTAATACCGGAATAGTTTGAACTTTAAACATATTTTTGGATGGTGTCGATCAAAGAAAAGGTCTCTGCAGTTTTCAGCACAAATGACTAATTTTACTGTAACCATACAAAGCCAAAACAATCAGAACTGGTAATTTAGAAAACAGCAACTTGTTCAGATGTTTTTTTGTTGAACATCACACATAACAGGAGAAAAGAAACATGTTTTTATTTTCATGTTACAAATTGGTTATAATAACACTTCAAAAATTCTAACCATATCTGAAATAATTTGTAATTATTGTAAAATAACTTAGTCCAGGTTTGACCAAAATATGTGCTTCACTAAAAATGCTCTTTTTGGGATTTCACAAATAAAATAAAGGTTTTCTCCAACTATGTTTTAAAGGAACTACATAAACCATGGAATTACTCAGTTCAGCTTTTACTAGTCTAGATTTTAAGACTAGAGCTCATTAAATGCAGTCCAAAGGCTTTGAAAACAATGAAATAGCCCTTTAATTAAGCACCACATGGAAATAAATGCTCTGCTGCTCTCTGACACAGTGGTGCCCTGGGCAACCAGCTATATCGCCTCTATCTAAAACCACCACTGTTGCCAAAACTTTAAATATCTCAATCTGACATTCACATTTTTACAAAAATCCTTTAAAAACAGTCACCTACAATTGTGGTCAATGACTGAATGCTTGAAAACAAAAAGTAATCTCATACGTGCCAGACTTTGCCAAGCATATTAAGTCCACCATCTTCTTCACTGTTTTTAGTGGATGAAGCTCCAGGTGATTCTGACTGCACCAGTGATGCTTGCAACACATTCCAAAAAAGCTGGGACAGGAGCATGTTTACCACTGTGTTAGATCACCTTTCATTTGAACAACACTCAAAAAGCATTTGGGAACTGAGGACAGCTTCAGTTGCTCAACGGGCCTGTGATGTTCGTCAGATGCTTCAAACCAATCACTCAAAGAATTTCTTGACCACAGATGTCAAGGCGATAGGCCTGTAGTCAATTAACCCTGTGATTTTTGCGAATCGGGATGATGGTGGATGATTTAAAGCATGACGGAACTTCACACAGATCCAGACACTTGTTAAAGATCTGAGAGAAGGCAGGGGCCAGTTGATCCAAGCAGGTTCTTAGGCATTAAGGGGGAAACATTGTCAGGGCCTTGAGCTTTTCTGGTCCTCCAAGACTGAAAGAGCCCATTAAAGAGCCCAAGGATCTATGCGTGGTAAGGCGAGTGCAACAGTGAAAACTGTTTTCACAGTTGGACTCAGTGAATTGTTTGGTGTGTGAAGGGTCTCTCAATATGATCTGATTTCTCTTTACTGTGACATCTCTGTCTTATTCTAACACATAAGAACGTTAAAACACATATTTTCTGTTGATGCACTAATCGTTTGGGGACCCTCCATGTTTTACGTGTTTTTTCTTGTAGTGGTAAGGGCTTGCTAGCTTAGCATTAGATTTAGCTCCACCATGGCTACTGACTCTGTTGTTTCTCCGTCTCACTCTAAGTCTCCTCATTCCTGCTCTCTGTGACAGAAGTTCAGTTACTCCTCTGCCTCCTTTAGTGATAATGGTATGTGTAGTAAAAGTAGCATTTTTGTAGCTTTGGACGCAAGGGTATCGGAATTGCCAGGGGCCAGAATGGGGGCCAGAATGGGCGACATCAACTTCTACCTGAAACTGCTGGCTAAGGATCAGCGTAAATACAGTAAGATTGATATTCACGTGATAACAGTATGGTAATGACACTGGGTTACGCCAATCGGAGGTCACCAAAGTTAGTGTTGCATCGGTGTGTAAGATCTATTAAATGTTCAACAGAGACCCTAGACCTGTATAAGTCCTGGATGGAGGGAAGGTCAGCCCTGATTATTCTCTCTGCAGACCTGATTATTCGTTGCAGTCTGGAACTGTCCTGTTTTGTGGATGAACCAAACCACACTGAGATGGGTGAAGACAGGACACACTGTATGCTGGCAGTGTAGAAGATGACCACCAGCTCCTGTGGAAGGTTGAACTTCTTGAGTTGCCTCAGGAAGTACAGTCTCTGCTGGGCCTTCTTTCGAACAGTGTCTATGTGTGAAGACCATCTCAGGTCCTCAGAGATGGTGGTTCCTAGGAACCTGAAGTGGTGTACAGCCGATACAGTGTTGTTGAGGATGGTGAGGGGGGTGTATGGCGGTGGTGTTCTCCGAAAGTCCACCACCATTTCCACAGTCTTGATTGGGTTCAGTTCCAGGTAGTTCTGACAACACCAGTGGACCAGCCGATCCACCTCCTGTCTGTATGCAGACTCATCACCGTCCTGGATCAGTCCAATGACAGTGGTGTCGTCTGCAAACTTAAGGAGTTTCACGGACGAGTCCGATGAGGTGCAGTCATTTGTGTAGAGGGAGAAGAGGAGTGGGGAGAGAACACACTCCTGGGGGACACCAGTACCTATTGATTTGGTTCGGGAGAAGATGCTCCCCAGTCTCACCTGCTGCTGTCGGTCCGTCAGGAAGCTGTTGATCCACTGACAGGTGGAGGCTGGGATGTTGAGCTGGGTGAGCTTCTGGTGGAGGATGTCTGGTATGATGGTATTGAAGGCCGAGCTGAAGTCTACAAACTCCTGTAGGCAGTCATCTTTCTCAGACCAGTCCATACAGCCAAAGTGTCACCAGTAGAAAGGCTGTTTTTCAGCTTCTCACTATAGCTTCTCTTGGCTGCTTTGATCTCCTTTGTTAGTCTGTTCCTGGCCTGCCTGTACTGCGCCCAATCTCCACTGCTGTGAGCTTCTTCCTTGTCCATGCGCAAATTTCTGAGGTGTGGAGTAAACCATGGCTTGTTGTTCCTAAAGGTGCAGAAGGTCTTGGTCTGCACACACATGTCCTCACAGAAACTGATGTATGACGTCACCACATCAGTTAGTTCGTTTAAGTCAGTTGCTGAATTTTCAAAAACAGTCCAGTCTGTGCATTCAAAGCAGGCCTGTAGCGTCTGCTTTGGTTCCTCAGTCCACTTCTTGACAGTGTGAACCGTGGGTTTGGAAGCTCTTAGTCTCTGTCTGTAGGTTGGGATGATCTGGATAAGACAATGATCCGAGAAACCCAGAGCAGCCCTGGTAACAGCATGGTATGAGTCCTTTAAAGCTGTGTAACAGTGGTCCAGTGTGTTTTTGTCTCTGGTGGGACATTTAATATGCTGTCTGTATTTGGGGAGCTCATTAGAGAGGTTTGCGCTGTTAAAATCTCCCAGTATTATGATGAAACAAAGAGAGAGCGAAGCTCCGAGGCGGCCATCGTCGGAGCCATCTTGGTTGTATTAATTAGACATTATCAGACAATGCTGGGACAACCTTTAAAGAATCTGTTCCATTTTTAATTTACTCGTTATCACAGAAAAACACAGTGGAGGGCAATAATTTTGTTTCTTCTCCTTTACAAATTGATGTCTTGAAAACAAATGTAATTATTCTTTGGAGGCTGGCTCCTTGGTTTAATTCAGAGCTGCATGCTATGTTTATGTTGAGCCTTTTTACTTTGTTACCTCCAATCAGCATTGGAGGTAACTATAGAAACTGGTCTGTGTTTGAACTGTTTTGATCCAGTGCAGCTTCCTGAGTTATCAAAAATATTAGCTTCATCGAAACCTTCAACTTGTATGTTAGACCCAATCCCAACCAAAATATTTAAGGAAGTGTTCCCTTTCATTACCACCCCAATTTTAGATATGAATAATCTATCCTTAGTAAAGACTTAAGAAACTTTCTCTAGATCAAGATGACTTAATAAATTACAGACCTATATCCAATCCTCCGTTCTTATCTAAAATTCTTGAGAAAATAGTTGTTAATCAAGTGTGTGAGCATTTCAAAAAGTAGAATAGGAGGCAGATCCTATAGTTATCAAGCTCCTCTCCTGTGGAACCAGCTCCCAGTTTTAGCATTTGAGGCTGACACCCTGTCTTCTTTTAAGACTAGGCTTAAAACTTTCCCTTTTGATAAAGCTTACTAGTTAGAGTGGCTTAGGTTATTCTGAGCTATCTCTGTAGTTATGCTATAGGCTTAGGCTGCTGGAGGACATAATGACCACTTTCACTCTCTCTGCTACATTCTCATACTATTCTCCAATTTTGCATTATTTGCTGTCATTTCAGCTTTTAACCTTATGTTCTCTCTCTGTTTTTTCCTTCTACTGACTTGATGCAATCTGGTGGGTTTCCTTGAATAGAAAAACGTTTTAACTGAATTGAATAATAAACTAAATCTGACTGCACTATTTCATAGTTTGGATTGATTTGAATGTATTGAAATATTCTCTCTGTCTAAGCGTTGTAACTCCTATTAAGAATGACTCTCGGTAAAGATGGAACGATTTATTGAAATAACTGTTGTCGGTCACAGCCACGCCGTATAGAACCAGTCAGAGAGAGAAAAAAACCCCGTCTCCTTTTTTTCCCGTCCGCTCTCCCTCCCTGCTGTAAACTGTCGTGAACGTCCAAACTACAGAGCTGCTGTAGGAATGTATAACTGTAAAAATGCTCTGGAACAATTTAAATACAGAACACGCTTCAATATGTACCCGACTTAAAATCTGTATGATTCCATCGAACTGACTTTGTGCAGTGCCTTGAGATAACATGTGTTGTGTATTGGTGCAATATAAATAAAACTGATTTGAATTTAATTGACTTAACATCGTCCTCAGAGATCTTAAATCCAGGTTTGGAGTCTGAGGAGAGGAGGGGGGTTTTGCATGGGAAGCAGTTGTGTCAAAGTGAGCTTTTGATAAGTTGGTGGGAGGTTTGAACGGAAGCTTTTCAAACCTGTAGTTAGCTGTTATGGTCAACTGCCAGATGAAGATTCTGCTCAGGGTAGGGGAGGATGGATAGTTACTAATGTTTTTCACACTATTTCAAACTGCTGCTGGCTAGTTAGCTGAGAACCAGTGTTTTGGCTTATTGCTGTAGCTTCTATTACCTGCCCTGATCTCCTTGGTCAGTTATACACTTATACAGTGCCCAGTCCGAACTGCGTAAGCCTCTTAATTGGTTCTATGCAGCTTTTTCAGATGTAAAGTGAACTATGGTTTATTGCTGTTGTGTGAAAGGTCTTGGTCTGCACTCCAACAAATACTGATGAAAGAAGTCACGGTTTCAGCACGTTAATTCAATTCAATTCAATTCAGTTTATTTATATAGCACCAATTCACAACACATGTCGTCTCAAGGCACTTCACAAAAGTCAGGTCCATACATTCCAATTAATCTTAATCATTGAACAGTGCAGCCAGATTCTGTTATTTATTCAAATTGGATAAAAAGTTTTTCTATCTAAGGAAACCCAGCAGATTGCATCCAATCAGTGACTTGCAGCATTCACTTCTCCCGGATGAACATGTAGAGACAGTGGACAGTCACTGGCATTGACTTTGCAGCAATCCCTCATACTGAGCATGCATGTAGCGACAGTGGAGAGGAAAAGCTCCCTTTTAACAGGAAGAAAACCTCCAGCAGAACCAGGCTCAGTGTGAGCGCCATCTGCCACGACCGACTGGGGATTAGAGAGAACAGAGCAGAGACACAAAGAGAACAAAGAAGCACTGATCCAGGAGTACTTTCTATGGGAAGGAAAAGTAAATGTTAATCGATGTAGCTCCTTTAGTCATTTCACCTAGAAAGAAGGAACAGATAAATTCTGAGCCAGTTTTCAAGGTTAGAGTCTGAAAGAGAGCACATATAATTAGTCACAATAAAAGCTCAGCCAGTAGCCATGTCTAGGAGAGAGAAAGGGTTAAACACTAAAAGACAGGGCCATGTGGATCATTGGTAGAGGGTGAGTATTAAGTTGTTGCCAGCAGAAGCTCGGACAGTGCCCCTCTCCAGAAAGGTGTTACAGGTAGACACAGAGTCAGGCCAGGTGTAGCTTCTAGGAAGAGAAAAGAGAGAGAACAAAGTTAAAAGCTGAGATAACAGCAAATAATACAAAATTGAAGAGTAGCGTGAGAAAGTAGCGAAGAGGGTGAAAGTGGTCATTATGTCCTCCAGCAGCCTAAGCCTATAGCAGCATAACTACAGAGATAGCTCAGGATAACCTAACCCACTCTAGCTATAAGCTTTATCAAAAAGGAAAGTTTTAAACCTAGCCTTAAAAGTAGACAGTTTGTCCATCTAGAGCCCACTGATGGCCATTGTTATACTAAAAACCACAACGATTGGGATACCTCTCTCTGTCAGATTGACCATAACCATTGGAAAAGAGAGGGGGTCATACAGGTAGCAGAAATGGAGGGTGTGTTTGCACCTCAACCGTAACTGAGCCGGTTTAGGCTAAACCTGACTCCCCCTTACTCCATCCAACAAGGGGAGAAGAAGACGAAGCTAAAATAAGGAAGATAGCTCAGGATAACCTAAGCCACTCTAACCATAAGCTTTATCAAAAAGGAAAGTTTTAAGCCTAGCCTTAAAAGCAGACAGGGTGTCCACCTCACGGACTAAAACTGGGAGCTGGTTCCACAGGAGAGGAGCCTGATAACTAAAGGATCTGCCTCCCATTCTACTTCTAGAGACTCTAGGAACCACCAGTAAACCTGCAGTCTGAGAACGAAGTGCTCTGTTAGGAACGTATGGAACAATCAGATCTCTGATGTATGATGGAGCTAAATCATTAAGGGCTTTATATGTGAGGAGGATAATTTTAAATTCTATTCTGGATTTAACAGGGAGCCAATGAAGGGAAGCTAAAGTAGGGGAAATATGATCTCTCTTTTTAATTTTCATCAGAACTCTTGCTGCAGCATTTTGAATCAGCTGAAGGCTTTTAACTGCATTTTGGGGACATCCTGATAGTAAAGAATTACAATGGTCCAGCCTTGAAAACAAATGCATGGACTAGTTTTTTCAGCGTCACTCCTGGAACAGGATATTTCTAATTTTGGCAATGTTCTGGAGATGAAAAAAGGAAATCCTAGAAACCTGTTTAATTTTGGGATTTAAATGACATGTCCTGGTCAAAAATAACACCAAAGTTTTTACTTTATTATCGGAGGTCAATTTAATGCCATCCAAGTTAAGTGATTGACTAAGCAGTTTCTTTTTTAAAGACTCCGGTCCAAAGACGACAACATTCTGTCTTGTCTGAATTTAGAAGCAGAAAATTTAAAGTCATCCAAGTTTTTATGTCTTCAAGACATGCTTGTAGTCTATCTAACTGGTTGGGCTCATCAGGATTTATGGATAAGTAAAGCTGAGTATCATCAGCGTAACAGTGAAAATTTATTTCTATGCTGCCTGATAATTTTTACCTATTGGAAGCATATATAGTAAAGAGAATTGGCCCAAGTACTGAACCCTGTGGTACTCCCCAATTAACCCCGGAGTTTAAAGATGATTTATCATTTACATGAACAAACTGGAAAATATGTCAGACAAAAAAGTTTAAAAAACCAGCCTAGCGCTTTTCCCCCTAACTCCCTACAGCAATTTCCAGCCTTTCTAAGAGAATTTTATGATCGACTGTATAAAATGCAGCACTGAGATCTAACAGAACCAGTACAGACACAAGTCCATTATCTGGGGCAATAACAATATCTTAGTGTTTTTCAGAAAGACTTTTTTTCAGTGCTATGATGAGCTCTGAAACCTGACTGAAACTCTTAAAACGGTCATTGCTGTGTAAATGCTCACAACATTTGATTAGCAACTTTTTTTCTCAAGAATTTTAGATAAAAAATGGAAGATTTGGATATCAGTTTTAAATTTTTTAATTAAGTCATCTCGATCAAGTGAAGGTTTCTTAAGCAAAGGTTTAATTACAGCTACCTTAAAAGCTTGGGGGGTACATACCCATTTACTAAAGATGAATTAATCATATCCAAAAATGGGGCTGATAATAAAGGGAAACACTTCCTTAAAAAATTTTGGGTTTTGGGATTGGGTCTAACATACAAGTTGAAGGTTTAGATGAAGCAATTTTTTCTGAAAACTCTGGAAGCCCCAAAAGGTCAAAACAGTCCCAAACACAGATCAGGTTCTACAGTTACTTCCAATTTTGTCCCTCCTTGTTGGGATGAAGTAATCACCTTCGGGGTATGTCAAGATTTTCTTCTTAATAGAATCAATTTTTAATTTTGGAAAAATCCCATAAAGTCATGACTGTTGAGAGCAAAGGGGAAATGGATGGCTCAACGAGAGCTATGACTCTGTGTAAGTTTTAGCAACTGTTTTAAAGAGAAACCTAGGATTATTCTTTTCTCTTCTATTAAGGATGAGAAATAAGCTTTTCTAGCTTGGGTGAAGTGTTTTTTTAAATACAACATAGGTTTTTTTTCCTTTTTAAGTAGGAATCCTCTAGGTGTGTAGAGCGCCATTTTTTGGCTCCAATTTTCTAACATTGTGCTTTAAAAGTAAAAGCTCTGAATTAAACCAGGGAGCCTGCCTCCTATGAATAATTTCCTTCTTTTTCAAGGGGGCTGCATTGTCTAATGCCCCCAACGCAATGATGAAGTAACCACTCTGAACAAAGAATCATTTGTGAAGGGGAAGAAAAAATTATTGCCCTCCACTCGTTTTTCTGTGATAATGAGGAAAAAAAAATTGAAACAGATTCTTTAAAGGGTTTTTCCGCATTGTTTTGATAATGATCTACTATAATGAAATTTTTTTTTCAGGTGTGGAATACTCTGTTAAATTAAAACTCAAAGGTTTTAAAAATGGTCAGACAGCACAGGGTTGTGAAAAAATTTGTTTGTCTTTACCACTCAATTCCATATGTCAGCACAAGGTCCCAGAAATGAAGACAAAATTGGGTAGGTTTTTTTAAAGGGTTTTTGAGTAAACCAAATTGAGTCTAAGATACCCTTAAAGGGTATATTTAAGCTATCACTTTCAGTGTCAACATGAATGTTAAAACCCCCCCTATAAAAACTTTATCTGTATTTAAAAACAAAATCAGAAAAAAAGGTCTGAAAACTGATCTAAAAATTGAGCGTAAGGGGCCCGGGGGACGGTACAAAACACAAACAGAAGTGGTTTTAGTGCTTTGCAATTTTGGATGAGGGGAAAAATAGGATTAAATATTCAAAAGAGTTTTTAGCAAAATTGATTGGTCCCGGGACTAATCAATAAATCGGACTGAAAGATGGGTTGCTTTCTCCTCCCCCTCGCCCAGTATTTCGAGGAATGGAAAAATTTTAAAAAATTATAAAGGGGTTGACTCATTTATAGTAACATAATCCTTTTTGCTGCAGCCGGTTTCTGTGAGGCAAAATAAATCAATCTGATTGTCACAAATCAGGTCACTAACTAGCAAAGTCTTTGAAGAGAGAGATCTTATGTTCAGTAAGCCACATTTAATAAAGTTAGTCGCTAAAGCTTGAAAAAAACACCTGTGCAGTCAAAGCAGGTCTGTAACATCTGCTGTGACTACTCTGTCCACCTTCTAACAGTCCAAACCACAGGCTTTTTTTAGTTTTTAGGTGTTTTTAACTTCTGCCTATAGGTTGAAATGTGATCAAAATCATTCAATTATACATAGAAAGATATATAATCAATTCAATCTAATCATGCAGACAGATTCAAAGTCAATTACAGTATATGCATTGTAATGTCATTATAGTTATTAAACAATGAAGTAAAGTTCGCTCTGGTCATTAGTCTCTTGTCACCTACTTGTTTCTGGATTTGTTTCTAGTACCTCTCTGTTCTGGACTTTATATATGTTTCCATTTTTAGTAGACGTCCTTTACTTTCAATCTTCTGTCTGTCCGCCTGCATTTGAAGACTCATTTTAACATGTAATGAGAAATAATTTAATGCCAACACTGATCACCAGATTTACCTTAGTTTGTTAATCACAAATGTAAAAGTGTCTACAAGCAGTGGGCTCTAGTTAAACCCCTAACCTCCCATGGGACAAAAACCAAATGTTTGCCATTAAAAAGGTCTGTCAGTCAGTCAGTCAGTCATTCATTTTCTACCGCTTATTCCACAGTGGGTTGCGGGGGAGCTGGTGCCTATCTCCAGCAGTCTATCGGCGAGAGGCGGGGTACACCCTGGACTGGTCGCCAGTCCATCGCAGCAACACACAAACAACCATGCACACTCTGATTCACACCTAAGGGCAATTTAGAGAGACCAATTAACCTAACAGGCATGTCTTTGGACTGTGGGAGGAAGCCGGAGTACCCGGTGAGAACCCACGCATGCCCGGGGAGAACATGCAAACTCCATGCAAACTCCATGCACTCCATTCCCAGCCGGGAATCGAACCCAGGACCTTCTTGCTGCAAGGCAACAGTGCTAACCCTAGTTGTACACTCTCTGGGGTAATTTAGCAACAACACAGCAAGACAAAATAGTTTCAAGAATAAAAAGAACTATTCTTCGCCTGGTAGTCAACATTGCTGGTAGACTCATTCCTAGTGAACCTTGCCCCTTGATAGTTTTATCTAGTTTCTTGTTTTTGCCTATTCTTCTTGTAAGCTCAACCTGATTTTTGCCTCTCAGGAAAAGTCAAGTTACTGCATTGCCTACAAGAATCCCTGTGGCAGAAGAACGAGGACCTCTCAAAGACATTTTTTCACCAAACAAACAGCTCCATCACTACCTGCCTGTCCTCTCTCAGACTTTGTGCAAACTACCCACAGACCTTTTAAGACCACTTGGCTGCCACGCCTTAAACTACATGGATCAATTGCTACCCGGATCATTAGCCTCCCGTTCAGCCTTCGCCTTTCCCTGAACCTGGTAAGCCAACTGTCTGATCACCATGCTGGCAGAGATCTCTACCATCCTCGCTAACTCTCTTCTCTTTTTCCCAGACCCAGATGAACCTATTGCCTGAAGTCATCCATTATTATTGTTGTAAATAAATATCTAAACTGCTTCCCAAGTCCTGTCTGATTCTCCATGTGGGTCAAAAAACTCCCTAGCATTATAACATGGACAGTTATGGCAACAGTTTATGCTTTATCTGGAATGCAGTTATATAACGAAAATAACATATTCACATTTTGACATCTACTGAGTAAGGGTTTTGGTATTTTAAATGAAACCAGAAATATTCATCTTATTATGAATTGCAAGTTAGGTATATTTATTATGCTTATTTATTAAATGTGTACGATCTTTGTGTCTTTATTCTTAAGGTAATAGTACAAACTAGTTATCCTGAAGTTTCATGAAAAGACAGCATCAAACAGAGATGGACAACTTGCTGTCCAAACTTATCAACAGTATCTATTACACAGATCAGAGCAGAGAAAATCTTCTTGCGCTGTTTGATTCTCATGTCTGCGGCACCTTACTTCCTAAAAATGGCATCGTCCTCCCTTCTGATATGACAGGATAAATCTTCTGCTGAGGCTGCTCCATTATTAAACTATCACTCACTTTGATTACAGATGTGATATCTGATCATTAATCACCAGCAACAGAAACCTGCCACCTCCAAAAGTCTATTAAGAGTTAACAGTCCAACAGTCCAGTTGATTACAGCAATCCTGTGCCCATTTGAGCTCAGTGAGAAACAGAGGTGAATGGCAATTTAGCATCATGAGAGCCACACATATATTTCTTTAATTTAATTGGAGACAAATTGGCTGGAAATAAAATGTTGAATGACTCTGATGTTGCAAGAGACTTTTCTTTTATCATCAGAAATCTTCTTGGTCAAATACCTAAACCAGAAGCATATAAAGTCTGACAATGCAGTGACAGAAAAAGAGAAAAGAAAAAAAAATGCTTTGAACAAGATCCTGTTTAACTGCTGTCAGTTCAACTTAGGGCTCTTGTGTCCCTTGGAATAACACTTACTCATGGTTTGGCCTGAAAAGGGAAATGACTGACACTTGGTCTCCTTGAGCAATAACACGTTCAATTTAACTGAGCTCTGAGTTGTCACATTAACATGTCGCAAGGCAAAATATCCAGACACTGAAATAGAGACAATAAGACAGACAGAGAAGCCTTTGAAATCCCAAATATTCACAAATGAATGTTAGTTCTATTGAGAGTTTTCTAAATGGCAATTTTTTTTAATACTGAACCCATCAGATCATGGCCATCAGATCATTGAATATTCTGCAGGATAAAAACATGAATAATGTTGCAACCATTTTTAGCAATAGCATTTTTTTTGTAGAAACTGACATTAAACTGACAATTAACATCACATATTTCTCATTAAATTAATAATAATGGCCGAAGTCAATGATAATGATGAGCAAATACCCACTCTTTCTTTTAGTTTCCGACTTGTGTGTGCAGCTTTACTGCGGCATCTTAGCTGATACACATGGAAAGCTGAACACAAAAAAAAATCGTCAGCAGCTCTTTCAGGATTTATAGTAAAGCCTCTAGCAATGTGACAGTCAAGGATATTTATAAATAAGGAGCAGACAAATTGCGTATCTTTAGAACATTTCACTCTCGGATGGTGGAAGAGTACAAAAGAAAACAGAAAGTTGAGGCAGAGGAGGAACAACTCAGACAGGGTTTGATCCTTGGTCAATAGACACACTGAGTTTGCCAAGAGGGGAAAGTTAACAAGCTAAAGCTCTTTAATAGGTAGCTAAGAATGACTAGCTGCTCAATATATCTCCAGAGACATTGTCCATAAAGCTATGGCCTTTAACAATTTTGTGACCAATAGAAACAGCTTGAAATTAAATTGAAGCTGTGCAATATGATATATGGCTAAAAATGCATCAATATCCACCATTATGAAATTCATTGCTAACATTTTGTCCACTTAATAGTAGGAAAGTAATATGATAGACTAATGATATCCAGGTTTATACATGTTTGTGAGGCTGTTATACAGGTGAAATAAATACGTATAATTCTTTTTCATATTTAAATTGGATCTTTTGCACCTTTTGAACTTAGAAGAGCATTTCTTCTAAGGCTTGGCCAAGACCTGCCTAACAACTTCTACCCTTACTTAACAGTCATAACACATTTTTCCAATATCCTCAAAGGTCTTCCTTCCTCAGTACATGTGCTAAATTAAAGACGGTGTAGTCGTTAAAGGTGGTCAAAGTACTTTCACATGAAAGTGTATAATTGACATTGTCACACAACACTGCAAAAGTTCTACTTGATTTAAGAAACACCAATACTTGCATTTTAATAAAACTGTTGCGCTATCTACATACGGATAGCACTGCAATGTGATTTAATGTGATTGTTTACATAGTACACAAAAACAAAATGAAAAGCTGTCTTTTAGTTACTTACTCACTGACTCAAGTGCTCTGCGTTTTGAACACTGAGTGCCACTTTGCTTCATATTTGCAAACCATTTGTGTCTTTCTCCCAACACATGTTGATGTGCCCTAGGGCATGACATTAGTTGGCTGCTGATCTGCGCATAATTGTAAGCCTGTGTGAACATCAGTGCGTCTGAGTGAATGTGACTCTAGTGTAAAAGCTCTGTAGAAACTAAAAAGCTGCTATATAAGTTCCGCCCATATAGCATTTAAGCCTTTTTTTAGAAAATAAAACATTTACAAAGATTCAATGGGGGCAAACTCGGTGAGTATTTTTGCAGGATGAAGATGTCTTCAATTAGATCTATATATGTCTGTATGGGTGTCCAAATATCCATACAGAAATACAAAAATAACCCACATTGTTGATGTCCTAGGAGAACTGGAAATGGACAAAATTTATATTATGCTTTTCTATTCAAACTGACCCCTTAAAGTATTTTACACTAGAACCACATTCACCTATTTGCTGTCACAACCATGCACACTTTTAACGTGGCATGTGGCTGAAGAAAAATGGAATCAAGTCCACCACTTTTCAATTGCAAGACAACTGCTCCACCCAAAAAGCCATAGTTGCCCCAGAATTGATGGACTCACCACTTGTCATTTGGGGAATACAATCTCCGAAAGTAAAACTTTGAAGGAGATGGGCCGCAGCAACAGTCGACCACACGACACACTAGGTGCCCCTCCTGTCAGCTGAGAACAGGAAGCCGAGGTTACAGTTTGCACAGGCTCACCAAAATCGGCAACATTTAAATTGCAACATTAAAAATTTGGAGTAAACAACATGAAAGTAAGGATCCACCCAATCTATTATGCATCAAAAGGTTAGACTGGTACTGGTGGAACAATGATGTAGGGGATAATTTCTAGGCATAATTTTGGCCCATTAGAACCAATTTTTATTTTCATTTTGTTTTTTTCGTTTTGTTTTTTTTTTTTGCACCAAAAAACTATTAGGCATTAGTTAGATAACAGAGTTTACTGGAGCATTGTTGCAGACCATGCTCATCCTTTTATGCCCACAATGTACCCATCTTCTAATGATTACCTCCAGCAGAATCATATCACCAAGCTTAAGTCAAATGTATTCCTTGAACATAACAAATTCAATCACTTTTCTCCATTGGCCTCCACAGTCACCAGATCTTAATCCATAAGGCACATTTGGGATGTGGTCAAATACAGGATTTGCATTTCAAGCGTTTAGCCAATAAATCTGCAGGAAGTGTGTGATGCTATCATGTCAATAAAGGCCAAAATCTCTGAGAAATTTGTCTGACTGCTGAATCTATAACACAAAGAATAAAGGCAGTTCTGAAGAAGAAAGTGGGTCCCACCCATTCATTGCAAAGTGTCTGATAAACAACTACACAGACTGAGAGCCTGTTTAAAATCAAAGTTACCTTTTTCATGTACTCACAACAATGATTTGTCAATCAGCCTGAACGGATTAAATTACACATCAATCAGAAGTAGGAAGATACATGTAGATTCAGTTTTAGTAAAAACTGTTCATTGTTTTAAAATATTTGCTTTTTGTTGTATTTTTTTAGATGTAAATGGTAGTGGAAGACCCAAGGGAAATATAGAATAAACAAGCACTAAACTGAGTAGAAGTTTTTAGTTGAATGTGCTTATTGTGCTGAATATTATTCCTTTGTGTCGTTCTGCTTTTAATTTTAAAACACTGGGAGTCTAACAGGCTGATAATAGCTGGTTAATTAAATTGGATTATCTGCCCATGTAGCGAATCTGCAGTATGCTGCTTAACAGACATATTACCTTAAACAATAGTAATAGCCTGTGCTCCTTTATTTGCCATGCCATGACTTTCAAACAAGGCAATTTTCCTTCTTGTGAACAAGACAAATGTGTATGAATCTCCTTTACCTGTTTCAGGTCAAGGCAGACAAACTTTGCTTTATTTAGCCGGAGGAAACACATGTCAACCAATTTCTTAGGAATCTTTATTTTTATCTGTTTGAAATCGCAACTTTTTAAACTACTGGTTTCATATGGTAGCATTGCTGAATTCAGTCTGCAAAAACTGCAGTGCATTATGAAACAACGGTGCATAAATACAGATGATGTTTTTTACACCTGAACATAAATTGCTTACTATAAAATAACTGGGAGCATAATTCCAACACAACTTAATGTTAGTATTGCTAGATTTGACTGTGACTGCTTCAATTTTATTTAACGTTTTAGACATAAAATGGCTGTTTTTCAGTTTGTGATTTTGTTCTCAGCACCTAGCCCAGTTTAGCTATTAATACATTCTGTCGGGGTCTAAAACAACTGCATCATTCATATACTGGTTGTGAAGATACAGGATTGAACTGGCTAATTTTCTTATGTGCCATGCAAAAAGGCAAAGGCTACAAAATATGAACACATTTTATTGAACATTTTATTGAAAATCAGTGGATAGTTTAACTGGAGATACTGTACAACGGTGTTAGCACTGAATGATGAGCACCACAACTTAGACTTGAATCTCTGGGGAAATGTCTTAAAACAAGTTGTGATTAAGGGTAACGAGTGCATGCTGAAGACTGTGATGAAGTGAAGACAGCTCCAAAATAATGTAGAGTTATGTCTCACCATCGCTCATTCTATAATGTGTAGTTTTCTATGTTAAATGAGAGCCATTTCTATCCTCATCAACCTTCTGATGCTACTGTTCCAGTGTTCCCTGCCTCCCAAAGCCAATTAATGTGGACGTGGAGAATGTTTGTAGCTGCAGCCTTTTATACAATTTCAACACTTCTCTGAGAAGTAACTGCAAGTGCTTCAGACTTCTGTGAAATCAATAGAGCTGAGATGCCCTTTTAAGTCTTGATGATGTATAGCAATGTGTTTTCGTTTGATCTTTATGATTCTGCAGAGAATGGAAAAAGTGGAGGGAAAAGAGTAAGGAAATTGGTGGCAGAGGAATGTCTTTTTCATTAGGTCCTTTATCGTTGTGTGAATATCTGCACACAAAATAAATGAGGCCATGCGTGTGTTCTCTTCAGGAGCCATGGTAATGAACACTGCACCATTTTTCTTCTGAGCCTAAATGGTCTGTCACATGCTTAATGTAACAAGACAGACTGTGCAGAACAACTGGACAGTACACTGAAACTCTGGGCGAGTTAATTTGGTGTTCCAGTTTGTAGATTTCTGCCTGACTATTAAAGGACACATACATTTAGGTATTCTGAAAATCATAACCAAGTCATTTTGTTAAGTTAGTTATGTAAACTGATTTCAGTGATGCTACTTGGTATTTTGAAGTTTAGGGTTGAAATCTATTTAAAAAAGCAAAATGAGAGAAACATTTCGGCAGCATTTCGTCAAATGTTCCATCAGAAACAATTTATTTGATCATGGACATCAAGGCAGCATAAAAATAATCAGTCACCATCTTTGGGAACTGACTAGATAGTGCATAGATTTAAATATGATGTCATAAAACAAAGGTTTCACTTGCTAGTTAATGATTTATGCTTTATGATTTATGCTGAAACACTATTTTAAGGGGGACATGACTACAGACACAGTTTTAACAACAGGTCCTTGTTGTAACTCTGAGAGTGAAGCATTATTTCAAAGGGAACCTGAACTGACCGCAGCGCAGTCAGCTGCTACAGCCTAACATCATGTTTAAACAAGTTTGCACAGTAAAAACAGCGCATTTTACAAAGTAAGCATTCTGTGAAGACTTGGTGTCCAAAATTTATTATTATAATAGAATCTCCTAATATTTAGCTAATTTGATCCAAAAAAACTTAAACTGAAGATTTTATGCCCATGAGATACAATATTGTATTGGATTTTAACTGACCACATTTTTACAAGAGCGTTATAATTGTTTTCTAAGCCTACAATTTCCATGTTACTATGTGAAATTCAGTTAGCAAATGCTCCTATCTGTATAATTCATGTCATAAGCTGCAACTTAGGGTTGCAAAAGCTGCAACTTAGGGTTGCAAAAGGGTTGTGATTTGTGCAAAGATGGTACATTCTTGTGCTTTTCTAGGTCCTTTGGCTGGATTAAATGATCCCAATGAACTCGGACGGATTGGTTGAGCCAGCAGCTTAAATTACCGTAATGTTATTTTATGGAGCAGAACATTTGTTTGTTGTTCAGCTGGGAAACTGATGACAAACCTAACGGTCTCTTGTGAAAGTGTATATGACTAACACCTTCTAGCCTTGTACTGCAAAATCAGTGGGGGCCAATGTCTGACTAGTGGGAAGGATTTATTAATTTTTCTACAAACTCCCTGAAATGACATCTTACTGCTACATGTAATAGATGTATGACTGACAATACATTTATTGACCAGTCCTTTTAGAATTGACCATATCTTTTGCATTATTTGCTGTTATTTCAGCTTTTAACTTTATTCTCTCTCTTTTCTCTTCCTAGAAGCTACACCTGGCCTGACTCTGTGTCTACCTGTAACACCTTTCTGGAGAGTGGAATCCTCCAAGCTTCTGCTGGCAACAACTTAATGCTCACCCTCTACCGATGATCCACATGGCCCTGTCTTTTAGTGTTTAACCCTTTCTCTCTCCTAGACATAGCTACTGGCTGAGCTTTTATTGTGACTAATTATATGTGCTCTCTTTCAGACTCTAACCTTGAAAACTGGCTCAGAATTTATCTGTTCCTTCTTTCTAGGTGAAATGACTAAAGGAGCTACATCGATTAACATTTACTTTTCCTTCCCATAGAAAGTACTCCTGGATCAGTGCTTCTTTGCAAGTCACTGACTGGATGCAATCTGCTAGGTTTCCTTAGACAGAAAACCTTTTTAAGTTATGTGAATAAATAACTAACTCTGACTGCACTGTTCAATGGTTAGGACTAATTGGAATCTATGTACCTGACTTTTGTGAAGTGCCTTGAGACGACATGTGTTGTGAATTGGCGCTATATAAATAAAACTGAATTGAATTGAATTTTATAATGTGTTTTTTTTAAGTAAATCCATAACAAACTTAACAACCATGCCCTAAAAAGAATAAGTAGGGCACTATGATGAGAAAAAACAAACATGTAACTCAAAGGAGTAAGGAGGCATATAGTAAGCAGGGAACAATTTTGAAAGGAGTAGCTATTCAGTCTTGTTCTGCAGACTGTTCTATATGTATATTTTAAACACACAAACTGTCAACTTTTCAGGTTTGCAATTTCCACATGCAGTCCTGTATCAGCATGAGACCTCAATAAGTTACAGAAAAAAAAAAAAAACAACAATTGTTTTCTTACATCTGAAATGGTTCCTATTTGTCACCGATCTGTACCGAAAGAGTAGTTTTAATGACAGAATCACTCTGAGTCACAGAATGGATCACAGATGAAGGAAATACAAGGTTTGATAAAAGCTGACATTTTTCTACTTTCACATTTGGTGAACACAATGTTCCACTCCATCATGCAGCTGTGCATTTGAAATTCGATCATTCCTCTGTTAGTACTTGTTTTCCATTGCCGTATTAATATAAACACATCTCTAAGTCTAAATACTCTAATATTTGTTGTTTCTACTAAATTTTATAGTTTCAATTTAGCCCAGTCACAATATGTACTATGGTTGTGTTCCAGAACACAAGGGTGTTACTATAAATGCTCACAAATTATGATCTGACAATGATTGCCCTTTTATTTCATAAAAGACTAAGTTAATATGATCCCAAACTGCTTCATGCAAATCCTAATAAGAAAGCAAAATCCTGTTATTTATTCCCACCACAAGGATTGCATTAATTCAAATATAATTGTACCCATGCATGTAATGATATCTAAACCTAACCAGCATGTTTATGAAATTTAAAAGTTGATTCTTTTAATGGAGTTGGGGTTCAAGCTTTTCAGTAACACCCCTGTCCAACCTGTTCCTCATTTTTCTGATTTTAATGTCATTTTTTTGGAGCTGTGAAAATAAAGTAATATAAAACATTTGTAATTTAAATGGAGTAAAAGAAGTCATTAAATATTTTTGATCTAGTTTAGATGTTGTTGCCCAACACTACCCAGATATTAAACATGAGAATTTACGTTTCATAATCAGAATACGCTTTGCTTGCCAGGATTGTGGAATTTCACTTTGGTTTCATGCACTCATAGTGTACAGACATTAAATATAAATATATAAACTTTAGAGGAAATCAAATAATGGATAAAAGGCACAGTGTGTGCTTGTATGTGTATGTACAGCCATCTTTTATATAGAAAAAGAAAAAAAGAACGGCAGCTTGTGGTTTTTGCAAAAAGCCCTCTGCAGCACTGACCTGAAGGTAAAAGTCTAAACAATTTGTTTCCAGGATGTGTGGGGTCTACAGAGATGTTAGCTACCCTCTTCCTGATCCTTGACCTGCACAGGGTCATGGATCGAGGGAATGTCAGCCCTGTCAATCCTCTCTACAGACCTAATTGTTTGTTGCAATCTGGACCTGTCCTGTTTTGTGGATGAGCCAAACCAGACAGTAATGGATGTGCACAGGACAGACTGAATAATGGCTCTGTAGAAGACCACCAGCAGCTCCCGTGGAAGGTTGTACATCCTATTGTCAGGGATTGTGAGAGGATGGAGTGTTGTGGGTGTTCTTCAGAAGTCCATCGTCTTCTCAACAGTTTGAGTGGGTTAGCTCCAGGTAGTTCTGACCACACCAGTGGACCAGCTGTTCCACCTCCTGTGTGTATGCAGACTAATCACTATTCTGGATCGGACCAATAACAGTGTGGTCATTTGCAAACTTGAAGGGTCCGCTGAGATGCAGTCATTTGTATACAGATAGAAGGGGAGGGGAGAGAGAACATACCTGGGGTGTGCCGGCACTTATGATTCTTTTTCCGGAGAGGATGCTCCCCAGCCTCACCTGCTGCTGCCGGTTGTTTTGGGAGCTGGCAATCCACTGACAGGTAGAGACTGGCAGTGTGGGCTGGGTAATGTTCTGGTGAATGATGTTTGGGTTGATGGTGTTGAAGGTCAATCTGAAGTCCAGAAACACGATTCTGGCATACGTCCCTGGGTGGTCGAGGTGGTGCAGAATGAAGTGTGGTCCTAAACTGACGGCATAATCTGCTGACCTGTTTGCCTGGTAAGCAAACTGCCAAGGGTCCAGCAGGGGGCCTGTGATGTCCTTTAAAGGCTTCAACACCAGTAACTCAAAAAACTTTATGACCACAGACATCAGGGCGTTAGGCCTGTAATCATTTAACCCTATGATGGTGCATTTCTTGGGGACTGGGAGGATTTTTTGCGTAGATGTGTTACCTAATGAAGTTTATGTTAATATGAATTGGCAATTCAAATGGAAAGAAATCAAGCTGAAAAAAAGAAATGTATGACTGCCTACCATATCTTTACTAAAATGATTAATGAAATGTCAGTGGATGAGAATTTGAGGCTGTTTATTATATCATGTTTTATATGTATGGAGATATCATAATTCCTGACTGAAATGTCATTGACCACATCTATCCAGCCAACAGGGCCTAGTAGTCTCCAAAGATGGTTTGGCCTTTGGACAAAAATGTTTTTATTTATGGTAATTGTGTTAAATGTTAAGAGTTTAATTGAGTGTTTCTTGCTTATTTAAGCTGTCTGTTCTTGAATAGTTACCACTATCACATTCTCTATTTAAATAAAGGTGATGTTCTTCATAACAGAATCATTTCAAATAAACACACTGTAGCTAGCTGAACAGGTGCAACAAATAAAACTCCTATCATTGGGCCTGCTTGTCTGCAGGCCATCAGCAATTTGCACTTCTTCTGCTCCCTGGTCAGTATTGGAATGAACTGAATAAGAATGTGTTAAAAGGTCAGTCAAGTTTTGAAATCCCACCCACAGAATTGGATTGCTGCAATTTCTGACTTGTATTTCTTTGATTGATTGTCCTGTTACTAAACTAAGATTCATATCAGAAAAGCCAAAAATTCCTCAAAAACAGGAACATGACTGACATGACTTCATTTTGCCTGGTGGGTTATTTGTTTGTTAACAAAAAGGCCAAATTCTCTTTATATCAGCATATGAATACTCTTGAGTCACTGCAAAATATGCACGTGTGTCATTCCGATTTTCTTGCATCTGCATGACTAAAACAACCTTCTTTTGTAAAAGGAAAGTGTATAAAAGCAAAAATTGCACTGACAAAACATCTCTATTTTACTTTTACAATTTTTTTTTGTTATCAAGGATTAACCCTGACTGAACATTGTTAAGTTTTCATTTAAAATAAAAAAAATCATTTTAGTGGCTTAATGGACACTTTTAACAATTAGTTAAAAATGTCCTTTTTACTGCAAAACGTGTTTTTGATTTCCTCTGTGGTGTCTATGTTCAGGAACAAACTAACTATTTGAAACTTGTGTTGACCTTGATTTCTAAAAAAAAAAATAATAATAATATATATATATATATATATATATATATATACATACAGGGGTTGGACAATGAAACTGAAACACCTGACATTTTAGTGTGGGAGGTTTCATGGCTAAATTGGACCAGCCTGGTAGCCAGTCTTCATTGATTGCACATTGCACCAGTAAGAGCAGAGTGTGAAGGTTCAATTAGCAGGGTAAGAGCACAGTTTTGCTCAAAATATTGAAATGCACACAACATTATGGGTGACATACCAGAGTTCAAAAGAGGACAAATTGTTGGTGCACGTCTTGCTGGCGCATCTGTGACCAAGACAGCAAGTCTTTGTGATGTATCAAGAGCCACGGTATCCAGGGTAATGTCAGCATACCACCAAGAAGGATGAACCACATCCAACAGGATTAACTGTGGACGCAAGAGGAAGCTGTCTGAAAGGGATGTTCGGGTGCTAACCCGAATTGCATCCAAAAAACATAAAACCACGGCTGCCCAAATCACGGCAGAATTAAATGTGCACCTCAACTCTCCTGTTTCCACCAGAACTGTCTGTCGGGAGCTCCACAGGGTCAATATGCACGGCCGGGCTGCTATAGCCAAACCTTTGGTCACTCATGCCAATGCCAAACGTCGGTTTCAATGGTGCAAGGAGCGCAAATCTTGGGCTGTGGACAATGTGAAACATGTATTGTTCTCTGATGAGTCCACCTTTACTGTTTTCCCCACATCCAGGAGAGTTACGGTATGGAGAAGCCCCAAAGAAGCGTACCACCCAGACTGTTGCATGCCCAGAGTGAAGCATGGGGGTGGATCAGTGATGGTTTGGGCTGCCATATCATGGCATTCCCTTGGCCCAATACTTGAGCTAGATGGGCGCGTCAGTGTCAAGGACTACCGAACCATTCTTGAGGACCATGTGCATTCAATGGTTCAAACATTATATCCTGAAGGCGGTGCCGTGTATCAGGATGACAATGCACCAATACATACAGCAAGACTGGTGAAAGATTGGTTTGATGAACATGAAAGTGAAGTTGAACAACTCCCATGGCCTGCACAGTCACCAGATCTAAATATTATTGAGCCATTTTGGGGTGTTTTGGAGGAGTGAGTCAGGATAGGTTTTCCTCCACCAGTATCACATAGTGACCTGGTCACTATCCTGCAAGAAGAATGGCTTAAAATCCCTCTGACCACTGTGCAGGACTTGTATATGTCATTCCCAAGACGAATTGACGCTGTATTGGCCGCAAAAGGAGGCCCTACACCATACTGATAAATTATTGTGGTCTAAAACCAGGTATTTCAGTTTAATTGTCCAACCCCTGTATATATATATATATATATATATATATATATATATATGAAAAGAGGACTTTGGACCACTGAACAGCAGTCTAGTCCTTTTTCTCTTTAACATAGGTAAGATGCCTCTGACATTTTCTCTGATTTGGGAGTGGCTTCACACATCTGTAGCATATGTCCCTCACATGCCTTGTTATTTTCCCTTAAACTCATGAGCTTTGCTTCAAAATTTTCCTATTGTGGTTGCTATTCCTGATGGCTGTGCACCTTTTTAAACCTAACCTTCAACTTTTTTTAGATATCTACATACAAAACAAGAAAGAAGACACATGTAGATGAGGATCAAATCCTTATCTACATGTGCTTCGTCATCTCCATACTTTAAAAGCCAAAACTATAACATTTGATCTGGGTGTGGTATAAAGCCCATGGTGATTTGGGGCTTCTTTAGTATTCTATGATGCTGGCTATGACTTCCTTTTTATGTTAAAAAGGAAGTCATAGACGTCACCTCAAGGAATGGATCATGAGGTGATGTCTTCTCAGGAACATGAAGCTCAGCTGACATAACACCGAAACTGCAAGGTGACATGAAACTTTGTCATGTGACTGGGCTACTTTTTGTGTGGTGTGAGTTTTATGACTTTTAGAGTGGAGCACAATTTGATAATGTTATAAGCACTTTCAAGGTTGCTCTACAGATGAAGCATTTGGAATTTTAAGTTGCGGCATAAGACCATAAAATCATGCGAGGACAGAGAAAAAGACGGTACAAAAAATGTGCAAAAAGGCTAAAATGTTCTCATTTAATTTTTACATTTTCCTCACCTGTACCAGTCCAGCCCTCTGTCATAGTTTCTGTCAAAGAAGTGTGGCTCTGTTCCGAGTGCGCGCACATCTGGATGTATCCGGATGAACTCCAGCACCGCCCTGGTCCCCCCTTTCTTTACGCCGACTATTAAAGCATTGGGCAGCTTCTTGTTTCCATATTTCTGCGCAACACTCATGTTTTTTAAATTCGCATCAGTCTCGTGAGCACCAGGCGAGGCTGGAGCTTTACTCTGGTCTCGGGGATCCCTTGATACTCGCTGAGCAGCAGACCTGACATCCAGCGAGCCACAATTCTCCAGTTTCTCAAGAAGTTTCTTTCCTCCTGCGTTTTTGTTCGGCGGGCAGCGTTTTCCGTCGTAAGCCTGGTTTGTCATGACTGTGCCGCGATAAAAAATAATATTATAGCATAAGTACGCACAGGACAGGGACAAAGTGAATATGAAGGCGAATCGAGCGCTGACTCTAGTTGCAGATGTGAGGAGCCTTTGCGCCATGTCTCCATGGGTTCAAAGTGCTGCATGATTTTCCATCGGAGTTTTCCTCTCCTGTCGATCTGCGGTGAGAGCCTGCTGAGAAAAGTACAGATTCTAAAGTGAGACAGAGCAGCCCATGTGGACAGGGGTGTTTTTTCCGTGGCACCAGCTGCGCATAAGTCCTACTGGCTGATGAACTGAGAGAAAACTTGGACCCGCTGAGAAAATGGGGTCAGTTCTCACTGAAGTGAGATTCCTTAGAAAAAACTTGAGGTTACCCATCTGTTTTGAAACGCATAGCCTACGAGAGAGGATAATTTTAATGTTTAATTTAATCCAGGCTGTGCTGAGGGGGTTAAAGAAACAAGGTCGACTGCGTCCCAGTGAGCCCGAAACTCTCACCAGCGCAATCTTTCTGCTCGCCTCTTGAGGGATTTCAGAGCGCATCCCTCCTCTTTCTCTCATGCTGAGGTTGCGAAGTTATAGAAACTTTCACTACCTAGTATAAATATTTAATCAACCTTCTGACGTCACGCATAATAACCTAAATCTCAGCGCGCCTTTTTTTTTTTTTTAAAGAAACATATGGAATAAATACCTGCAAATGTCGGGATGTAGGGATTTATCCCTTCGGACCACAGTGATTTGTGAGTCATCTATTTGTATCTATCTGAAAGCTTTCGCTGAAAAGTTTCATCATCCTAAACAGACAAAACACATCTGTGATATGCAGCTATAGAAACAGTGCGGACTATAGGACACAGGGTGATGTCTTACTGCGGCACATCTGGTGAACCCTTTTTTACTATGTTTTTACGGTGAGATTGAAATGTCACCAATTTATCATTGTCTGTTCTTTAAAATTAATTAGATATTTATAGAACTGGACATTTGGTTTACTTTTATTTGTTTTACTGCCTTAGATCCTTATAAATTCTTTAGACACCCAAAAATAACTCACCTCTTGTTTTTGAGAAAACTGCATACTGTTTTGTCATCTAATTTCTGCTGTGTAGCTTAATGCACGTTTGCCTTTCACTTGAAACAGAATGATTTATCGAGGCTCGGAGGTATCATCATGCTGATAATATTTCTTAACACACATGGGCATTAGCAGCCTTGGAAAGTCAAGATCACATTTGATCTTCTCTGTTGCTATGATGCAAGGTGGATTAGGACTGGAATGCAAAGTTTTCTGCTCCATTTCTTCCATGGTTAGAATATACACTGCTCAAAAAAATAAAGGAAACACTCAAATAACACATCCTAGATCTGAATGAATGAAATATTCTCATTGAATACTTTGTTCTGTACAAAGTTGAATGTGATGACAACAAAATCACCCAAACATCATCAATGGAAATCAAATGTATTAACCAATGGAGGCCTGGATTTGGAGTCACACACAAAATTAAAGTGGAAAAACACACTACAGGCTGATCCAACTTTGATGTAATGTCCTTAAAACAAGTCAAAACGAGGCTCAGTATTGTGCCTCGTTTGGTGCCTCGTGTGGAGTGGCTCAGTATTGTGCCACTCCACACGTCCCTACAACGCCTGGGCATGCTCCTGAGGGAGCATGAGGGTCTCCTGAGGGATCTCCTCCCAGACCTGGACTAAAGCATCCGCCAACGCTTGGACAGTCTGTGGTGCAACGTGACGTTGGTGGATGGAGCGAGATATGATGTCCCAGATGTGCTCAATCGGATTCACGTCTGGGGAACGGGCGGGCCAGTCCATAACTTCAATGTCTTCATCTTGCAGGAACTGCTGACACACTCCAGCCTCATGAGGTCCAACCGCACCAGCATATGGTCTCACAAGGGGTCTGAGGATCTCATCTCGGTACCTAATGGCAGTCAGGCTACCTCTGACGAGCACATGGAGGGCCATGTGGCCCTCCATAGAAATGACACCCCATACCATTACTGACCCACTGCCAAACCGGTCATGCTGAAGGATGTTGCAGGCAGCAGATCGCTCTCCACGGTGTCTCCAGACTCTGTCGCGTCTGTCACATGTGCTCAGTGTGAACCTGCTTTCATCTGTGAAGAGCAAAGGGCGCCAGTGGCGAATTTGCCAATCCTGGTGTTCTCTGGCAAAGGCCAAGTGTCCTGCACGGTGTTGGGCTGTGAGCACAACCCCCATTTGTGGACGTTGGGCCCTCATACCATCCTCATGGAGACTGTTTCTAACCGTTTGTGCAGACACATGCACATTTGTGGCCTGCTGGAGGACATTTTGCAGGGCTCTGGCAGTGCTCCTCCTGTTCCTCCTTGCACAAAGGCGGAGGTAGCGGTCCTGCTGCTGGGTTGTTGCCCTCCTACGGCCTCCTCCACGTCTCCTGGTCTACTGGCCTGTCTCCTAGTAGCGCCTCCAGGCTCTGGACACTACGCTGACAGACACAGCAAACCTTGCCACAGCTCGCATTGATGTGCCATCCTGGATGAGCTGCACTACCTGAGCCACTTGTGTGGGTTGTAGAGTCCGTCTCATGCTACCACGAGTGTGAAAGCACCACCAACATTCATAAGTGACCAAAACATCAGCCAGAAAGCATAGGTACTGAGAAGTGGTCTGTGGTCCCCACCTGCAGAACCACTCCTTTATTGAGTGTGTCTTGCTAATTGCCAAAGATTTCCCCCTGTTGTCTATTCCATTTGCACAACAGCATGTGAAATTGATTGTCAATCAGTGTTGCTTCCTAAGTGGACAGTTTGATTTCACAGAAGTTTTATTTACTTGGAGTTATATTATGTTGTTTAAGTGTTCCCTTTATTTTTTGAGCAGTGTAGTTTTGAGGGAATATCAACTTTCTTGACAGCACCTACAGCAACCTCTCCGCATTTTAATGGCAACTCTGGTTAAGGTTTTGAAAAGCCTTAAAAAAATAATCTTTTATTACTATAACCTCAACGACTTTGTGTATTTTTTTAAGACAAATCAAATATAAATGGGATTCATTGCTATAGTACAACTATAGTCTTATTTGCCAATAAATAAGACAATAAGACTTGTTGGCTTGCAGGCATATTCCTTATGAGCATATTGCGACAGATCCTCCACTACCTAAGAGTGGGGATGTGCCCCTTTACAAACTATCTACCTGCTGTCTTGAAAAAAAACACTCAATCTTAGCTTCAGCACTCATGACCAGTTAAAGTACTTCTAGCCTTTTGCACATTACACATTTGAACGTTTATGATAGTAGGACAAAAATAACTTTTTCTTTGCATGCCCACAAACAACTGGTTGGCTTTAGATGGTGTCTAATGGCTGCTATGGGGACCTGTTGACCCCAAGACACCACTCTTTGTTGCTGTGCTCCTGCGGTGAGCTTTGGAGATGTGTTTACCTCCATTACCATTGTCTTCACCGTGTGTGGTGACAAAATAAACTTGGGTCTAGGTTCAGCTTTGTTTCAGTGGTTTCTCTTTTATTATTGCTATTGCTCAATCATTTCCTGACTTATGAAAATCAGACGTATCTGTCTTACTTGAATGGCATGTGCTCTTGTCTTTTACACTATGCAGAGAAGGCCTCTGTGTTACAAACTGACATTGTAGGAAAACAGAAAGTTATGGACTACTAATCCTTAGGTTTTAGACACGCTGACCAACTTCAACTAATTAAATGTACTTACATCAAATACTTAATTGTTTTTTTAATTTGTCAATGTGAGATTACACTACTAAGATCAAGTACACATTTTATTTTACAGTTTTTACACTTATTTACCAGTGGGGTCAGTAATTGTAAATAATTTAACTGCAAGTTAAATAATTTACTGTCACGCAGAAGTGCATGCAAAACTCTTGCCCTGGTTTGCGAGGACACACATAATTTTAACTACCATAAATGAAAATGTACTCCACAACTGAAGGACAAACAAAGATTTTAAGACATTTACCAAACACTCGAATATCTGAAAAGATCGTTCTTTGTTATTTAGTGTTAATGTTTTTCATATTTAAAGCCTCAGTCCACAAGGTTATCATGACAACAACATTTATTTGTCAAGGACAAAAATGTTTTAATTTGAGATCAAGTCACTTTAATTAAGGATTCATTGATATGGCATTTATAAAGCACCCAAAAAGTGTACTGACATTACTGTTTAAAAAAATAAATAGAATAAGTTGTATGTGAACGTGACTTATATTTTAAATAAAAGGGATCAAATTTACATGGTCAAGGCCATTTGACAGGATATTGATACTGAAGCAGATTTCTTTTTCTAAATGTTCTTTGACATTTGGTGCTGCTTTGTTGAAGTTTATAATCAATAAGAACTAAATGGTTAAATATAAGCATTGAGGCTGGGAAAAGCTGTTGCAGATTCAGTCGACAGTCGAATCAATGTTTACACAGCTAATACAATTGCAGGTTTTTGTGTTTTCATGAAAAAAAAAATGAGACCATGATAAATAATTTCAACTTATTATTTGTGCTGTGCAATTTAAATGCAAAAAAGGATAAATGCAGTAGTCTTGTTGTCCTTTTGTGCACACCCTTGAACTAATACTATGCTAAAGCATATTTTCATTCAGTCTTCTTTGATAAGAGTTCATCAGTAGTCCACATCTTGATGCAGCAATATTTGCACCTTGCAAAAGCATCCTTCAGATTGTGAGGACATCTCTTGTCTTCAGCCCTCTTCAGGTGACCTCACAGATTTTCTGCCAAACGTAGTTCTGGACTCTGGCAGGTTATTTCAGTGTTGTTGTCCTAATGCCATTCCTTTGTTGGTTCAAATGCTCTGTCTGAAGAATAATACCCCCACAGCACAATGTTGCCAGAACTATCTTTCAGTGTCAGCATGGTGTTCTTCTGATGTTGCTCAGTGTTGTTTATATTTTGAAATTGTAGAGCAAAAGTTCAAGTTTGGTTTCATCACACTTCAAGACATTATGCTACAAGGTTTTGAGAGCCAGAAGAATACACCCAGCCCTTGCAAAATTTTCTGCAGAGCTCCTTCATTATTACTGTCAGCATCTCAGCAGCCTCACTGAACATGTTTCATCTTATCTTCTTCATCTTGTCTAGTTTTTGCCATTGTTGTCCCACATTGCAAAGTTTTTAACTCTTTTAAATTTATGGTTAAACTCGGTTTTAAGGGAACTCTGGTTAAGATGTGTAAAAAGACTGAGATTTTTTACCTGTCCTATAGCTAAAGGACAGAAATCAGCAGATGTCATGAAGATTCTAACTTGAAAGATAAACTTTATTACTTGGTTTATCTGATTCAATATAATTAATGTTAGGTGTGTACCAAAGAAGAATTAGTGCTGAAATTGTAATTGTGCTTCAGATTTTTCTCCGTAACAAGTTTTCTTGTTTTTGTGTTGAATTATATACATGATAAATGTCACATTTAAGGTAGCAAAAATTATTTATTATGATCTCATTTATTTGTGTCATTAGAGCCTGCCATTTTAAGGGATCTCTACACTACTTTGATCCAGTGTTTTATATTATCTGTGTAAAGAGTTAACCGTGATGGTGGATGGTATTGTGTGATGAGGTGTATAACGGATAAAATAGAGTGCTTGTTGGATGTCTGTTTGCATTACAGGAAAAGCTGCTAAACTGATTTTTATTTTCGGCATTGTGTTATAGTTTCTGCCACAGAAAGTTTTATGAGATATGACAGTTTCAGGGCAGCATTCCTACTTTCAAGCTTTGATTTTTGTTCTCATTCCAGCAAAAGCAAACATATCAGAATCTGTATTTAAATATCATTATGTATTCATCTACTACTGTTAAATAAATACAGAATAAGAACAACATTCAAAGCTAACTTTAAAAATAGTTACCTTTTTAGCTGGCCACTGACTGCTGTGTCCTAATTAGCGTCAAGCTGCCTCGCTGCCATTTTAGTGTGGCGTCACTGCAACTGGGCTTTAGCTAAAATCAGAATCAGAATCAGCTTTATTGCCAAGTTTGTACATACAAACAAGGAATTTGACTCCGGTACACTTTGCTCTTTGGTTTTTGTTTTTGCACTACAGAATATACATATTTACAATGTACAAATATACACATATATAAATAAAAAGGTGCATTTGCAACATCTGTCTGCTGTTGTTTTGTACTCTATTGAATGTTCAACAGAGAAACAGCCTGGGGGAAGAAACTGTCTCTGTGGCGGCTGGTTTTAGTGAACAGCGCTCTGTAGCGTCGTCCTGAATGCAGAACTCTAAACAGTTTATGTGCAGGGTGTGTGGGATCTGCAGAGATTTTAGCAGCTCTTTTCCTGACCCTAGAACTGTATAAGTCCTGGATGGAGGGAAGGTCAGCCCTGATGATTCTCTCTGCAGCCCTGATTATTCGTTTCAGTCTGGACCTGTCCTGTTTTGTGGATGAACCAAACCACACTGAGATGGATGAAGACAGGACAGACTGAATGATGGCAGTGTAGAAGATGACCAGCAGCTCCTGTGGAAGGTTGTACTTCTTGAGTTGCCTCAGGAAGTACAGTCTCTGCTGGGCCTTCTTTCAAACAGTGTCTATGTGTGAAGACCATCTCAGGTCCTCAGAAATGGTGCTTCCTAGGAACCTGAAGTGATCCACAGCCGACACGGTGTTGTTGAGGATGGTGAGGGGGGTGTATGGAGGTGGTGTTTTCCGAAAGTCCACTACCATCTCCACAGTCTTAAGTGGGTTTAGTTCCAGGCAGTTCTGACTACACCAGTGTATCAGGCGGTCCACCTCCTGTCTGTATGCAGACTCATCACTGTCCTGGATCAGTCCAATGACAGTGGTGTCATCTGCAAACTTAAGGAGTTTCACGGACGAGTCCGCTGAGGTGCAGTCATTTGTGTACAGGGAGAAGAGGAGTGGGGATAGAACACACCCCTGGGGGGCACCAGTACTTATTGATTTGGTTCGGGAGAAGATGCTCCCCAGTCTCACCTGCTGCTGTTGGTCTGTCAGGAAGCTGTTGATCCACTGACAGGTGGAGGCTGGGACATTGAGCTGGGTGAGCTTCTGGTGGAGGATGTCTGGTATGATAGTGTTGAAGGCCGAGCTGAAGTCTACAAACAGGATCCTGGCGTAGGTCCCTGGGCGGTCGAGGTGTTGCAGGATGAAGTGTAGACCCAAGTTAACAGCATCATCTGCCGACCTGTTTGCTCGGTAAGCAAACTGCAGGGCGTCCAGTAGAGGGCCTGTGACGTCTTTCAGGTGCTTCAACACCAGCCGCTCAAAGGATTTCATGACCACAGACGTCAGGGCTACAGGCCTGTAGTCATTTAATCCTAGGATGGTGGGTTTCTTGGGCACTGGGATGATGGATCGTTTGAAGCAGGAGGGGACCTCACACTTCTCCAGTGACTTGTTGAAGATCCGGGTGAAGATTGGAGCGAGTTGATTTGCACAGGCTTTCAGGCATGATGGGGAGACGTTATCAGGTCCTCCAGCTTTCTTTGTTTTCATGCGCTGAAAGAGCCAATTTACATCTTCCTAAGAGATCTTTAGTGCAATTTCCTGTAGGGAAATTTGTCCTGGGAGATTCAAACACTTGGACTTTTAAAGTTCTTACAAACCAGAAATAATAAGCAACCCTGTCTAGCAGAGCACCTTTTCATAGGGATGCATAGTTATGTCTTTTTCACATCATCTGATAAAGCACTTGTTGTTCACTTTATTGCTACTGAAAGATAGTAGGATAACATTTGCACTGTGATTTAAGAACTTTACAATAAATGATTCCACCCACTCTATACTGAAAACCTGACATTATGAGGATGAACTTCTGGCATAATTCTAGGTGTTGTTTTGCAGATAAACTTGGAAAAAGATACAAATGTGAAGTGAGAGATGATGAGGCTCCAAATCCAAAACAAATAGTTGAATGTGTCAGTTATAGGATTTACACTCAAAGATGGCAACATCTTTCTTATCAGTTTGATGAAAAGTCTGTCATGACAAAAAAACAGGTTAACTGAGAGACAATACAATCTAGTGTGAAACAGATACTTTCCTGACTGTAATTCAACACAAACTCACCGGAATAAAAATGGTAGGTTCAAAGGAGAAAAAGGTTTTGAAGAACAAAAGGGAAAACAATAGTTTTTGACTGGTCAAATTGTAAAAAGTTCAATAAAAGAACAGAAAGAAGAGCCACACAGAATATGCTGGTGCGCTCAAGCTTTGTGAGGAAAGCTTTTCTTATTTTTGAAATATCAACTCCAGCATAACTTCACCGTTTTAGACCATTTTGGAACAACCAATAGCACAATATTCTTTATAAGCCTCTCAAAATCCAAAAGACAAAGATGATTTTTTTTTCTTTTCGAAAAGAAATGTGTTTAAAAACATGATCATTTTTCTGACATAAGGCTGGAATGACATAATAAAACCTTACTAACATTTTTATGCACTTCTGATTAGTCTGAATGTTATATTGATTTTAACCTTTTAGGATTTATTAGAAGTGTTTTTTTGTTTTGAGTGGAATGATTATATAACACATCTGCCATGAATTTCTATGGCAAGAATTGTACAATGCTGAATTTACTGTGGATTTTTTCACATGGCAAAATTACACATACAGGCTCAAATACATATTTGGTTAAATGTCCAAGGGCTTATCCTGCTTTATCCATTGAAAAAACACATATTAAAATGCGTTGAATCACTTTCTATTTTGGAGCATCCAATCTTGTTAGTTTCAATCATTTGATGCTGATTTGAGACCATGGGAATGAAGAATTTGAAGATAGTCATCCATTCCTTTTCCTTCCACCTTCTGCAGCATATGTGTACTATTAGCACTGGAAGGAGCCCCACAACATGAGGCTACTACAACCATGCTTGACATGGGGTGCACTGTTCTTTGAATTGAATGGCACATCCATAATTTTCTTTACTGTGGCTAAATAGCTTAACCTTTGTCTCATGGATAAAGCAGGCAAACATAAAGCTTCTAGAATTACCTTCCCAAAGCCCTGACTTCAATCATATTAAATTTATTGACTATGCTGAAAAGGCAGTGCCAGAAAACCAACCAATTTCATCAACTCTACTAATTCGGGCAAGATGCCAGAATTATGGTAAAAGTTGCTTGATGCTTATGTGTATGATGCAGGGTCCTTCATTTTAATAAAATGAAAGGTCCAGAAAAATACAATTTTTGTTTGCAATGAACGACAAGAATCGATATTCCTTTTTGGAAGCTTTGATTGTAAACAGTATTACAAATTGTGATTGCCTATTGTTTCACGTATTGTAAATCACGTTGCCACTACCAGCTCAACAGGCAAAAATTTATTCTTCCTTTTATAGTCTTTTTCTACCTCATGTGTATTAGTTGCTGATCTGCACAGAAAGGACAAGATGAACAAAAGCCATGCAGTGACTAAAGGCCGTTGAACAGCAGGTTACCTCTCTCCTTGTCAACCACAGTGTCAGATAATTGTTGCTGACATTTTGCCTGTTTTGTTTTTTTTCTATCCAAACTAGTCTGATGCTTAATTTTCTTTAGTTTTTTCGTAAACACAGCACACGAGTTCAGAAATGCCATCTTCTTTGCTGTCTGTTGCGATATTCAATATTTGACAAAAATCAGCTAATTAGAGCACAGTTGGCTTTGACAGTGCTCAGCGGTTTCCCTGAATGTAGAGTAAGTCTAATCCTATTGCACGGGGGGAAAGTAGAGATTCATAGAGTTGCTTTTTAGCAGGTGAGTAAAAGACTCCTAACTGTTGAGAGAAATTATAAAACTTGAATTAGATTTAACGTCAAAGAAAAAAAATGCTTTGGAGGATTCGAGAGAACAATGCTGCATTCTCTGACACATTCATTTAAATGTAAAAATATTCATCACTGAATTACTTTGAAAAACTGTGAGTTTTTAAGTTTTTGTGTATAAGTGCCACAACACCAGAAATACATTCTAAGTGACTCATTTAAAGTCAATCTATTTTTATGTAACAGCTCTGATGATGGACAGCTGCCTTGAGAGCAGAACATCAGTGTTGTTAAAAATGAAGCCATCTATTTTCTTCGGGCGCGTCGGAGCACAGTTGCCTATTGATTTAGACAAACGACGGGGCAGATGGATTTTTGTGAGTTTTATTTGGATCTCAGTGTCACAGACAGAGTCTCTTTGGTCAATGATTGATCACTGTGTAAAGAGGGCTACACCCCCGTTTCTGTGGTCCAAATGCAACACATTTTATTGATGGCTGTGAAGTGGATTTCAATGTCCTCTCAGTGGCTCTCAGATTTGTGTTCTTTGATTGCATCACAGCTTCTTCGTTCCAGATGGCCAACACGCAGAGAAAAACACACAAACAATGATAAGCTCGCAAATACTGAATCAAGCTGAAATGAGAACTGTCTCTCTTCTTCTACAGGCCAGTATATCACAGACCACTCAATCCAAGGAAAGCTAAAAAAAACACTCATAATGACATTGGACATTACATATCTGTGTGCAAATAAATATGTTGCTGCCTCCATGACTTTAAGGTGCACAAAACATATATAAAGCAATTCTGACTGTGTCTAAATTAATATATACAACCTACTGTTAAACAAAACCATTAATTTCTTAAAACACGAGTTGATACTTTAAGCACACTTGTTGTAGAAGTCCCAATATTTCATTCCCTCTTGTCTAATCTATGACCTGAGGAGTTAATTAACAGCAACAAATATTGACTGAAATGTCTTGCGGCATTTTATGACCAGCAAAAATGAGCATTTTTAATTTGGCACTGTTCTTTGAGAAAAAAATTTATATTAGTTTATTTTCATAGAAATTAGCGTAAGCACATGAACTGAGTGTATTTACAAGTTTTCCTCTCCTAATCATGCAGTCAACTAAATGAGCATATTAAGCATGGGGAAATCAGAGGGAACTGCACGTGTCTGTAATGTCAGACTTTGGTTTGAAAGAAGTTAATCTTTGTGCATCGTAAGGGCAAAAAAGTAAGGACTCTGCATTGCAGTGTGTCCTTATTCAGTCAATGTTGATTATTAGCTGTATATCATAGAGTCAACCAGTGCCTAGTTGAATAAGATATTTTCTGAAGTTTTACATTTTAAAAGGCACAGTAACTTCCATTGTTTTGGACTTAGAAAAGTATAACCTTATGAAAGGGCAGCGATAAGAGAACAAAACACGAGACATCGTTTTCTGCTTGATCACACCTGTCTGTGACAGCTTTGACTAAAATGACCTCAATCGCTCACAAAGTATGCGAGTAGAAGAATCTTCTGATGTAGCGAATATTCATATATGAGCTAATACTTTACACAAATGTGTGTGGAAGCCACTGAGCACTGAGCAGAGTAAATGCATTATGGCTCACCATGGAACAATATCTAACCTTTCCATGATTATAGTCCTTGTCAATCCATGATTTAGTTTAACAATTGTTTGAGAGTCAACAACATCAATAAAAAATTCCAGTGTGGTTTTAAATCTGGCTATTGCACAAAAACTGCCCTTTTAAGAATTTTTTAATGACCTTCTTTAAACTGTTCATCTGTTTTAGTGCTTTTAGGTATCTGTGCAGCGTTTTATAGCCTTGACCACAATGTTCTATTATTGCAATTTGAACAGATGGATTGGTGTCAGAGGCACAGCTGTATCTTGGGTTAAGTGATATTTGACGAACATAAGATTGTTAGCCCCTCATGGTCATCGTTCCTCTTCAGCAGCTCCTCTTACTTATTGGGTTGCACAAGTGTCAATTCTGGGTCCACTACTATTTAACCTGTAGTTGTTGCCTTTGGGTATCATCTATAGAAAACACAACATTTCTCTCCATTGTTTTGCTGCTGATATTCAGATGTACCTGTTTAGTAAATGAGACAGCATCATCCCAGTTCAATAATTTCTGAACTGTATAAATGAAGGGAGAATCTTGTTAAAAATAAATAGAAATGATCAGCTTTGGAAGGTAGAGCACCACTGATGCCCCTTGGTTTCAAAGTGAAATTTAGGCTTTTGACAATTATTTTAGATTGGACAAACAGATCTTTGAAGTTGTTTAATCCACCTTTTTCCAGTTTAGGCTTATAGTAAATGTTAAGCTGTAATTACCCAATGCATGTCTGGAAAGAGTGATTTAGGCTTTTATTACTTCTCTCTTGTACTATTGTACTAAATGGCATGCTGGTTTGGACCAGTTTTCCCCCACCACCTACAAATCATCCAATATGCAGCAGCCTGTCTTCTTAAAGCTAACAGGAAGCAAACTATATAAATCCAGCCCTGACTTTTGTCCATTAGCTCCCAGTCCATTTTAGAATCGACTTTAAGCTTTTATTGTTTCAAAGCTTAACATGGTCCTGTCCCGCCATAGTGATCTGAGCTATTTGGCGTTTTGACTCCAGTTAGAGCACCCTGGTCAACAAACTGTTTTTTCTTGAATGTTCAAAATCTAAACTACAACACAAAGCTCATCAAGTTTTTGCATGGTTGGTTCCAAAACTGTGAAACAGAGTTTTTGGATGGCTGAGACTGTTGAGACGTTTAAATCAATGCTTAAGACTCATTTGTATTCTTTACATTTTAATTCCAGCAGAGTCTGAAACGTTGTTAGAGCAGGTGGTGTTTCTTACTTTTTATTACTTCTTTTTTATATTTTTGTATTTCTGTTCTTTGGCTCCTTTGTAAAGTGCTTTGGTTAACTTCTGTTGTTTTTAATGTGTCATTTAAACCACCTCCAGATAAAAACCACAAGGTACCTCATGACAAAATAATATAAAAGATAGAAATGAACTATATCAAGCTAGAAAGAAATAAATGTAACTCAAAAAGGTAATAAATAAACTAAAATAGGAGACAATGTAAAAGAGTCTTCAGCTGTCTGTTGAGTCCATTGAATTTAGATTAAAAGGCAAAGAGTTATTCTTAGGGACTATGACTCCCAAGGGTCTGTCACTTTTATTTTAAGTCTTAAATTTAGGGACAAATAACAAGGCTCAAGGTCCTGGTTGTTAACTATGGCCGTACAAGCTCACAAATGTGTAAAATCTTAAAGGTACAAATCAGAACCTGGTATAGGATTCTGTATTAAACAGGGACCCAGTACAGAGAGATCAGCAATGGTGTGACATGGGAGAGGTTCTAAGATCTAATCAAACGTTTTACAGCTTAATTTTAAGTTGCAGACAATGCAGACAAGTTTAACTGAGGCAAGTAAAATAAAATTACTGTAAAACCATACAAAGCAAAACAAAGGCATAATTAATCATCCCTGTCTCAGCATAGAGTATTAAAACACTCAGCTGAGTTAACGAATGACTACCAACTATCTGAGTCATCAAGCTCTCTGGCACATATTACCATACCTCACTTTTATCTCTATCCAGCTGGATAAAATATTAGATGTGAGGATGCAATCATCACAGCAATGATAGGAAACACCAATGAAAGGATCCTGAAAGATGGTTTAAGTAAAGTAAATAAAGCACAAACTAAATAGGGGCAAGAACAGAGCCCAGGTGAAACACTATGTTTAAGAGTAATATAAGATGATTTACAACTGATTTGCATTTTATAAGGGAGCATTAACTCATTTAGACTTTCTCAAGTATTAGGATTTTTTCTGAAATACCATACAGTAATTTGTCTAAAACTTAAAAGGCTTTGATTCCTGCAAATATTTATTACATGTGTTTTTATTACTTTTTGTTGGAGGTTGTTAGTATTGCTGGTACATTAAGATCTGTTCCTTTACAAAAATGTAGCAAAGATTTTGGGCTTTTGTAAACCACCTTACTAAGATCATAAACAGCAAACACAGTTAAAAACTAAACCGGAAGCTTGAAAGCAATGTGATCAATTCAAAGAAAGAAAAAAATAATAAATAAGCATCTATCAAAACAAAGGGAATCAGGATATGTTTATGCTGACAGTGCATACAATTTATATAATGTAATTAGCAAGAAAACAACAAAACCTGAATAAAGAAATTAAAGACTTGAGAAATTTGCAAACAAACCATTTATCAAATCATTTTCCTTACAGAGTCATCTAACTTGTGAAATTAAAGCAATAAAATAAAACTAAAGCAAGGACTCAGACCAGAACCCATGACAGAACTTCAAATTTAAAAAGACAAAAGAAAAACATAAATTAAGTGTCGTGAAGCGAAATTTTTGGACTTTGTTGTGGTTTATGTTTTGACTTTAGTTTTGGTTTTGTAGTCATGGTTGTTTGTTTGTTTCCTGCCTCCTAGTGTTTGTTGTTTTCTCTCCCTTCGCTCCTAGTTCATTTAGCGGTTTCTTTTTTATTTCTTGTTATGGTTTTCTTATGATTATGACTATTATTATATTTGTTGTTGTTCTAGTTCTCTTGTCTTCCTTGTAGTTTCTTGTTAAGTTTCCCATTTAGCATATCTGTGTTCGTTTATGTTTTGGTATTGGTTTATCTGCGCGCTTTGTTTACTATTTAATTTTTCTGTTCCTTCCCGTCCTGGTTCCTTTTCTGTGGTTTAGGTTTTGTTTATTTTCGGTCAGAGTTTCTTTATGGGTTCTTTGTTAATTATTAGGTTTTGGTGTTTCTTCTATTCCCTCTAGTTTCTCGGTTTACTTTAGTTAATGTTGATTCTAGATTTTTATGTCTCTTTTGGTTTATTATCTTCATCCATAGTTTTGTTTAGTTCTGTTTCTCTGAGTTTTGTTATTTATAGTTTTGTTTTTGTAGTCAGGTCCCTTTTGGTTATGTTATTGTCTAACTTCCCTCGTGTTCCCTTTTGTCTTCTAAGTTTTGTCACCTTAGCAACCACCCAGATTCCCTCAGTTCTGTATAGCTTGGTCCACACCTGATTTCCATTCTCGTCTGATTACCTTCCTCAGTGTTTCATTGGTCCATACCTCACTCCCCTCTGTTTATTAGCTCTCTGGTTCTCATTGTACTTTGCTGGTTCCTTCCGTTCGAATCCCTGTTCAATACCTCGGTCCCTGCCAAGACTATGTTCAGTTTGTGCTTCGCTCCTGCTCAGAGCTTCATGTAAGTTTTCAGCTCAATTCATGTCTAGAGCTGCCATGATTTATGCTACGTTTCTGCTACGTATTTGGAAGAACTCTGAATAAAGTAAAAGACTCCTTTAAACATGCTGCTGCCGAGCTCTTTTCTGTGCTTTGGTCACTCTCAACCTCAGAACGTGACATCAAGTAAACTAAAAATATATTAAAAGAAACCCACCACCAGCAACATAGAATACAATGACCTTAACACCTTGGCCCAAATACAATTGGGACAACTTCGTTGGAGTACTGATTCTTTTGATGCATTGTTTAGAGGCTGAAATGTGTTGCTTTCCTTCATCTTTGCCACATTTCCAACATCATATTTGGGGACAATGGACAAGAGTCGGTCCAGCAGAGTCCATTTGTTTTTCAAAACCGAATCCCTATTATTAAGCTTAAAATTAAACATTTGTGTCCCGCCGTTTACCCCCAGCTAAATTCATAGGAAGGATACATTATGATCACTTGCTCTCAATAGATAATGCCAAGTAATAGCCCTGAATGCATCGATTAAAATAGTTTTTTTTTTTGTCTCCTGCACAAATCTACCAGCAGCCTACCTTCCACAATTCTGAGCCTATCATCTGGTATGACCCAGGTGACTGAGATGAGCAGAGTACCTATCTGTCCGTATCCGTACATTAATTTTTAAAAATATCTGATACTGACTCCCCTACAGCACACTCTTCCTTCAGCAGTAATTTTAGAGTTTTCTAGAGACGCATAGCAGGTCATCAGGCATCACAGTGCTGTAAGTTCTGTCAGTGCAAAAGGAAGAAGCTTTGCTGTTACAGAGAATCTCACTGTAAAAACAGCAAATGCAGGAAATTCGTTTCACTAAAAATAACACTGCAATAAATAAAAAGTAGGTGCAGCACTAAGCTCCCAGGACTCATTATCTATATTTTCTTCTTGTTAATATAAAAGCCACATCGTTGGAAGAGCTTTGCCTCTTTGCAGAATAATATTTAAATCAAAAACTTGATAAAAAAGAACAAATACTATTCCTGCAAACACCAGTGTTTGAACTGGGAATCCATATGGACTAGCAGAGCATTCAACCGCATCCATTATTGAAGTGTACGGGGGAATTTTTAGACCACTCAGAATTTCTGCTGTATTCATAATTTATATTTAAATCCTTCTTGGTCCCCACTACATATTCTGATCTCATTTACTGTCATCCGTGCAGACTCACCACCTTTATCCTCGAGGAATCTAGTCTCAATTAAAGTTCTTATTGGGATTTGGGGGAGGATTTGAGAGGGAATGTGATTGACAAGGACTGAGAAAAACAGATAGTAGAAAAAAATGTGTATTCTCAGACAGTGGAGAAATTGGTTGGCATTGATTTTTTTGCTTCATTTTATTTTCACTGGGATCATGCTCCATTTACTAAATTCCTACAAAGGAATTTTATCTCTATATGCTTCAGAAACAAACATAAAAAGGAAGTCTGTCGGAACTCTGAATATATCAGTAACTTTTAAATACAGAAGATTCTGCAAATAGATCAATACAAGTTCAAATGTATTTAGAAACAGAAGACAACCTTAACGACTGAATGATTCATTGTACTTTTGCATGCTGCAAAATTTTATTTAAAAAAGCTAATTTAGAACAATAAGAAATAATATTCTTGATTTGTGTCAACTTTTGAGCTTGGCATGGTCTCACAGGTTCTATTTGATGACACCAAAACAAAAGCCTGATTAATGATAAGTCTGAAAACAAAGACAGAGAGCTATAGTCAAAAACGTTATTGTCTATTTTGCATCAAATAGTCTGCTAGGTAATTTGTCTTCTTCTGGTAACATTGAATAAAATTAAAAGTGATTTCAATACATGAAGCTTTAAGCGGGATTGTAGCGGTACTTCAGAGTAGTAAAGGCCTTACTTTCAGTAGACAGGAAAGGGGTTTTACACCAGGTAATCATGGAGAATTTCCCATGGGAGAATTCAGAACAAACCAGTGCTCAGATCATTTAGGAGTGAATTTCTGTGCTCTAACAGTACTCTAACATTAGTAATTTAAATGTCATTCAAGTGAACACTTTGTCATTTTGTGCATTGCAATGGAATATTTATATACAGTCATATTTGATAAATTTCAATTTTTCTGAAAAGTTCATTTATTTCAGTTAATTAAAACAAAACAGTTATAATTAAATTATTACATCAATACAACCAATAAAAATGCATTTTTATTGCAGAAATGTGGGGTTATCAAAAAAATATTATTACCTACTTAAAGGTTGTTTTTTTTTTCAAAATGCACCTTTAATCTGACAAACAAAGTTTATTGAAATGCATATTCTAATTATGTTTATGCAACATTTGTTTCTATTAGGAAATGAGACAAGATAAAACAACTTAAAAAAAAGAGTGTCCTTGGTTTTTTATAGTTACTGGGATTTTTTTGTTTTACATTTTCTTTATAAATTAAATTACATTACAGCAATCAAACCCCTCTTTTTGCATATTCCCTCTGGTATTTTGTCAATTTAATCTTTGGTGACCTGCTCCATGTCTTGAGGCTAGAAGGCCTCTTTGCCACCACCCTAATCTTTAGCTCCCTCCACAGATTCAGATTCAAGTTGGGGGCTCTGACTGGGCCACTCCAAAACATGGAAATTACTTGCAATCAGAAGAAAAATGTTCAGATTAAAAGGCTGAAACATATAAATAAGGTCAGGGCTTAAATGTATCTATCACTGTCTGTATGAGAGGAAATTGTTGCTTTGTAGTTTAGAGTTGTCCAATGTAATTTAGTATACCAGTAAATACATGAGACTGCATGTGATTTATTGAGTTAGTAATCAGGTTGGCGCTTACATGACTTTTCATATTCGAGGAATAATAGTACTCCACACCTAACTACTGTGCTGACCTTCTGTTTAAAACAGACAACAATGGAGCATATATGACTGGAAAAAAGTCCTTCACATCATCCGCAGACTGAGAACACTTGATGTCATAATGTAGAGACTAAAATACAGTTCCCTATTCCCTCTCTCAGTCAAGCAGAACACATACCGTTTGAAGAAGATCGCAACTAAGAGGATTCAGATGATGGAGCTGACACATCCAGAAAGTGCAGCCTGGGATGTGACTCCACTGAAGCTTGAATCTTTGCCTCACTATCAGTGTAGGACGGCTTTTGAAGTGAGTTGAAAGAACTTAAATCTGATGATGACTGCCTGCACTTCTTCATCTGTGACTACGAGTGTGTGTATGTAGCATACTTAATGAAGATGCTGTTATTTCACATTTCCTCCAAAACCACCTGAGATTAAAAATCTGATTTCCATCTGCATGGACAGTCTTCTGCACTTCGAGTAAAGGAATGAATCTAGTGCATCACTTTAGAAGCAACAGGAGCCAATTGAATATTTATAATAAAATTTTGAAATAATGATCCTACCTGTTAATGACCTTTTGGCACAGATAAAGCGGGATGAGTCTGTTACATGGAACAAAAGAGCAAATGTATTACTCTGGTCTGAAGGGACAAAAAAAAACCACCCATTTACAACATCTTCAGGTGTCTACTGTTAAAAAGGATGTTAGATCATTAAATCATATTGTTACTATCAAATTTAAAGAACATTTTATCTCACAAAAATGCAAGTAACTGCCTCTCTATCGCTCTTATTAGCTGCATAAATAACTTTTATCTCCCATTCTTGCACTTTTTTGTATAAAATTGAGACTTACGTTATGTGACTTAGACTTTAGACTCAACTTGAGAATATTATAAAAGTCTGTGGACTTTACTTGAACTTTCACACCATTGACTTGTTAATTCACTTTGACTTAAACCCTTGACTTGAAAAGACTTGATATCTTAGGCCAAACAGAAAGTGTGTTTCAGCAGAACTGCACCTTCCGTGCAACAATGGAACTGTGCCAGCTGCGCACTGCTGGCCATATGCCAGAATATCCTCTTGTTGTTGCTGCAACATGCATGCTGCATCTACTGTGTTGTTTGCATCTGCTGACTTTTTCTGCATCGTACAATAAGAGGCAAGAAGCCATAGGGAAGGAGCTGTCCTCTCATCCGACAATATCAAAGAGGTGTGTTTAAAGCGGGAAATGCAAAAAAAAAAAAAAAAAAAAATCATTCAAACAACGGGAAGTCTAATTTGCAGAATAACTCTTTGCAGTATTGTTGAGGCACTTTCAGTAAAATGTAAAACACAGATAAAAGCTTGTGTGAGACCGACCCTTCATTGCAGCCCTGGAGACAAGTTCTGCCAGTGGCTGTATTGACCAGAAGTGGTAGATACAACCAAGTCCAAGTCATCATTTTGCAAATTTCAAATAAATCTGAAGTATTTTCACCCAAGTCGCAAATAAAGTCCCACGTAAAGGTAAAAAAATCCAGAGTCGATTCCAAAGTCAAGGCGTGCAATTCTTGAATCGAGTCAAAGTCTTAATTTAATCAGAGTAATAATCATTTCTGAGGTTTTAAAAATATTTTAAAAGGTGTTTTGATCCAACAGAACAACCAGCAAAAGGAAGTATACTTCAAAAATGTATAAAGGTTAGTGATGGTGTTGCTTTTTAAAGGACATTTTTAAGTAAACCAAAATAAACAAAACGTCTATGAAATTTAGAAAATACTAAAATATTCCACAGTAAAAAAATATAACCATATTTCTGTACATATTTTCATGTTAACCAACTGCAACAGTATGAACTTAATATTACAATATCACATAAGTAACATCAGATAATTAATAAAACTGAAGAAATACTGTTGCTACATGGTAACATTAACAGTATTTTCCCTATTCAGATTGATTCATTTCCTCTGATAATTATATATGCATGGTAAGTTTCTGTGGTTTGAGCCCCAACCACAAGTAATGTTAGTGCATCCAAACCAGCAGATAGCAGCATCCTAATCATGTCGTATACAACAAACTGACAAACAAACAAAACTCATTTCAATACAGATGTATGAATAATCTGAGTTATTTTAATGATCTGATTTTACTAATGTGATATTTTAAAAGCCACTTTGTACAGTTTTTAACAATAAATAATTTTTATTTTTTAATTTTGAGGGCTGCATGGTGGAGCAGTTGGAAGCATTGTTACCTTTTAGCAAGACGGTCCTCGGTTCGACTCCCGGCCAGGGATCTTTCTACATGGAATTTGAATGTTCTCCCCGTGCATGCGTGGGTTCTCTCTGGGTACTCTGGCTTACTCCTACAGTCCAAAGACATGACTATTAGGTTAATTGCTCTCTCTAAATTTGCCTGTGTGAATGGGTGTGTGTATGATTGTTCTGTGTATCTCTGTGTTGCCCTGCGATGGAATGGTGATCTGTCCAAGATGTACCCTGTAGTACGTGACAAAAGTTACCTACTACAGCTTTAAGACTCAAAATTAAAAGTTTAGGACTTCAATCCAACTTGAGACTTTCATGCATTGACTTTGGAATCAATCTGGGAGTTTTCTGCCTTTACCTCGAACTTGACTCGAGACTTGGGTGGAAAGACTTGAGACCTACATAGGTTGGACAATGAAACTGAAACACCTGTCATTTTAGTGTGGGAGGTTTCATGGCTAAATTGGACCAGCCTGGTAGCCAGTCTTCATTGATTGCACATTGGCACCAGTAAGAGCAGAGTGTGAAGGTTCAATTAGCAGGGTAAGAGCACAGTTTTGCTCAAATATTGAAATGCACACAACATTATGGGTGACATACCAGAGTTCAAAAGAGGACAAATTGTTGGTGCATGTCTTGCTGGCGCATCTGTGACCAAGACAGCAAGTCTTTGTGATGTATCAAGAGCCACGGTATCCAGGGGGAATGTCAGCATACCACCAAGAAGGACGAACCCCCATCCAACAGGATTAACTGTGGACCCCAAGAGGAAGCTGTCTGAAAGGGATGTTCGGGTGCTAACCCGGATTGTATCCAAAAAACATAAAACCACGGCTGCCCAAATCACGGCAGAATTAAATGTGCACCTCAACTCTCCTGTTTCCACCAGAACTGTCCATCGGGAGCTCCACAGGGTCAATATACACGGCCGGGCTGCTGTAGCCAAACCTTTGGTCACTCATGCCAATGCCAAATGTCGGTTTCAATGGTGCAAGGAGCGCAAATCTTGGGCTGTGGACAATGTGAAACATGTATTGTTCTCTGATGAGTCCACCTTTACTGTTTTCTCCACATCCCGGGAGAGTTACGGTGTGGAGAAGCCCCAAAGAAGCGTACCACCCAGACTGTTGCATGCCCAGAGTGAAGCATGGGGGTGGATCAGTGATGGGTGGGCTGCCATATCATGGCATTCCCTTGGCCCAATACTTGTGCTAGATGGGCGCGTCACTGCCAAGGACTACCGAACCATTCTTGAGGACCATGTGCATCCAATGGTTCAAACATTGTATCCTGAAGGCGGTGCCGTGTATCAGTATGACAATGCACCAATACATACAGCAAGACTGGTGAAAGATTGGTTTGATGAACATGAAAGTGAAGTTGAACATCTCCCATGGCCTGCACAGTCACCAGATCTAAATATTATTGAGCCACTTTGGGGTGTTTTGGAGGAGCGAGTCAGGAAACGTTTTCCTCCACCAGTATCACGTAGTGACATGGCCACTATCCTGCAAGAAGAATGGCTTAAAATCCCTCTGACCACTGTGCAGGACGTGTATATGTCATTCCTAAGACAAATTGACACTGTATTGGCCGCAAAAGGAGGCCCTACACCATACTAATAAATTATTGTGGTCTAAAACCAGGTGTTTCAGTTTCATTGTCCAACCCCTGTACTTGTGGCTTGCAAAACAATGACTTGCTCCCACTTCTGTTAAAGACAATAACCAAGCTTTGTAAGATCTTTGAACAGGTCACTTTCAGAAAAGAATGCAATTAATGAAGATGTTTTGGATCTATTTGCTTGGGTTTTGTACTAGTATTCTTCTTGTCAAGCTTCTTGCCAGCAAAGGCATTATTTTGAAAGTAACTGACACTTTTACATTACTTTTTTGAGAGCAAAAATGTGCAAAAATCCCTCCTTGTCTGCTCATGGTTTTGGAGCTGACAGCACTCTCAAATTAAAGCTGTCAGTCTACACTTCTGATTCCTGTCAACTTGTAACTCCACATCCAGTGCACTGACTGGAACAGTTTGTATCCAAATGTGTAACTTATTCAGAGTCATGTGTATTTAACCGAACAGCAGTTTTCCATCATGTAAATTTAATTCTTTTCTGTATTTGAGGTGTAGAGAACAAGAGAAAATTGAGGGCAAAGACACAAAGTTAGGACATCAGAGTTCAGAAGCAGAACCACAGACAGTGCAAATGTCTTTAGCGGTAATGTGGGGCCTGAGTGTGTAACCTCACTCTCAGGGTGCTCTGATTAAAGAATGATTTATAGGCCTGCTGGAGAGCCATCTCAGCAACCGGTCTCCTCAATGAGATTTTTCTCCCTTTTCAAGTGGTCTGGTAAATCAAGCCATCTTTGCGAGGATCTCATGTGGACAATGTCAATGTGTTAGTGAGAGGGAGTCATTAAATGCTATAATCATAAAAGCATTGTTGGGGGGTCTATTGAAGGAGTCTACTGACTCCTTCAGTAGAATAAATTAACCTGTGGATACACATAGACATTCATTGCTTCAACAGATGGATCACTAAAGCAATGTTGATGTCTCAGGCTGGGAGTTCATTTATATATAAAAATTTATAAGCTGTTTGGTCAAGCATTTAATAAAAACATGAAATGATTTACTGTCATCCATAATTTGCCAACAGACTTTTTGCTGTCTCTGATTTTTCAAATCTTAACATTTATGTTTATGGCTTTGCAACATATTATAATTTTAGAAAGGTAGTTTTATTATTTTCATTTTACAGTCATATTCAATAAATAAGTATATGAATTCCAATTCGGCTTGTTTGTCAGATTAAAAGTACCTTTTTAAAATAACAACCCATAAGCAGGACATATGTTTTATTAAATCCACATTTCTGTATTAAAAACTTTTTTATTGGTCTGATGTAATATTGTAAATGTTGTGTTTTAGCTGCAAGCGGAAAATCATCAAAATTGACAGACATAAATACATCAGTCTGCCTGTAATTAATCAGAAAATTAGTTTCAATTAGTGAATTAATGAGTTAATGAAATAAATTAACTTTTCAGCATTATTCTAATATCTAAAATTAGATTGCATCATGAAGAAATAACTTTATGTAAAAATACTGAAGCAACACTTCGAGACATCAACCAGGAGGTAAAAGCATGGACATAAATGTGTCTTCCAAATGGACAATGACCATAAGCATACTGCCAAATCAGTTACAAAATGGCATAAAGACAACAAAGTTAATGTTGTTGAGTGGCCATTACAAATCCTACACATCAAACCCATATAAAATTTGTGGGAATAGTCTAATAGGCATGTCTATGAAGAAAAATGGGCCAAAATTCCAGCAAACTATATTTTGGAAACTTATGAAAGGATACCTAAAACATTTGACCTAAGTCAAACTGTTAAAAAGCCAATCCTGCCAAACTTCTAAACTTTTGACTTTGAAGAAAGTAATAAGAAATTATGTGATTGTGTCAAAGTGAGGTTTTTGGAGTGCATCCAAATGCAGACAGGCAGGCAGAGGCAGCATGGTCAGTAAAAATGTTTAATAGATAACAAAGAGGAAATCTCACAGCAGGCTGTATGCCATAGATGCAGGCATGAACATGGACAGGCTTGGTATGGCAGTAGTCAAGGACATGAACTAGCTCAGCATGGCAAACAGGATACTCTAGCAAGGAGTAGACAGAATGGGAGAGTATAAATAGGGCATGGCACAGGTGGAAACAGTGAGACGGATGGACATGGAGCAGGCGGACCGACTGAAGCTGAATTAACGTTTGACAATAGGAGCGAGTGATAACTAAAACATGACTGGAACTAAACAGATTTCCAAGGACACAATATAACCAAAGGAAAACCTTGCAAATGTACCAGAACATAAAATGCACCATACACAGAAAACGTAAGAAACCAAACCTAATTGAATAAACTAATGCACCACCTGGAAACCACAATAATGATCACACATAATGATGATACACCTACAAATCATGACAGCATGATTTGCCCTCTCTTTATTCTAACATTTAGCAAAAACAAGGAATTTTGCTAATCCTAGCTGACCTAAAACAGTTTATTCTGATTTTTTATTTTATTTGTCTAGCAAAATTCAACTTTAAACATACTCCAGGATATGTGTTAAAAGGAGAAGAAGCTTTCAATATATATTGTTTTTCGCAAACAAGAAAAATATAAATAATTTATGTTTAAAAAGTATTGAATAAGATAGAAATATCTAATTTGATATATAAATACAACAGAGGATCTTGATATGACGTGAACGCATTCTCCTCTGACACGCCCATTAATCATTACGAAGTCATCCAAAGACTAAATCCTACCTCTCAGATGGTGTGACACTGCCGTTTGATCACAGAATGCCTCATGAATCACAAGTATGACACAATAAAAAGCTTTTTTTGTTTCCATATTATCTACAGAGATGTTCCACAGAATTCATTTTTTGTCACAAAAATCAAACTTAACCTACCGCATTAAGGTTTGTACTCGTGAATTTTTTAATGAACAAAGCGAACAACCGCTCTGTGTGATGTTTCCCAATTATCTCCTGCTGTTTACCCAATTATATTAATTAGAATGCATAGTATTTACATCCCCCAGGACAAATAAGCTATTGAGCTAAACCTATTAAGCTCGTGAACATAATTAACCCACAAACTGTTGCCATTGTCTCTATGCTGTAGTAACTTTTAGGAACAGCTTGTAGCAGGCTTATTAATAAAAATGTTTAGCGCTCAAAATATGAAGTGATAGTTAAAACTAAGGGATGTAAAACTGTAAATAATGTGAAAGTCGTCTTTTACATGCATAGTTTTTGTGCAGCTGTGATCAAAACACTAATAGCCTAAGACTGGAAAGTGTATTGTAAAGAGACCATGTTGTCTGTTTCTTTAAATAAGGCTACAAGGTCATTGTTAGATTAAAGTCAGTTCAAAAAAGCAAGGGGGGGGGGGGGGATATCCACTCATTGACCACCTTATTAGGTAGGCCCTGCTATTACTGGCTGTTACTGCCTTTAGATCATCCTTAATTGTTCATGGATTTTGGTCTGTTTTGAAATGATGGTCTCAAACAGTTATTGCCAATTTGTCGGCTGATGTACATCTCCCAAGAAAATATCGGTTCCAGCTGTTGATACAAGGCAGGATAGATTTTTGGCTTTATGTTGTTTCCACCAAAATCTAACCCCACCATCTGAATGCTGCAGCTGAAACTGAGACACTTGACCAAACAACATTTTCCCAATCTGTTGTTTTCCAGCTTTGGTGAACCACTGTGAGTAAGGTTTCTTGTTGTCAGGTGAAATTAGTGGCACCGGGTGTGATATTCTCTTGCCATAACCCATCTAGTTCAAGGTTCGATATGTTATGCTTTTAGATATGATATTCTGCATTCTTTGGTTTTAACAAGTAGTTATTTAAGTGACTGTAGCTGTTATCTCAAACTAATCTGCCCATTCTCCATTGACCTCTCACACTGTCAAGGCATTTTTGTTCGCAAAACTGTGTGTACTGGATGTCTTCTCATTTTTCTGATCTGAGATCTGAAAGTTGTCTGAGAGTTGTCTGAACATGAAAATTTTAGTAGATCAGCAATTTTTCCAAAACACCCAGACCAGCCTTATTGGCACTAACATTGTTCTCCATTCTGATATTCAGTTAACCTTCTACAAGTCATCTCCACCATATCTTGTTTCAGTCACAAGGCAACACAGATGCACAAAACAAACAGCTATGAACACACACCCATGCGTAAGGAAAATTTAGAGTTGCCAATTAACCTTAAGTGCAGTTTTTTGACTGTTGGAGGAAACCAGTGTACCCAGAGAGAACCCGGGGGAGGGTAGAACATGTAATCTCTACACATAGAGCCCAGTCACGTTTTGAACCCAGGACCTTCCTGCTGTGAGGCAACAGTGCTAGCAACGGAAGCACCCTGCAAGCAGCAGATAAACATAAAACAGATGTGGCATAAAACAAAAATGTTTATGTAAACAATCTTTAAAATGTGGAAAAATGTAGCTTTTTTATTTTTTTTTAAGTTTATAAAGAATTCTGAGGACAAATGTCTTCATATTAGCATGCAAAGAAGAATCTTTAATTGGAAAACTGTCTGTTATTCAAAAAAGAGGGAAAAAAGATAATACCACACTTAGACTTCACTGAGAGAATGTCTATGATCCAGCCAATAACAATGTAAACAAAGCAAGCCAAGGCTCCTCTATGTGCTTCACTCTATATATTCAAATTTGCCCTTTAACGATGTAGCCCACGTATAACTCTAACCTGTCTGAATAGCAGTGATTAAACTGGGCAAATGGCTTGCTCATCATTTTGGCACAAGGAGAGGGCAGTCACAGAGCACTTGAAGGTGCTTAACAGTCATAGAATATTTTTTTCTGCTGTTTAGCTTACAAGGTCGCAGATGAGCATGGGTGACATACAAAAATGACATGAGCAACATTTTAGTACAGTTTCCCGTGAAGCTTATTCCACCTGGATTGAAACATGTTATCCATGACTGTTATGCAAAATAAAGTAGTAGCCTTGGCAAATACACAAAGGCAGCTCTCAGAATCCCAAGTCGTAAAGAACCCTTGCCACAATCGTGCTGCGGCAGCTCATTCCGTTCAAATCTCAGCATGAAGTCTGTGTGATTAACTAGGTAGTCCATCTTTGACGGGTATGACAAGACTGCAAACAATGCGTACTGAATATGTAATGGGTTCATCTATGGCTAAGATGTGTAGCTCCTTAAAACTATGCCGTCTTCCGGGAAGAAGTGCCAATTATAATATTAAAGCTGTCTCTACCAGTGACCTTTTTGCATTTGCTCAGTGTGCTATTACACTCAATCAAGAAAGGTCAGCTGTGGACGTGGGGCCCATGCAAAACTACCTTTTTCATATTGTGTTCGTTGTTTTTGCAATTCAATTTCCTCTTCGCGGCCCACAATTACAGGAAACTTTGTCTGACTTGGTTGGGATTTTACAAGCACCACGGAGTGGGATATAGAAACAGCCAGTATGGCTGACACTAGTGCACTTTTAATTACTTTGTCATTTATGTAAAATGTAAATGTTAATGTTGTTATTTGCAGATTGCCAGTTTAATGGAGTCCTTTAATGCCAAGTGTGTTTTTATTGTTATTGTGCCACAAGTTTAGGTTATTATGGCTTTATAATAACAGAATAATGACTTTTTCAAGTACTGTAAGTTTGGTTTTATTTAAAACATAGCCCGTGACTGGCAATCTGTACCCGGCAACTTGCCATAAGGGGTCCTGAATAAGCTCCTGCTCCTACAAACCTGAATACACACTAAGCAGATTAGAAAATAGCAAAATGGACATTAATTTATATATTTTCCACAATTGCATGTTTCCTCCTTATTGTTTGGTACATCTATAATTTTGAGAATTTTCCAACTTAAATTTGCAGTCCAAAAAAAAAAAACAAATAAAAAAGAAAAACTTTTAATTTAGAATCTTTAGACAAAGATAACTTTTCAATACCCTGTTTCTAAACACACCTGAAAAGTTTAAGTGATCTTCAACACTTTCTTCATGTGGAAAGGGAGCCCCTTGGTGGACAAACCTTAGATTTATTTTAGGTCTTAGTAAGACAATAAACAGCATTGTAAATGTTGTCTTTTTTTTCTTTTAGAGTGACCACCAAGTTGTATAGTATATTAAAAGCTATATGAATTATACTGAGGGTACAAAAACTCCTTTAACTTACATTTTATTCACATGATGTGACTGATAAATCATTTCCTTCAGCACATTTTCATCATTATCTTTATAACTGAGTTTTTTTCTTTTGCCGCCCTTGAAAACATATAAATTTCCCATTTATTTCCCGCTTCAACTGCCCTAATCGTACTGCCCCCCCGCCACCTCCCTAACCTCTGCATTGCGTCAACACTGCAACCGCACTAGTTTAGGTGGTAGTACAGAATTTAGTTTTAAGTACATAGCTTGTTAGCTTCAACATATAAAAAAGATAATACATTTTTTTCAAATAATTTCATATTCCGTGTTTAAAATATAACTCTCACAAGCACATTAATGTTTACTTAAAAAAAATACAAAACAAACTATTTTTGCAAAAACTTAAATATTTTCTTGATAGATCTCAGATTTTTTCTTCATTAATTTAACTTAAAAAGTGGAACTCTTATATTAGATTCATTACAGTGTGATGATATATTACAGCCATCGGTGACTGTGGCTCAGTGGGTAAAGTAGTTTTCTTGCAATTGGGAGGTTGTAGGTTTGATTCCACCGTACCGATCTACATATCAGTGTATTAATGTGTGCCTGTTAGTGAGTGTGATTGGGTGAATGAGCATCTAGTGTAAAGCTCTTTCAGTGGTCAGTATGACTTTGACAAGCGCTTTATAAATCTAGTCTATTTGGCACATTCATGGGTTAATTTCTGTGCATTCTGATGATTCTTACAGTTAGTGAAAATTAAAGCATCACAAAAGACCAATATTAAAAACAAGATTCTCATACAGAAATGTCAGCCTACTGAAAAGTATGTATGGTAGAGAATTACTGCTGGGTAGCATGGAGGCAATCAGCCTGGAAATGCAAAATTTGCTTTCATCTGAAAGATGACTTTGGACCAATGAGCAAACAGTCTGGTTCTTTTTTCTCCTTTGTCCAGGTAACATGCGTCTGATGTTGTCTCTGGTTCAGGAGTGGCTTGACACAAAGTATGTGACAGTTGCTGCCCATGTTCTGGATATGTACGTGTGGAGGCAATTGAGGCAATGACTCCAGCAGCAGTTGGAGGGAGTTGTAAATCTCCCTCAACTTTTGAATTCACTTTGCTTCACATTCATCTCAAGGCTGTATATCCCTACTGCTTTATCACCTTTTTCAACCACACTTTGTCCTTCCACTCTCCACTCAACCTTCTGTTTATATGCTTGCACACAGCACTCTGTGAACAAGCAGCCTCTTTAGCAATGACCCTTTGTAGCTTTCTTTTATGTGTAGCGTGTCAGTGACCGTCTGCTTGACAACTTAAAGCAGTGGTCTGCCCCATGATTGCGCCTGCAATATGGCCATAATAAAACGCTTCTGCACTAAAAATCTTCTCAAATCAAAAAATTATTGGTCTTCTGTAATGTTCAAATTTTCTGAGAAATAGATTTTTGTGTGTTAATTAGATGTAAACCATGATCCCCAAATATTTTAAGAAATAAACCCTCCAAAGACTTCATCATATAAGGAATCTACATTACTTGAGTTTTCATTTTTGAATTGAACTACTAAAGTAAATGAACTTTTCAGTAATATTGTACTGTTTTTTTGATATGGACCTATATAGTATTTTCTTATATCTTTTAAAACTGAGTGGAGCACTTGCCAATTAATCCTTTATCATATCTTTTATTAACTTGGTGATTAATACTTGGAACACATTTTTGCTTCATTCATGTATTTATGAATGTGAGTTAAACTGTATGTGTTCATGAAAAAAAAATTATATTGTTATAACTTCGGCTTTAGTTTAATTATTCAGGGCCATGTTCAGGTACATTAATCCCAGAACAAAGTTATCTTGTGCACCAGATTTAGCTATTTTCTAATTTCCGTCTGTTCTCTCTAAGGTAGGTAGAACATAAAATGTATAAAATACAATCACGAAGAAAATCCATAAAACTAAATTAAACAATAACCTTGTTAACACACTCAAACTGATCACACTCATCTTAATTTGCTGTCTTTTAAACTATTCCATTTAACCTGCTAATAAAAAAATCCTTCATGGGAGAACATACAGAAACCCTCACGAAGTTTCAAACTGTTAGGATGTTCTGTTCCTTAATGACCCTAAATGAAAAAGCAGACTGACCAGATTGTAACTGATTTAATAATGCTGTAACTTTCTGATTAATGTTGTCTAAGAGAGTCTAGATCTGATTCCTGGCCCAGGCACTTTGCATTCAGCGCTATGATAAAGTTGGCTGTCTGCACCGTAAAAGCCGCTGAATAAATATTTCACCACTTCTGAAAAACTTTCATCTGTGAACATTTGGGCCTGGTCGATCAATTCTCTTTTGTGAAAAAAAAAAGTTGTTTGTGAGTGGAGCTCCCCGTGAGTGGGGCACACACTTACTGCGTGAAGAGGGACTGTTAAAGTTTGATTCATCATTTCCTGTGGGTGGAGAAGTGTCCACTGCCAAAGACAGAGCTTCATTATAATAAAACGAAGGAAGCTATTGGTCTCTGTGGGAAATGGCCATCTGTAGTAAAGTGCTTTCTACACAACTAACAACATAATCAGAAATACACACCCGCATGTTTTGTTGCTCTTGAAAATAATTGTTAGATTCCTAAATGGCACATAAAAAAAAACATTTATGATGAAATAATTAGAAGCAGAAAATCATATTGCAAAAATTGTTCAAAAGATTAAAAATGCTACAACTACAGTTCTTTGGGAAGCAACTAAGCTTTTGTATGGTAAACCACCTAAGGCAATTTATCACTTTCTCTTGTAGCTTATTTAAGCATTTTCCAAATACTTGTGTTGGTACAGTTGGTTTTGCAAAAACAAAACACTTAAATTCCTAAATTACAATCAGAGAATGAAATAAGTTGTACATAACTTTAACAAAGATATAGAACTTTTAAACATATACACACTGCTAACATCTTTTCAGATCCTCTTTTGCCTTCAGAACTGACTTAATTTATCACGATGAAGATTCAACAAGGTGAGGAAAAGATATCTCAGAGAACATTGGTTCATATTGATATGATAGCATTAAACAGTTGCTGCTCATTTTTTGGCCACACATACATGATGGAAATCTACTATTTAACCTCATCCCAAAGGTTCTTTCTTGGATTGTTAACTAGTAACTGTGGAGACTATTGAGGTAAAGGCAACACTATCATATTCAAGTTATTTGAGCTTTATGACATGATGCATTATCTTGTGTGAAGTGGCCACCAGAAGATGGGTAGGCTGTGGTCATAGGGGCATGCACATGGTCAGCAACTCAATTAAGCTGTAATGTTTACAATATGCTCAGTTGCTACTAAGGGGCCCAAAGTGTGCAAAGACAATATGTCCAGCACCATTAGCCCACCTCCACAGCTTGAACTGTTTATTTAAAAAAAAAAACGTGAAGGATCCATGCTTTTATGATGTAGTTGCCAAGTGCTAACCCTGCCATCTGAATATCACAGATGAAATTGAAACTCATTGGACCAGACAAGCTTTTTTCAATATGTTATTGTCCATTGGCTGCATGGTCGTGCATATGTTAGCACTGCTGCCTTTCAGCAGGAAGGTCCTTGGGAAAGGCAGGGTCTTTTTTGCATGGAGTTTCCATGCATGAGTGGGTTGTTTCTGGGTACTCTGGCTGCCTCCCACAATCTAAAACAGGCTTGTTAGGGTAATTGGTCTCTCGAAATTGCACCTAGGAGTGTGTGTGTGTGTGTGTGTGTGTGTATGTGTGCATGGTTCTTTGTCCTATTGCCCTGTGATGGCCTGGCAAACTTTTCAGATTGTAACCCTCTTCTTGCCAAATGATCACTGGAGATCAACACAAGCCCCCTGCGACCCTGCATATTTAAGTGCACATAGACAGTAGATAGAAGATATTTCTCTAAATTTGCTGAGATCTGGTGGTTTTCTGTTTTAAGATGGCCGAAGTGGCACTCGTGTGGTCTTTTGCTGCTGTAGCCCATCTGCTTCAAGGCTCAATGTGTTGTTAATTTGGAACTTGGTTGTAACAAGTGATGATTTGAACTACTGCTTCGTGGTCCAGGGAGTCTAAATGTCACTATAGTTGTGAACATTTTGTCTTATTTGATTTGTGTTAACTTTAGGTGGTGTTAATTAATTAACATCACCTAAAGTACCCTCAAGTACCCCATTCATCTGTGAATGATAACTAATTCTGAACATAGTAAAAAATACTGTACAGCACAATCAACCTAATAAGAAAATGTGTTACTTAAATCTACAGCAGTTTTTGGAGACAGCCAGATACTGTTTGAAACAGCAGAAACCATAATGATCTAGAAGTAAATGCCCACCTGTCCTTGTTGTTCCTTTGTTGCATTCAATTACCTCTGCAGGGATTCATTCATGACTAATCTATTCACTGATCAAAGCAAGCTGAGCTGAAAATATCCCCTACTACCTCGTCTCTGGCCTATGCATTCCTACACACATGTCAATTAGAATATATATGGTCACTAAAACCCTTTCCCCACTGCTGCTTACATATTGATCTGGAGTATGTTAGTAATATTGGGTTAAATCAAATAACAAACATTAACATAGAGACCATAAACAATTGAACAGATTGCAGGTGTTGATTAGATGTCACTGTTCTGACTGAATGAGATGAATGTTGCCATGGACTTACCTTTTGACCTCTTCCGAGCAACAACCAGTTTTGATCAGAATTTCATGTGGCACTGTTTTCGGGGCAAAGTCTTAATCACTTTACATTTTAAAGCTAAGATGAGACAATTAGGTAATAAATAAAAGTGCAGTTTCATTTTTATTTACCCTTTCTTTATTCAGGATAAGTCTAGCTACAAACAACCAGCAAAGGTTCATGACATTTAAGGCCTTTCTTAGAGGTACTTCAGTGAGTCAGATATTTACTCATCCTGAATACTGAACACAGGTAAATAAAATTTCTCTGTTGTACAAAACACTTATAAGTCTTATAAACAGTCTTATAAAAAAAAAATTGAGTAGACCAGCCATTAACCATGCTCTGAGGCCAATAAAACTTTGAAATTATTGGATACAAAGTGACTTAATGGAGTGCTTTATTGATTTTTATGGGCTATAACACTCTGCAGCTATTGTCAGACAAACAATATAACCATTTTAATCTTGAGTTATTCATGTTCGGTTGATCATCCATGAATGTGTCAATATATTACATCTGCAACTTACCCAAAGAGAAGATTGATGAATTATTGTAATGCTTGTGAGGGTTGTTTTCTTTAACTTCTGTTTCTCTTCTAAGACATACAGGATACTTGCATTAGTAAAGCAGATTAAACAATGTTGCACAGATGCATGTCTCTATAATTCATACCATAAGAAGATGTCAAGTACTTCATAAATTGTAAATTGTGATAAAGTACTTGTCAGGTTCAAACAACCTAAAATACTTATAACATCACAAAAAGAAAAGAAAGACAAAGAATTAGTTTCTTACTCGCTGCGAGGAGAACGGACAGAGATGTGCTTCAGTTACAAATCTCCTACCGCTCTGAAAACACATCTGTCCGATCCTCTCTTTTTATTATCTTTTAGGGTGGTCCCTAGTTACAATATACGTTGCTGCTCTGAAGGGTGGGATAAACAGCTGCAACGTAAACAGGTCAAATACACCATTATCTTGTAACAGCACACTTCCACAGTCTCCCCCATCCTAAGATCTGTGTGTCCTTTGTTCAGCACAATCAGCCACCATCTTTATGACATCCTCAACTGTGACTGCCTACTTCCCGGCTCCACCTTTGATCCTTGCCTGCAAACAACTCATCACATCTTTACTCACACATACAACATGAAAGGTTATAAAGATCAAATAGTAAAGTTAATAAAAAAGGAAAAAATATAAGATAAATCTATATACATTTATTCCCACAGTACTTACAATTACAGTTCACTCCTCCTCTAATTCTAGTTTTAGAGCTGGATACTAGTGGGGCTTTTATGGCTTAAGCAGCTGCTCCAGCTTGTAAACCGCTGCATAACCTAAACTTAACCTAATGTGCATGTTTTTGGATTACATGCACAGGAGAACATAAGAACTCCACTTAACTGCTCCACCAAGCAGGTTTAACCTTTATCCTTTTAAATGGTAAATGGCTTGTAATTGTATAGCGCTTTATCAAGTCCCTAGAGACCCCAAAGCGCTTCACACTACATTCAGTCATCCACCCATTCATACACACATCCACCCATTCCACCTCGACCGTCCAGGGACGTACGCCAGGATCCTGTTTGTAGACTTCAGCTCGGCCTTCAACACCACCATACCAGACATCCTCCACCAGAAGCTCAACCAGCTCAACATCCCAGCCTCCACCTGTCAGTGGATCAACAGCTTCCTGACGGACCGACAGTGGCAGGTGAGACTGGGGAGCATCTTCTCCCGAACCAGATCAACAAGTACTGGTGCCCCCCAGGGGTGTGTTCTATCCCCACTCCTCTTCTCCCTGTACACAAACGACTGCACCTCATCGGACTCGTCCGTGAAACTCCTTAAGTTTGCAGACGACACCACTGTCATTCGGAATGATCCAGGACGATGATGAGTCCGCATACAGACAGGAGGTGGATCGCCTGATAAACTGGTGTTGCCAGAACTACCTGGAACTGAACCCAATCAAGACTGTGGAAATGGTGGTGGACTTTTGGAGAACACCACCGCCATACACCCCCCTCACCATCCTCAACAACACTGAATCGGCTGAGGACCACCTTAGGTTCCTAGGAACCACCATCTCTGAGGACCTGAGATGGTCTTCACACATAGACACTCTTTGAAAGAAGGCCCAGCAGAGACTGTACTTCCTGAGGCAACTCAAGAAGTTCAACCTTCCACAGGAGCTGCTGGTCATCTTCTACACTGCCATCATTCAGTCTGTCCTTTCTTCATCCATCTCCGTGTGGTTCGGTTCATCCACAAAACAGGACAGGTCCAGACTGCAACGAATAATCAGGGCTGCAGAGAGAATAATCAGGGCTGACCTTCCCTCCATCCAGGACTTATACAGGTCTAGGGTCAGGAAAAGAGCTGCTAAAATTTCTGCAGACCCCACACACCCTGCACACAAACTGTTCAGGGTTTTACCTTCAGGCCGCCTACAGAGCACTGTTCACAAAAACTAGCCGCCACAGAGACAGTTTCTTCCCCCAGGCTGTTTCTCTGTTGAACATTTAATAGAATACCAACAACATACAGATGTTTCAAATGCACCTTTTTATTTATATATGTGTATATTGTACATTGTAAATATGTATATTCTGTAGTGCAAAAACAAAACCCAGAGAGCAAAGTGTACCAGAGTCAAATTCCTCGCTTGTATGTACAAACTTGGCAATAAAGCCGATTCTGATTCTGATTCATACACACATTCACACACTGAGAGCTTACTTCAGCTCAGAATAAGATCACTGTATTGTTGCAGTCTATGAATTCCTGCCAGTGGTTTAGCAGCAAATAGTTTCTGACTACTCCCTTCATTCTGAGCTATAGCAGCAGCTGCAGGTGAGGCTTATTCTGAGTTACGATGGTTGTCTGATATGTATGTGAGTGACAGAGTCTTAATTTGGGATGTCAAAATATTCTAGATTTCAATATGATCACTAAAAAAAATGTTTTTTTAAGATTCTAATTTATGTCAAAATCAATAAACTGAGTCATTCTCATCTCTCTAAGTTGGCACACAATTTACTTACACATAGCCCCAGTACTACTCGTCTGTTCAGTAGTAAAGTAATTTGCTGCTATGGCTGGTGTTATGTTGATATCACTATTTTAAACAAAATGTTTTATGTGCTGCACCTTTCAATTTCATTAATCAGCTTTATTTAACCTAGTTGAGAAATTTAATTTAAAACAGTCATATTTGTTTTTTTCCTTTAAAAATCCAGCCCTAAGTCACTGGGCAAGAGTTATACCATGGACAGGTCGCCAGTCCATCACAGGGCAAACTAGTTCTAACCTTTAAAGAAAGTATGATACAAAGATCACCAGAAGCAAAAAAAAAATAACAGGACTGTGGAGAACTGGGCTGCACAGTGACACAGTTGTCAGTGCTGTTACCTTGCAGCTAGAAGGTCCTGGGTTCAAACCCGCTCTTTCGGCGTAGAGTTTGCATGTTCTCTCTTTGCAAGTGTGGCCCTGGGTTGCCCTGTGATGGACTGGCTAACCCCTACTGAGAATGAATCCAATACGTCATCAGGGATATCAACACAAGCACTATCTAGTCAACTGTTTTGCTACTTAAGTTAATCTTTTTTTATTTGAATGGCTGCTGACTTGCCCACTAGCAATATATGTTTGCTTTTTTATCTTCATAAAAACAATTATATTATTTTATGTATCTAAAAGAGTATTGATGTAGAGGTTTTTTTCATGGTATCTTTTTGATGTTTGACGCTTTAGTATCGTGAATAACCCTAGACTTAACATAGTACAGTGTTTTGGTCAAAGTACTTGAGCAAATGTCCACCATGGTTTAAAATAAATATTGACAGTAAATTCTGTGCACTCTCTCCATAGTGGGTGTAGATCAATCTGTTCTTGGTGTAATGGGAGACCGTTCGCTGTCACCCTCCAGACAGTCTGTGGGTTCCACCACATTGCTTTTGCTTGATGGTAGATGTCAGCTAGAACAGAACAAATGGGTTTTGAATGAATACTGGCAAATTGAATTCCTTCCTCATTTGTTGGGTGCCACTGTAAATGGATACTTATTGACATCCATACTTTTCTTGCCAAGAAGAGCAACCCTCGACGTTAAAGATCAATAATATTAATCGAGACATTTCAATTCTGAATCTGTGTGAGCAGAGACAGAATAAAATTGCAAGTATGAGATAATAAGGTGAAAGTAAAAGGAGATGGGACAATGAGCTCTCATGTGCCTAGCGTGCTTTGTTTATCAAGTCCTTATGTATCATTTATTCTTTCATGTCAATCCAGTGATATTATACATCAGTCAAAAAACTAAAAGCAAAGCAAACACGATGATTCCCTTAAAGTATTTTGCAGTTATTGAATACAACTTTCCCCTTATACCACTGAACTAACTCACAACACCTAACACATTTGCACGTGCTGCATGAAAGAAACAGAGCTCCATCTGTTTTTTGAGTTTGCAAATCTTCACATTGATTTGTTTTTAGGTACTTCCGTAAATAAAAGTGGGGGGTGGGCTGAAAAAGGCTCAGCAATGCCAAAGTGATTATTTCTATTCTTTACCCTAATGGCGAATTTGAGACAGAATGCTAAATAGAAAGGCCTAATGAGCCTGGGGCATTTAGGAAAAAGCTGGCTTTACTGCAATCACGGCATGAAGCTCTAGTAAAATGTAGCCAAAGATAGGTTGTCAGAAATTATGTCTCTGTCTCCCTGAGTAAACAAGCCAGCACACATTCATTAAAGAGCTTTTGACTGTTGCTCAAATGTGTATTGACCAGCTGGGGAAAAAAGGAACCATTTCCCTGTGTAAACTGAGGCCATTTGTTACCGTTTAGGATTGATTCTGTGTCATGGCAACCACCACTGTGTGGTCATGAAACAAAAAATTGTATCATCTCAGCAGAAATTGATTTAAGACTGAAAGCTCCCATCAACATGTGACAGAGTACTCCTGCAATTTTGCACTTTGTCCATTATTTTATTTTGTAGCATTTTTTTATGTTATAACTATCATATGAGTCATTATTCATAAAAATTGCATGTCTCTGTTGTACGCTAGAATAAATATTTAAAACATGTTTTTGTATGATTTATTATAACAGTCATAGTGTGGTGGTTGCCTAGTGACAGGAACCTGTGACGTTAAAGCAATCCACTCATCTTTTGGCTAGACCTGCTTATCCATCAGGATTGTAAGGGCCCAGAGCTTGTGCCAGCTGACATGAGCTGAAAGGCGTGCAACATGAAGGACAGGTCAGCAGTCTGTCACAAGCCTAATACATAGAAACAGACAGTATTTACACATATTTAAATATGTTTGCATTTAAATATAAATGTGCTTAAATATATCCATTTGATAAAGTCAAAGTTAAGAATAATTTCCTGGATGTACCCTTCCAGATAATAGACTTTCATGGACATGGACATAATTTTTTAGCCAACGTGTCCCATTCAAATTTAGCTTAAACAAAGACATTAGGCTTACTTTCCCCATTTGATCAGCTACAATCACTGTTCAACCTCGTTCAGCCATAGATGCATACCATGGTCTGTGCATCAATGGGGAAGAGGTGGTGTGGGTCCCCAGCTTTAAGTTCCTGGAAGTTCATATCACTGAGGACCTGACCTGGAACCTAAACAGCTCCTGCATCATTAAGAAAGCCTAGCACAGACTCCTATTCTTGAGATCATTAAAGTGCAACAGTTTACTCTGGAAGCTGATGATTAGCTGGCACTGCTGCACCACTGAAAGCATGTTAACGTACTGCTGCACTGTGTGGTACATTCCCTATACTGCTGCAGAAAAAGAAGCTGCAATGTATTGTTAGGATGGCTGAGAGGATCGCTGGATCCTTTTTTACAGACCTGGGCTTGAGGTGCCTCCTCACATCGCCCACAAGAATCCTGCAGAACCCCTCACACCTCCTCTTCACTACACTCCTTTCTGGTAGAACCCCAAACACAGGCACAGGCTGACTGCGAAACAACTAACAAAAACCTGACTCACTCAAGCAGCCATTGTTCATGAGTTAAGGAGAAAACTGGTGATTAAATTCATCATTTTAATCTCCAAGGCAAGACTTTTCCCTCATTACTATTTCAAGCAACCCGTCCATGAATTCTAGATGTTTAACCACAAATCCTCAAAACTAAATTTAATCAACATCACCAAGCAACCTTTGCATTTGTATTTTTAAACTGAAAAACAATGTTTTCTGTAAGACAAAGAATTTGACTAACCTCTGCTGTTTTATACACTAGTAAACATTGTACTACAATAAATGTACTGCATACTATGAATGTTTTTGATATGGATAATATGAACCACTGCCCAAAGTGTCATTCTGTATGTAATAATAATAACTTTATCAATTGTGCTCCAAATATGTTTTCTATTGACTTGCTAATGATGCTAAAATTGGTGTGCAATTCAAAATTCCAATTTGTCACCAATTTAAAGGGCTAACCTTAAATCTACACTATAATTATTTAAACCAGCTCGGGATTCATGAAACTGTTATTTGTTTTCCGTCTTATGCTATTAACTTTCGGCCTCGACCTTTTTTTATTCAATACACCCTTACACTGTTTATTTGTTGTACAACTGAAACTAAGAGTGCATTTATAGGGACCCATGTGGACCCAAAATTTATGTGAACTCTCTTGAACCCCTACAAGCAACAAGAACGCTCTCAATTCATTCAAAAGATGAGGCAGAGCCCTTTTCTGAAAAAACAACTCTGACACAGAATAAGTATTTAATTTAACACTGGTTTGAGAAGCTATTACCTTGGCACAGACTAGACAGCTTTATTTAATCTACAAGCTGCCTTCTCTGTCCCCTTCCCAGACTGGCACAGCAGGTGCTTGTTCATTCAATCTGCAGGGGCTGGCATTGATTGAAAAATTTGATTATATCTGGAAGGCTGAATAAACTGCCAATGAGCAAAGTTCAAACTGGTGCCAATGTGTAACAGTACAGTGGAATAAGATTTTGGGAAATTTTGCTTTGCATAAGCTCTGCTTTGAATATTAAAGGTTAATTCACATTTAAACAAGAAAAAACATTGTCTTTTTCTTTCTATATTTTTTTTGCATGTTCTATTTTTTTCCCATCAAGCCCTGCTAAACCTGTGTCTTTTGCTGCACTGTTGACAGAGGTCTACAGCCAATGAATAGCATAGATTGTATCTTTGTAATCCGCCACTCACGTCTGATCATTCACCTTAAGGATATAAGTGGCCTTTTTATTTTCAGATTCTAAAAGATCTAGTCGGTCAGAGGTAAACATGCATTATGTGACTCCTGGATAAGGGTGCACATCCAGGCTGTGGGGTTAAATCCCAGCAACAATAACCAGGGACCAGAAATGTGACATGTCTGCAGCAGGCTCTAGTGAGGATTTATCTGTCTTACATGGAATTGCGGTTATGTTGACTTGCTCTTTCAACACAAACCTTTAAACATATAACACTTAAAACTCACAACAGTTTATATACTGTTGTGTGGTTGGGTGTTATTCCACATATTGACTCTTTGCAAGCTGTTGTTTCAGTGATTTTATTTATATTCTACAGTCATGAAAGTAAATGGTTTAACAAAGCTGTCGATATAAAGCAGAGTTATCTAGGTCCACAATTAGTTGGTTTAAGTGGGAAAGGTGGCCACAAGCAGAGGACTTGTGCTGCACAGAGGGGAAAACATACTCAGGCCTCGACAAATGCAATGAATATTTTTCTACAGACAGATATATTTTTCTACAGACAGATATTGGCGCATCTGATTTGCGCATCTTCACAGCATTGCCTCTCTGGTCCCATTTCTGTGATAGACGGAATATAAATTGAAAATTTATATTGTTTTCTCCTTCAGAGTTTGATTGGTGAAAACAGACATCTTTTGACTTTAGAAAAAAAGTTGATTCATTTTTCTAGTTTTCTTTTTTTTTTGCCCTCTTAATAAATAAGACCTAGTCCTATATTACAGATTCAGAAGTTTACATATATTTCCTTAGTATTTGGCGGAATTAATTTTAAACTGCGTCAAACATTTTGTGTATTATTCCAAAGCTTCTCACAGTAGTTTACTGGCATTTTGGCATATTTCTCTTGACAGAACTGGTGTAAATGAGTCAGGTTTGTAGGCCACCTTGTTCAAGCACTCCCTTTTAGCTCTGCCCACACATTTTCTGTGGGACTGAGATCAGGGTTTTGTGATGGCCACTTCAGAACATTTTAGTTTGTTGTCCATAGGGTACAGTGTAACTGATTTGGCAGTATGCTTAGAGTCATTGCTCATCTGGAAGACTCATTTGGGCCTAAACTTTAACTCTCAGGCAGATGTCTTTAGTTGTTGCTTCATTATATTACAGATAGTTCTTTCCTCATGACATTGGTTATTTTGTAAAGTACACCGGTCCCTCCTGCAGCAAATTACCCACACACCCCCTGTACTTAACAGTTGTTAGGTACAGGGGGTGTGTGTGTTCTCAACACTTCGATTTCAGTTTCATCAGACTTTATGGCATGTTTTCAAACCTTAAGATCCAAACATGTTCTTCTGGAACATAAAACCCATCTACTTCCAGAACAGTCTGACAGACTCTTGGAGGTCCACAATTCTCTTCCTGACATTTTGGCTGATTTCTTTCAGATTTTTCCATGATGTCACACAAGCAATCAATGTGTTTGATGTTTGGCCTAAAATATATCCACAAGTGGGACTCAGTTTTAACCCAAATGCTGTGAATTGTTCAGAGATTTCTTAAGCCATGCCATTATAATGTTGCGGTGTAGCAAGAGGAGTACCCAAGTACAGACAAAACAGAACAATGAGGCAGAGACTGATGAAAAGTTTAAGTGAAGTTTATATACAAAGGGTGGAAGTAGATTCGTCCTGTAAAGGAATAGGAAGACGTTACTTGAGTAATCCACAGGAGAATGGGTGAGAATGAGGAGGAGAATGTAATTGTCATTCTTCCAGGCTCTTGGGAGGGAAGTAAGCTCGAAGGAGGAAGCAAAAGATATCCAGGAGGTAAGTGATTCCGTCTTTGAGGTAAGTTTGTGTTCCAGGTCCGCGAGGGAGAGTGAGAGTGGCAGGACGGCGGTTTGTTGATCTACGGGTGAGAGTTTCCAGGAGAATGAATCCACATCCACGAGTCCTTAAGCTCCAGCAAAAGGTGAGTTCCAGACTCCACAAAGTGTCCTTCGGAAACACAAAAACACAAGGTTACTCGAGAAGGTCTCAAAGATGAACTGTCGGCTGTCTTATTCAGTACCAGTGTCACTGAATAATCCGGCGAGGAATGGATCACAGCCCGGAGCTTAAATGCCAGCTGAACTTATCAGCAGGATCCAGGACAGGTGTGTGAAGGAAGACTCCGCCCCTGCCACTCTGACTCTGAAAGGTAAGGAAACACAAACATGTCTTCCAACAGAAACACAATCCTAACATATAATCTTGGCTTCCCCCAAACTGTTTAAAGGTATAGTGACATTAGTGTATGTAAACATCTGAATATGAAGAAAGAAATGTCTAAAGAAGTTTATCTCTGGTAAAAATGATATTTAGGAAATTGTTTTTGTTATCCTAACAGCAAAAACAGGAAAAGTATGGTCTTATTTAGTGTCTAAAAGGGAGAGAATTATTAAAGATTTTATATAGTATATGCAAATATGTAATTTCAGCTGTATATACAAGTATTTTACAGGTGCTAAAGATGATGTTTAGTAAGTTGCCCTTTTCATACCATCACACATCACGTCTTCTCTTCTACCCTTTATGCTAACAAATTACACCAGCCTGGCACGCTAAATAGACATAGTGGGAGTGTTTGTTTTCAGCATCCTCTTCTGGAGACAAAGTCAAGACTAAATGTTTGTTGTAGCTTCAAGGTATTTCTCTGCTAACTATGCCTCAGGTCTATTTGGCTTGTGCTGTAATCATTATGTTCTATATTTCATGCTTGTTGGTTCTGCATACAATACACAGTGATCGCAGAGCCATCGCATATTTCCTGAAGCTGTAATTGAATAGAGGAAGGAAGAAGGCAGCTGTGACTGCAATGTGCTGCAGATGGCAGTAGTTGAACAGGCACAAGCTGATAAGCCCTCTCTCCTTTTTTCCTGTCTCCAATGTTAACTCTTCCTTCAGTGACAGATGAGAACACAGAGCTTCCCCAACAGTGTAGTAGTACGTTTAATCTAGTTCAGATTTATGATGTCAACAAGGGAAAATTCTCCCTTGCTTCTTGTCAGGAGGAAATGGAGAGTGTGGGAAGACATTATATAGAGAGGAGGGTGTTTTGGTAGGAAATACTTTGCCTAGTATTCACCATAGTCAATACTCAATGTGATTTATCCCAAAACTCTTTAGAGGTTTGACTGAGGAAAAGCATAAGATGAACAGATACGCAAGCTCCACATCAGACAGGAATGAATTAAAAGACAAAGTGTAAATTGCTGCAACTCCAGGAAAGATGAGAGGCAGAACCTGAAAAAAAGTTTGAATTGGAAGTTAAAACAAGCCCTAAAAAAAGATGATGAACAGCCAATATACATTTACTTTATCTAGTGTCTCATTCAACATGTACACACTGTGGCTGGGCTCCTCATTTCCATAAAAGTCTGGGCCTTCATCTGACGAGAGAGAGGGAGAGAGAGAGAAAAATCACTTGCTGCTTGCTTGAAGAGAACACAGACCATGACGAAGATTGCATCATGGCTTTATTCTGGAGACACTCCTATGAGGTTCCAATTGACATATTCATTCACACATTACCATGCCGTGCAAGGACAGACACATTAAACATTGATCCAGATGAAGTCAGTTCTCTACTGCTGTGCAAAGCAATGCTGATTAAGAGCAAATTTCTAAACAGGTCATGATGAGCTAATCAGACAAGTCAACATTAGCCACCACTGGAAAGCAAATTTGAATAAAAAGATGGGTTCCTGCAAGAATAGCCTAGTCAACGCCTGAAAGATTTATATATTTGTGAGCACAAAAGATTTACACTCTCATCTAGTGTCAAAGTTTGACTGTTCTGTCAACTGGTTCACAGCCAAATCTGTCTCAGGAAATTAAAGTACTGTGAAGACCATGATTTTTACATCTTGAAGATCTGAGTGTAAGCTAATCTAAATGATTTGTAAAACATTTAGAGTTGAGTTGAATTATTTCGTTACTTGAGACGACCACTGAAAGTAATACTTCATGTTATATTTTGATTGTGTGGGCAGGAGCCATTGCCCTCTCTGCCCTCCTCTTAGGGAATCCGACACCAGCTCAGGGACACTCCAGAGAGGCTTCAGCAGGATGAGGCATTCAGACAAACGGCAATGCCACACAGCTCTGTAATTTGTCTTCCCCTTCCTCTGAACACACCTCATGAAAACAAATGAACTCTCACCTTAGCTGCTACAGCCACAGGGCTTGCAACATCATTGGAGGCAACAGCTCCTTGTATAATGCCAGTGTTGTAAGAGGCTCTTGTGCACGAGTGCCTTAGGGTTTTATTAGACATCTATACAGTGTGATGTTAATACAAATAAAGAAAAGGTAAAATAAATAAATAAAAGTGAATTTTACGTCCTGACCAATGGTAGCCATCAAGGTTTGTCGACAAGATAAAAAAACAGTAGAATAAGGCTATTCAGAGAAATGCAGTTTTGGGTCAGAGGCTGGCTGCTGTATAAGAACTTGTGATGCACAAAGATCAGGTGACCTATTGATTTTAAAGTCTTTATCAGTGTTTCTATGTGGCCAGTGGCTAAAACACTGTGAGAAGAAACATGTCCATCATCTTTATGAACTTACAATATCATAGAGTGTCAGACTCTCATCTACTGTTTTCTGTCAACTCTAGAAACAATTTTAACCTGTTTGTGTTTTCTTCATCACTGGTGAAAGGAGTGGCTCACTTGAACACCAACATAATTTTATGAATGTGACATTTAAAAAACTGAATTGCTGGATTTTAGATTCAAACAAAGCTGCATGGGCTTTTTTGCTTTCATTCCATTCTGGCTTTTAACACAGTAAGTGTTGCACATAATGACATGGCTGCAGCAAAAGAATAAATGGGGAAGCAAAAATGAGCAGTCCAGCAAACCAAGTCATCACTTCAAGCTCTTTCTTTTAAATGTGAGGCTGTGAGATCATTTCCAATAATTTTTTTTTTTTAAATATGTGTATTGTGGCTGTAAAAGCTCTGATTGTGGTTGGAACTGCATTTTTTGTTTATTTTCCAAACAATTCTAACCAACAGAAGGGGTCTGTTTAAAAGCTTGCCTGACAGCTGTTAATTTTCATTTTTTTATTTCTTCACGTTTGTCAATAAACTGTTTAAATCACGTATTGCTGTTTGTTGTAGTTGTTCACACGAGGGTCTCAAATAGAAACACTATGACATATGGGTTTTATCCTATTTTTACATTGCACAGTCTTAAATAACTTGCATGACTTGCATGGAGGTTATCAATACTGTTTCACAGCAAGGTCTCTAGTTTTATTCTTGGCATTTACGTATGAAATCATGGTCTCCCATACATACAGCGTGCATTGGTTTTCTCAGGGTAGTCTGGCAATTTTTTATGGGTTTAAACATAATTAAGTTAAGCACGGTGGCACAGTTGGTAGCACTGTTGCCTTGCAGCAAGAAGGTCCTGGGTTCGATTCCCGGCCGGGGGTCTTTCTGCATGGAGTTTGCATGTTCTCCCCATGCATGCGTGCGTTCTCACCGGGTACTCCGGCTTCCTCCCACAGTCCAAAGACATGTGTGTTAGGTTAACTGGTCACTCTAAATTGCCCTTAGGTGTATGAATGAGTGTGTGCATGGTTGTTTGTGTGTTGCCCTGCGATGGACTGGCGACCTGTCCAGGGTGTACCCCGCCTCTCGCCCATAGGCTGCTGGAGATAGGCACCAGCTTCCCCGTGACCCACTATGGAATAAGCAGTAGAAAATGACTGACTGACTGACTGACTGACATTTTGTAAAACATGGAGCATTGTTTTAGATCTCAAGCATGTGTGTTGTATTTTATGCACAGCCCTTTATATATTAGGATGAATGGTACAACATTTGTTGGCTACTAGTCATTGTTTCATTTTTATTGCAATCACCTGACCATCCTGGGCTGACAGTTCAATGCTCGACACAGTCTGTGAATGTCCCCTAGTGGTCAAATCATTTTTTTGTTTTATTACTCAGAAGACAGTCAACTCTGTCTTCTGAAGGCTACCATGTCAGCCAATTTAACCATTCAGAGTGCTAGATTGAACAATTCTTCATCAGTCCATAGTATCTGCCTACAGTAGCATGATATTAGGTAACATTATTATTAAGTCATTGACATGAAATTTGCAAACCACGTATGGTGCCTATGTGCAGACATCTCTGAATCACGCCTATGCCACAGAATTTTTCTAAATATTTCCAGTTAAAAATTGTAAAGCACTTGAGTCTATCATCACACAATAAATGCACAATAAAGTTTTCAAATGCTTGAAAACTTTATTTTCCTGAATATATTTACATACACCATGGATTTGCAGGGCAAATAGGCTTAAGCCCAATGTGATGGGAATATTAATTTATTCATTGTAGGGAATTTTGCAAAAAACTTTAAAAGTCATTTTTCTATGAGCCATGATGCTTACTTCACAGTAATGTCTGCATTTAGCTTCAAAACTAGCAAACTAACTGTTTTTACAGTGATTTGAAACTTTATTTAACTCTAACTCAGATTCAAGTAACAGTTTATACATATGCATATTTATTTTCATCCATATAACATGAGATTTTTAAAAATAAGTTTCAGTTGGAATTATTATTATCACAACTGCAAAAATGATTACCAGATTAGAACAAAATGTAATACCTCTTTAACAATTAAGCACAACAAGACCCTATACTGACTTGATGTTAAGTCAGGGCCAAAAGCAAACAGCAAATGATGTGATTTTATGGTAAGTTTTGAAGTTATTAGACGGCATAGTTTTCTTTTTCATTTCCTCGTGTTTCTGGTGGAGATCAAAAATGAGGAATAAAAAAAGGATGAAGCAGATTTCTGTCAGTCAGACAAGCTAAAGTCTGTCTTAGTAATGATAAACTTAACAACCTAAGTTCATATTCAGGTTAATTATATCTTTCTGTGTAAATAAATACAGATTACCACTTCTGAAACCTGATACTTTTCCTTTCCACTGACTCTGATTGACTTTCTTTGTAGGGTTACGGAATTAGTTTGACCCACAAGATGAATTAGATCAGCTCTCTGTATACATAGTTCAGCTGTGTAATTATGGCATAATGTCAGGGCTCCATTTATTGAACAAGTCTGTGTTGTCATATGTTTTGACAGCAATTAACTGATTTCATGTTTTTCTTTTTCTTTTTTAAACAGCAGCTTTAAAATTTACTGCTAGTTAGATTACTGTAGCAGTTGTACCCTGACAATTGATAGCATACTCTTCATAGAATGAAGATTTATATAGTTATAAAATAAAGTTCATAAATTGACCATTTGTATGGTTATTCATCCAGTGAGGAAGCCAAGAGACGTGTTTTCTGAGAGTTTTAGCCTGAAGATCTAAAGGACCAGCACTCTACCCAGAGGTTTAAAAGCTCTTTTTGGTTAGCCCAGTCTTTCTGTTATTTATCACAGTGGTGAATGAGTGCTTATGACAAAAAAAGCAATTAAAAACAGCACAGTTTTGTTAGCGTTTACATAGACATTTTAATTTATGCTCGCTCCATCTCTGACTATTGTTGCTCCTAACGTGCAAAGGTTCCAGCACTATTATTGTGTCCTGGTAACTCTGTTACCATAGTAGCACAGCTTATATTAGTAGGCTGTGTAGTGATTAAGCAAAGCAGCATTAGAAAAAGAAGCGTGCAAGCACTAGATAGAAAAAGAATCTGTGAGTTCAGCCTCGAACAAGTTTCCTATTATGCTTGTGCAGTCAATGGGGAGTTGGCACCTCCTACTTGCTGCCTAGAATAGGGAGACTATTTTACATCCTTTGTGCAGTAATTGACTGTATTTTATCCCACCAATGGATTTAGATATATCTCTGCATTTTGACTGGTTTATAGGTCAGAATAAAGTCTTAGCCCAGTATGCCATACATCCAAGAACTGCCACTGCCAACTTACATGGCAAAACATATAGGAGGAATCAGAATCAGAATCAGAATCAGAATTCTTTATTTGTCATTTCTCCACATGGGTGCCACGAAATTTCCAAAAAAAACCAGAACAAAACAGTGCAGGCAAGTAGTGCAAATTTAAGAAAATAAATACAAACAAAAGTTTAAAAAAAGGGCTGTGCCGGTGGAAACAGATATATATATATATACAGAATATTTACAGATTATTGCACGTGAGGTAGCATAATGCAAAAGGAAAAATTGCACGGAATGTATTTAGTGTTTGTCATTTAACAGTGTACATGAGTATTTGAGGCGTTCAGGGCAACAACAGCTCTAGGAAAGAAGCTGTTTTTCAGTCTGTTTGTTTTTGTCCTTATTTCCCTGAAACGCCTCCCAGAGGGGAGCAGTTCAAAAAGATGGTGACCAGGGTGTGAGGGGTCCCTGATGATGCTGCAGGCTCTCCTGAGGCAGCGGGTGGAGTAAATCTCCTCCAGGGAGGGGAGAGGGCAGCCAGTCAGTCTCTGGGCGGTGTTGATGACCCGTTGGAGCTGCTTCTTCTCTGCTGCAGTGCAGCTGGAGAACCACAGCGAGATGCCGCAGCTCAGCACCGACTCCAACGTGCAGCGGCAGAAGGACAGCAGCAGCTCTGGTTGTAGGTTGTTCTTCCTGAGAGTCCTCAGGAAGTACAGTCTCTGCTGTGCCTTCTTCAGGATCGCCGTGGAGTTAGAAGTCCACGTCAGGTCCTCGCTGATGTGGGTGCCCAAGAACCTGAAGACTGGCACCATCTCCACCCTGTCCCCGTTGATGATGATGGGCTGTGTGTCCTGTTTACACCTCCGAAAGTCAACGATGAGTTCTTTTGACTTGGAGGTGTTCAGAGTCAGGAAGATAAAGAGTTAGTGGTCATTGATTTAACATGTTCTCTAGACATCAGCAAACATTTTGGGCTGACAGAGGACCTGTGGCATTAAATGTGATTTGTCCACCTCCCTCAGGTTGGGAATGTGTCTCCCTTTAAATACAAAATTTTATTTTTTACATAATTCTTGGCAAAAAAAGGTGTTTCCAAGAGATGTTTTGGTTGGTGAAGAGAAATCCATCCTCTTTACCAGTTTATTTTCAAACATCACACACCCACATTGATGGTTTGCGTAGAAAAAGTGCTCACCACTTCTATTTTCTGTGTTGGCAAAAAGCAGACCATACATATATTTGACATATTCCTGTTAGAAAGCTGCTCTTTGTCAAGAAAACAGTATGTTCTCTGTTTACAGCCATAGACAGTAACAGGCTTCCAAATATGTATTTCATCCAAAGTGCTGGTGAGGTTTTCAGATCATGACTCAAAAGGTTTTTTTTGTGTATCAGAAAAGGGTATTAAGATTACATATTTACAGTGGAATCCATTGTGATTTATTATTTCCACTTTCAATGTTTTTAGGTGTTCTGGCTCCAAAATAGAATTGAAACAAGTACTTTTTGCCCTTTAAATTCAATAATCACAAAACTTATAAATTTTCATTCATTTTTAACATTGCATATACCTTCTAAACTTTCTATTATAGCATTTAGTGTCAAAATTGTAGCTTTTGGAGTAGGACCTATATGCATACAGGCAGGCAGGAGAAACACAGTGAAATGAAAAAAAGGTTTAATAAAAAAACAAAAAAAACAAAAAGAAAACTCACAGCAGGCTGGCTGTAGCAGATGCAGGCATGAACATAGATAGGCTTGTTGTGGCAATAGTTGAGGATGTGAACAGACAAAAACAAACAGACATGGACAGGCTTGGCATTACAAACGACATAAACAAGCGACAAGAAAACAGAACAGAGGAGACAATACTGAAACTCAAATACACCATAATCAAAATACAAGAATAAGTAAAAGTGCCACCTGGAAAACAAACAATGATCAGAAGCAAGACTCAAAACAAAGCTTAAACACCTTGAAATCATGATATTTAGGTTTTAAATGTTGCCTTGAAATCTTAAACTTTCTCTGTCATGAAAAAGTTCAATTTAATACTGATTTATTGTGTAGTAGCTAAAATGTCAGAATATGGATTAAATCAGCTTAATTGCATCAGAGTTCATATAACTTGACTATTTATTCTGGCAATGTAATCAAAATGTAAAGTGAAATAATTAAATTTTTATTTGAATCACTATTCTTTCCATAAAGTATGTACCAGCTTTGACAAAACAATATTTCACATACAACAAAAATCTGTCACAGCGCTTGTGACTAACATCAGTGTCAAAAGCTGACTGTTAGCATTAAAATATTTGGCTTTACCCCGTCTCTTTCACTTGCCTTGGAGTCAGAATAAATAGGATTGAATATGGAGGAGTGGAAGGTCAGTGGTACTGAGTGTGCAGGTGTGCATGTGTCAGAAGTTAATAGAGGCAACGGTGTCTTTGTAACAGATTACAGCAGCTCTATCAAAGGAAGAAGGGAGGCAAGGCCTGCAGCCCATTCATCACCAGGCCTGTCTACTCCTCAGCCTCAGTCTCCTTAAGCCAAGTGATAAAGGTGCATGTCAGCCCCTCTCTGCTGCTCAACTGAATCAACTTCCTGCTGAATCCTTCCACACAGGATTGAGTGCCTTCGCAGCCTGACACTGTAGCAGTAGAAACTCCAACAGCATGTGCCGGATTAAGTAGTATACACAGAGAAAAGCTTAATTCATGTTATTTGGCTGTTCAAGGGTGTGCATATTTATTCACTGTTTTTTACAGTTCAGGTTACAGATTTATTCAAAATGCCTACTTCAGTAACTGAGTAATCTTTTCTTAAATGACACATCTTAAAGTTCATAAAATCAGTTCAGGGTTCTCAGGACTTCTAACTAAAATTTTGTTCTTGACCTAAATAGATGGGTATGGTCTTACTAGGTGCAGTTTTTATAGCACCAAATGCCTGATTTAACCTCACTCATGTTATAAAACACTTGGAAATAATTTCTGTTTGACCTAGATTACAACATCAGGATATATTTTTCCCCTATTAGTGACGCAAGCTTATGTTTGCTCTCAACTATGTGTAGGTGGCACTAGGTTGAGTCATTTTATGAAGGATAAGCCAACAAATCATACCATGTTCTAGTATAAGTGTTGCATTTTCATGTATTAATTAGCATTTATCGTGTCTGCAAATACTTGTTAGACATGATAAACCTTTTAAAAATGACAAACAATTTCAACTAAAAAAAAAACACAATCATGTAAGTATCTGGTATAACTGAATCAATAATCACCTCAGTGCAAAACAATCCTTGAACTTGCCTCACGCAGCTCTTGATGTCTTAACATCCAGATAATTAACTTGATTTTGCCATGTGGAACATATGCCCCATGACCTCCCTTTTATCACTGGCAGCAAAGAAAAAGTGCATTCAGGGATCTCTTATTTCTCAAAATACAAGTCAGATATGTTTTCTAACTCAGGATCTGCTCACAAATGCTGCAGAGGAGAAATGTAAAGTTGGTTAGGCCCCCTTCGTACTAAATTAATGCTGGCCTGTGGTCTCAAAGACCACTGATTATTTTAGTGCAATTGGATCATGGCAAATCCTGAAAACCTTATTCCAGTTTGAAGCCAGTCATAGAGCTACTGGCTTCTTAGATTATGCCAAATACATTTTTCCCTGTTGGTTTACCGGCCTTCTTTTTACAATGTTCCTTCCACAGGTATCATAGGTACTAAGATACTACTAAGGTACTAAGATATTTCCTCCCAACCTGCAGCATCCCTCATGTATATATTTATACAACCAGATGTATATTTATACAACCAGATATTTATACAGCCAGTTTACTCACTTTCTGACACTAAAAAACACAAAATGTTTCCTGTTTTAGGTCACTTGCGATAACCAAAATTTCTATTTAATAAATGCCTGAACAAAAAGGGAGAATTTTTTAATGACTTGTTTTTCAATTTTCTTCCAATTTAGAAATTACTTACACTTTCCTAGTATTTATTTGTATGTCCTGGGTCAGACATTCTGGTTGTACTTGAACAAGCTTCTCACAATAATCTTCTGGAATTCCTCCTGACAGAGCTGTGGTAACCGAGTCAGGTTTGTTGTCTGACTGGCTCACACAGAAGAATTAATATATGTAACAGTTGTATGTTTTTCAGCATTTGACTGGTGGTTCTCCATATATTTACATATATTCAGATGAACCTAAAACTAGTTGCTGTATAGAAAATAGAATATTAACAGCTGCAGTATAAATTAGGGCTTACATTCACATATTGGAGTACTGTTATACGTACTCCTGTACCATTTAAATTATTTTGCACTTTGATTAAGTGCACACTACACCATTCAATAGGATCATTTTTTTGCAATTTAAAAATTAAGTTCTGTCTATCTGACACATCTCTTTCTTTGTTATTTATTGAACCGGGCCCTAAAATGTTGTTAGATGGCCACCGTGCTGGAGACTATATTCCGGCTGTTTTACAAATGCATCTGTTTGTTTTTTATTTGTTTCTCTTGCTGCTGTTGCTTTATGTCTTTAACTCAGGCCTAAAAATATAGACATAAGCTTGCTGTTTTGCACTAAAAAATAACAAAGGTATCACGATTAGGCTATCATTTTGGATAGAGGAAAAATTCACTCACAACAGCACTTAGGAATAGAGTTATGCTGCAACATTTCAAAGGAACCAGTCAGCAGTGTAAAGGATGGCAGCAATGTGATGCTCATTTTATAATGAAACTTTACTTTTCATTCTACAGCCCATTCCATTTAAACCTCTTCACTTTGTATGGGGTCCTTGAGGTAAGTCAGATAAAACGTTGTCCCAAAGTGAATAAATGTGCAGAAACCTGGTCATTCCTTGATTCATTTTGCAATCAGTTCCCCTCTGTGCCTCCAACACAATAAGGGTACTCTGCCCAGTGAAATCTAATCCAGCTACTTGAAGTCTAGTCTGAAATGAAATTCTCTCCGCCACCTAACAATACATCGTCTTTGAGATGCACCCCGTATTAAAGTAGTTACAAGAACACAGACATTTCAGGTGAAACAAGGTGTACTGTCCTCCAGAGACATCAATATTTGGACTGATGAGGATTAAAATGGTGAAAACTCTTTCTATGACGATAGGGATCAAACAGATCACATGAATTATTAATCATGCACACTTTGTCCATGATACCCTCAGGAAAAAGCTGCTACTTTTAACACAATCTACTTCTCATTAATTTTAAGGAAAGTTATGCAGTTTTTAAAATCCAAATTGGCAAAAAAAAAAAAAACTAAAAATGTGCGTAACCTGGTTTGGGATACAAAAAAAGTGAGAAAACACTCATTTATTCAGAAAATAATGACTAAACTTTGTTTATGTGGAGAGCTAAGAACCAAAAAAGAAAAGACACCCACACACTCAATGTAAAGACACACAAGAATGGATGCCAAACACTGCAAAGTGTTACAGAACATATCTGAAAAGCATTAAATCAAATTGCTGCTGTCTTGCTAAATTATTGTCACCCCACATTTTCTGTTGAACAACACATGGTGTGTGTTTTGCCTCACGTTTGATTAATATAACAGCCTTGAGAGAATTTTAATGTGAAGCAAATATCCAATCTTAAAGGCCCAGCTCGCTTCTGTGATAAAAGCCTTTGCCACATTACAGTGTGATGTAAACTCACTGTAATCAAATTTTGTATTTTTCTACCTCAATGCTGCTGGCATTTGTACCTAAATTTTGCCAAGGAAACATTGCTATGATTTTAAGCGTTCCACATGATTTTCCAGCGTTTAAGTGTTCCACATAAAGCTCTTTTTTTTTGCTTGCCATCTTCAGAGGTTCCCCTCCAGGAAGGATGTCGACAATGCCTAGAGCACTTGTTGGTGATGGAGAAAACTGATGGAGAAATACAATGCCATGGCCAGCGGTCAGCAGTGTTTATAAGTAGTGCCATCACAGTTGACAGCTTTCCTGTTCTATGATTTATACACTTCCAATCACAACAGAGAAGTAACAACCTGCATCCCTACCTCTCCAAACACCTTAACGCTGCCTGCAGTGTTACAGTGTTTGTAGAGTTGCAACCTTGAATGACTTTGAATGACCTACTTTGATATCTGACATATGGAAAGTTTTGCAGAGACAGATTTTGAGCATTTTATTGGGAAATCATGTTATTTACAACTGGTCACGTTTCTTCACTCAAGCTTGTCATTTTATGTTGCAGCCATGGCAGGCAACTGTTTCCAGAACTCTGTGTCCAAAATCATTTTGATCATTTGTAAAAAAAAAAAAAATATATGAGACATACACCTACACTCTTTAAAAAAAGTTGATGTTTCACAGTTTTCTGAGGTTTTGGGTTGGTGATTGTTTACTCTCTGTTGATATGCCTAACTGATAATTCACCTTGTAACATATTTCAGTTTATTCCCAATTAATCATGTTAAACTTGCTTTCTAAAATTTGCCTTGTGATTTCAACTTTGTAAACTTCAATGACTATTGTTTCAGCTGTGCTCTGTGTGGAACAGTTCATATGATACAAACAGCCAATACAGTATGTTATCGTTATTAACATCATTGCAAAGGGGAAAACACGCTTAGATTGTGCTGGAAAAGACTGTTAAATAATCAGTTTTGTAACACTTTTCCAGGCACATGAAAATAGGTCAAAATTCGCAAAAAATGGCCACGTAAAACATGGCTGTATATTAGACATTTTGAAAGAGGCAAACATCCAACAAGTACTGGTAAGTGAGTTTAATAAGCAAATCTGTAACTGATAACGCCTTGATCTTGACTTGACATGGGTATTATCAACTATTGAATCTTGCTGTAGTGCGTTTCATTACTGATGTTACTGAAAAATCACTATGTATGCCAGAGATCTAAGAGACCATTGACTGTAGTTTTGAAAGTATAAATTTGATTGATGTCCTAAACTACATTACTTTTTGTGTCACATTTTCTATTTCTATTGGACCACATATAATAACACTGCAAGCAACATGTGTGTGAGGCCCTGTGCTAAGGCTGAATAAGTACTGGGTGGGCCTTGTGGGTTCACGATGGGCTTCCTGTGTTACACCTGATTGGGTTGATTAAATATCAGCGCAATTTGTTGGGCCATCTATGTAGGTTTTAATACCCAAATGAATATTAGGAAAATCAGTTCAAATTTTCCAATAATTGAAGGACCCATATGGGTCTCACTTTACCTACAGTTTTTCTATATTAAACATGTAAGGGTAAATTAAATTGGTGCCGTTATGCGGACAATCTCATCTGGGGCCCGTTTAGCATCCCATTTCATATCCATATAAGTCCCCTATGCAATTTTCAGTTGGGACCTGAGGTTAAATTAGTACTTTGATTCAACCATCTCATTATGACAGTTAATCTGAAAAGTTCCCCTATAAGAAAATATTTAGGGTGTATTAACACCTGCCACATTTGGTCTGCTTTAAATGGACCAGAGTTTTTTTTTTTCCCCTTGGTCAGAACCTTTTGTACAGGTGTGAATACACTGATGCAAATCTTGGTCTGGACCAAATATACGGACCGAGACCCGCTTCTTGAGTGGTCTCAGTCAATCTCCAAATGGACTCTGGTGCGGTTCGCTTCTGGTGTGAATATGAACGGGCTTTGATCCGACCCAACTGCAGGCAACATATGCTTTCTTGGACTTTATGTAGCAAATGTTGTGAATAGTGAATGCATTGAAGTCATACCCGATCCGTCGTCTTTTGCTTAGAAATGCTGCTGCCAGCATGTTGTGGGTCAGGGCACGCAGAGCCCATCGTTTCCTTCGGCTTGCAGCACACATTTACCAAAACCGTTCCAAAATTAGAAATAGAACATTGCGAAACCCGTGATGAATGAGCTGCTTGTGACACAACTTAACTGTGATATTTTAATTATAATATTCTACGGTTGCCTTTACAAAATCGTCATCACTCTAATATTGTTCTTTTTTCTTCTAAGATTGGGTTTGTTTCTTGGTTTTGGATATAAAGCTAGAATAAGTATCAGCAACCAAAACATGGTCTTGCACCATCTGCTACTGTGTACAATTTTGAGAGACAACAGAACAGCACCAGAGAGCTGTTTTTTTCTGCATTTTGCAATCCCTGCCAGATCTGTTATGTTTTCATTTCAGTTTTATGTTCATTATGTTGCTGTCTATTTGCAATTAAATGCACTGTAGTTTTAATGGTTAAAAAAAAAACGAAAAAACTTCTATTTGCAATTATGCAACCTCTGTCTTTCATTGTAACTCAAACAAAACCTATCCAAAATAAATTTGAGTCACACTAAAAATACCTCCTCTTACAGTGTTGTGCTGCCCATTAGGAGGTTGATTCATTTCTGTGTTTGGCTTTCTCTTGCTGTTGATGCAACATTAGGGATTTTTTTAACACACAAATTTCCTGTCTAATACTCTGTCTATAGGACATAGGAGTGTAATTTTCTTTGAAGACAGATATTCAGTTGGAATATTCCTTTGTCATTTAAATGACAATTAGTCATGACACCCCATAAAAGATGCTCTAATACAAGAAACAACTTGAAAAAACTGAAATTCTTATTTAATTGGTTATTTAATAGATGATACATTCAGATTTTGATCCTTTTGACAGTTACAGTCACATTTTATCACTTTTTTTATTAAGTGATATATTTGTTCTTGTGAAGTGCAGATAAGACTAATTTTACATTTGTGTCTCATGAATTGATGGTATGGCTTAAGTTGCTTTCTTTCAGAAAGTAGCATGAATTGATAAAGGGCCTTCTTCAGTTTATTCATTTCTTGTGAAAGGATCTATAATGTTTTTTTTCTCACTTAGAGAAATACAATAGCTGTTGATATATGAACCCTTCACTTATTGTTGAAAAAACAAACAATAGCCCCTTTTTTTCCACCGAAAGTCCCAGGATTTAAAGCCCCAGGATTTTTGTGACGTAAGTGTATTGAAGAAAACTGCAATACACCTTCATTCCAGCAAATGGCGTTATTCATTTATTCCGTTTAAAAGTTAATACATTTTTTTTGTTTCAAATGATAAATAATAGATGATGAGCAGCTATACAGTTATATAGTTGATTAATTCCTTCCATTATATCTTAGGTTGCATTGGATCCATATACAGGAAACAATTTATTCATTAATTTACATTTAATATTTTACAAACATGCATCGGGCCAAAATTATTGCCTCACAACTGCATGAGTCATTTACAATAACTACTAAACATTAGTTAACACACCTATTTTTCTTTTATTATCATCTGGTAAACTGATATGAGATAACTACAGAACATCATCAGCACTACAATAAAGTATTTGTCTAACAGAACTGTGGCAAAATAGTTTATAGTTAATTCCAACAATAACTTAAAATGTCACAAATGTCCTTGCAAAATATATTCCATTTTATTTTCTGGTACTTGCGGTTATTCACCACATACTTAGTAAACGCTTTGTCTTCACTTTCAGCCGCCACAAACAGATAAGGTAGCAGGAAATCCTAGAGTACCAGGCCGAGATCAGTCAGTGGTTATTGGGGAAGTCCCAGTTCAACCGCTCGGCTAGCTTAGCTCAGCTAATAGTAGCCAGACCAGCCTGTAAGCAGTGCTCCACTGCTCCAAAAACGTAGAAAAAACATTTAAATGTAGGATCATTCTGGATGAACTGACTGCACAGATGAAGTTTTGAGGTGTACTTTCTCGCTTAAAAACATCTTAAAACTACTTTTTGTGACAAATTAATGGTATAAAAACAATCAATTTGTATAGTGAGCTCTGCCATTACTGAAGCTGCTGGTGCCAAGCCTCGCTGCACATAGCTCCGTCCCTTTACCAAATCCTGGGGAAAGCTGAAAAGACCATCTCCAGAGTATGACCATTTATCCGTGAAAGTAAAGCCCCGGGGAAAGTGAAATTATCCGGGTAAATTTGTATCGAAACGCGACCTGGGCTTACAATCAATGGAAAAGGGGCTATTTAGGGGTTTCACTTTTGGTATATTATTAAATGCTTGATGAAATGACGGAATTTTTATGGGAAAAATTACATTTACCAAAATACTAAAGCAGGAAGTTTTTTCATATATATGCTTTTCATATATGCAATGCTTTCACGATTTTAAATGTCCAACCTTTAATATTCTTAATATAACTACCACAGAAAATAGTTGTTTGCCACAGTAGTAGTTGTAATACAGTACAGTCAGTGGCGGATCTTGAATGAATGGTGCCCTAGGCGAGGCCCACCACCTTCTGTTGCCCACCACCAAGGCAATCAAAACCTTAAAATCATCTGAATTCTTTTGGGGGATGAGATTTAGTGCAGTTCCAAACAAAGCACGTTACATAGTGTAAGCAGCAAGCCTTGGCCGCCAACTCCCCATTGATTGAGCACGCATAAAAGCAATAGAAAACTTGCTAAAAGTGCAACTGACAGATAAATTTCATGTGCATTCCTCCTTTCTAAAACGGCCCTGTGCAATTCCCTGTATGGCCCAAATCAAATACCAACTCTGAATACAGTAGATACTTGCTATTGGGCAGGATTTCCCGTCATTGCAACATAGACAAAATAATGGGCAACATCTACCCACCTGGTCAACTCCTGAAAGATTTTACTTTGGTACCAGAAGTAAAATGTGTCACTTGAGTTAGCATGTGATTTGCAACCCGTAATTTAGGAGTTATGTAAATTAATTTCTTACACACTGAACTATATAAATGCTGGAAAATAATTTACAATATTTTTACTTGATTAACCAGGATAATATTGTTCTATATTACATGCAGTTTTTCACCACGATTTGTGATCTGTGAAAGCCATTATTTATTTTATCAGTCCAAACAAAAAGATGATTTAGTTTACAGTGACACAAACCTTTATTCAGCTTAAGAAGCAGAAGCCAAGAAAAATAAAATAAAAGAAAAACATTTTAACACTTCAACTTTATCACGGAGAATATACTTGTAATGCATACAGGTGTGATCAATGTAAGAAGGGTCAGAAATGTTCATAAGATATTCTTCTTTATTTCATAATTACAATGTTATTTGAAATTTATGATTCAAGTAAAACATGGAAAATGAAGGCCCCTGACCTATAACAATTGTCTTTGATGGGGTGGTTGTCAGGGGGACACATGGGGCAACCTGCCATCACTTTGCCATCATAAATGGTTAGATGAAGCATGTGTACAAACAAATTAACAGTGACTAGGTGTCACTCGCCTGGTAAAAGAATAAACATTACTTTTAAAAGGAAAATGGCAAAAAATAGAATTATAACCCACACGCTTCATAAATTATCATGGCCCAACCTGAGGAATAACCAATATGTTATCACTATTATGTTGCTTTTGCAATGTTCCAACTAGTTTAGCTTCTGTTTTCACTCTCTTTAGTGATAAGGACTTACTAAACCCTGGAAGAAATAGAAAAACTGAACCATAATCTTTATCTCTCGACATAGTGGATAAACTTAACCTCTGTCTGGGTGTTATCAAGCACCTTTGAGCAGGGCCATATTTCTTGTTCATGTGTACCTTTTCCCTCTGGTTCTCCCTGAGTGGAAAGCTACTGTACATTCTAAATCAGCCATATGGAAAAATATGCTCTTTGCACCAGTCTTTGCCAATAATAAATCCTTTAAATTATTCAGAGGAAGTTTTAGCATAGAGGAATTTAATTTACGACAAGTAAAAGTGGTGGTGGAGTAAGCTTTGCCTCCTACCAGTCTAATTCATAGTGCATACTCAAAAAATTTTGAACTACACACTTATGAAAACGACATAATTAAGATCTTCTCATGAGTTATAAAATAAAAAATAAAAATCAGTAAGCTGAAAGAAGAAGAGGATTTAAAATACCAACACTGTAATTAAAACATGAGAAGTAAAACAGTGAGGTTAAAAGCCTAAACAGGTATGTCAAGGGAAAAAAAAGGTCATGCAACTCTCATTGAAAACAAGAAAACTGAGGTTTAGGGATTATTAAAACAAAAGACTGATCTAATTTTTTAATTGCACAGTATCAGGTCATTTTTGAGCATTTATTGCCCACCAATTTTAAAGAGGTTGAACTTTGTATTTTAATTATGCCTTAATAAAAAAAAATGTAAAAAAATAAGGTGGAAGTGTTGCGTAAACTAGATTCCTGTTTGGAAAAACACTGACCATCAAGTTTTGTGACATCTGATGCAGTGAGTAAAAGTAATTTCCAGGCCAGCAGAACAAAGTAATGGTGAAAACATGCTCTGGTGTCAAATTTTGGAAGGTGAGGAAGTGTCGAGACAGTTGGCATCGCTACTGTTTTTGCGTATGAAAATGTGTGGCTTTGATTTTGAGTTTGTGTCTTCCTGTTTCAGAGTTAAATCCTATTTTTTTTTTAGATACTGCAATTTTTTCTGTGGCTGTTGCATTCTCATTTCTCCAATGAAACATAAAAGTAAAGCTAATATGTTTTTATTCTGTCCAGCACTTTGGTTAGCACTTGTTCTTCTTGGCTCTGCAAAACATTTTCACAGTAAATAGATTTTTAGATAATATTCAGCACATTTCTTTTAGACCAAATAAAACCACCTCTTCTAGATAAAAAAATAAAAAACAAAACATGACACTTTGTTTGTTCTAACAAAAGACAAATCTATGGAAAATCAGAATTGAGATACTTTAAGGGTTTTTGTTTGTACTGTTATTTTGGATGATATTGCTCCTTTCAAATCTAAATGCTGTAAAGCAGTTACAGAGCAATGGCTAAATGATCACACATGAGCGCTTAGTCGCACCTGCCGGCGCACTGAGAGAAGGTGGAAGAAGGACAAGCTTTACATTTCTTCAGAGATTCTGAAACTCAGTTTATTTCTAACAGCGGCAAGCCTCAAGCTCTTTTTAACTCACTGAAGTCTCTCCTGATTCCTTGTGATTCATCTCACTTGGTTCCTTCTGTTTCATTTTGTGAATCGTTTTTTAGTGATAAAGTGCACGCTGTCAGGTCCTCACCCTCTCATTCCACCCTTGATTCTGCCATACCCCCTATTTCTCCATCTGTTTTAGACCAGTTTGTGTCTCTTTCTGTCTCTTAGTTGTCTGAGATAGTTTGGAAGCCAAAGCCTTTATTTTTTCCAGGCGACAGTATTCCTGTGAGACTATTAAAAGAGGTCTTTAGTGCTGTAGGCCTTCACCTTGTTAATTTAATCAACACCTCTCTTTCCTTAGGCCGAGCCACAGCTGCTTTTAAACATGCTGGGGTCCAACCTCTTCTTAAACAGAGTAACTTAGATTCTGATGTTCTATCAAACATTAGGCCTAGTACTTGGTTGTATTTTCTTTCTAAAATTTTAGAGAAAGTTTTTTAATTCCAACTTCAGGAGCATCTACAGTTACATAGGATTACTGAAAGATTTCAGTCTGGTTTTTAAATGTGTCATAACACAGAAACAGCACTAGAGTTTTTAATGCTTTTAAATGCTGACTGTTCCATATATTCTGTTCCATTGCTGGACTTGACTGCTGCTTTTGATATGGTGAACCATAATGTTTTATTATCATGTCTGGATCAGTCTGTTGGTGTTAAGGACACAGTTTTTAATTGGTTTCACTTCTACCTGTCTGAAAAATGTATTTCTGTCCAATTAGGTCAAATTTTCTTCTCCAAGGCCCTATGAATTGTGGAGTACCTCAAGGGTCCATCTTAGGACTTATGCTTTTTTTCAATATATTTACTACCTTCTGGGTCCATTTTTAAGAAATATGATGTCATGGTTTTGCAGATGATCTGCAAAATTATCCTGAACTGAGAGCAAGTGGAAGAGAGTCTGCACATAATGTTAAAAAAACTGTTTAAATGAAATAAAATCTTGAATGGAGATGACGATCTTACATTTGAATGAAGATAAGACAGGTGATTGTTTATGGGAAAACTGATGTGCTTTCAGAATGCATTACTGCTATTGCTCCTTTGAGTTCTTTCTATTGTTCTGATGTCAGGAATCTTGGAATGTTAAACCCTATTTGCCTCATAGTGGCTTTGAAAGGGTTATACATCCTTGCATTACCACTGGACTGGACTACTGAAGCTTTCTCTTAACCAGTTGCCAGTACGTTTTAGAATTGGTTTAAATTTTTAATTTTGTTTTTTAAATGTTTGAACTGTCAGACACCCCCTTATTACTTGGCTTTAACACAAGCACGTTCACAGAAGAAGTTTCAGGTCAAAACTCTTGTTGTGTTTAGATGTTTCTAGGACTAGTGTTGTGATCTAAGGAGACAGCACCTTTCTGTTTGTGCTCCCAAACTCTGGAAGACAGTTCCTCTTACTGCAAGAATGACCAATACATTGAATGGTTTTAACTCCCATTTAAAGACTCATCTTTTTAACTCGTCTTTATTTTTCCAGTTGAACAGAAATATCAGGCTTCTTAGTCATGTTACGTACAGGTTTAAGCTGTTATTTTCTTCTTTTCTTTACTGTTGGTCTATTTGTTTTTTTTTAGGTGTATTTGTCTTATTGGTCAATTTAATGTTTTTTTTTGTTTTCTTTGAAATGTTATGGACCAGTACAGCACATTGGTCACTTTGGGTGAGTAAAGTCCTCTGCATCCTGTTGATGAAAATTTAGAAAGTGCCTTTGTTTTATGAGCTGATACTCTGTCTGGCCTGACAAAAGTACTCGCTTCCCCCCTATTTTCTCTTGCTGATCCTCCCTACTGTAATATTTATGTCAGGTTCTCAGGGCAAATGGCTCTACAAATGGCTTTGTTTTAGTTATGCAGATGGTTCTGGGTCTGTGAAATAGAAGATGAAGGAGGAAACTTGGTACAGAGCAGCCAGCACGTCTGGGGAGGATTTACAGCAGTTCTCACCTCTGCCTCTCCTAAATGTGCCCAGGCTCCATGGGGGTCTTACCTTTGAAAGGGTTAAGGGAGGTTATTCCTTTTGGCTTGGCAGAACAGATCTGGCACAGCTCTGGAGCTTTAAAACTGTTCTCCTGTGCAAGGTTAAATGAATAAATCTGACTGATTAATGATCGATCACTTTCTTTCTTAAATACAGTTTTTTCTACAACAATCCCCAGAATCAGAACCAAACATGGAGAGACAGGGTTCAGTTTTATGCTCCAATAATCTGGAACAAACTTCCAGAAAAGTCCAAAAATCCTGAATCCCTGAGTTTTACTATCAAGATTAAAACAATTTTTTAAGTTGTTTTTGAATGTTCTATTTCATTTTTTTTACAGAAACACACTTAATTTTAGCCTGTAGTCCAACTTTTCTTTACTTTCCTTTATCATGCCACAGCAATATCCTTTTTTTTTACGTTTTTTTGTTACTGCAATATGGCTGCTGGGTGGTTCCCTCTGGGCTCCTCTCTGGGGCTGCTCTTGGGGGCCTTTGGAAGCCTGTGGCTCCGATCTCCTCTGTGTCTGCCTCGGGTTCTGGGGGGTAGGTCTGTGGCTCCTCACACCCACTATTGAATATTCTTATGGAGAAACCTTACATAAACAAGTGCTCTGACTCATACATCAACAGTTTTTTGGATTCAGGTTTACTTTTTAATCAAAGTACCCCATTTGGAAGGTTTGGAATGACCAGTTTTACTGAGGAATGAATGATAGCCAGTATGTACAGCATTTGCTACTTTTAACCTTACATGAGGGGCACCTGAAGAACAAATAATCTCACTGATTAACCTCCACACTGTTGTTATTTTGGATAAAGCCTTTCAACTAGGTATTTAATTAAAAAGAATCAGCAACATGCTTGTCATGACTGTTTGTTTACTATCCTACAAGTAGATTATTTGACTTGCAGAAATCTAATTTCTACCAAACACAGTTGATCTAATTTGAAAAAACAAAACTGGTAAAGGATAAGGGGATTTCAAACATTGGCCGATTCGTGCTCATGCTTCAGTTGGTTATCCACCAGGAACTAGAATTAATGGTTACTGGCAGGAAGATAGTTGGCCATTTTAAGCACTTCAGCTAATTAGCTGTCCTTCCTATGGAATTAATTGATTTAATTGACTTTATTGTACTTATGGTGTGTAGTGTGATGGTCTGTGTTGTAAAAATGTTTTCAGAAATGTAACCTTTTCATCTGTTCATCGCGTTAAATAAAGCCATAGTTCTTTGTTTTTTTCTGCAGAATGCTCCTTTATTTCCCTATAGTATTCACTGTGTTGCAAATGATGACAAAGAAGTTATATTTAGCCATGATGAAAATGCTATGCTTTACTATTTTTCCATTATTACCTGTTTAATGTGCAGCAGTTAATCTATAAAGTCCCATTCAATAAATTAAAATATTATTGAAAAGTTGTTTTTTTCAGTAACTTAGTTCACTGAGGGAAACATATTATGTAGATTAATTACACAAAGACTGATGCTTTCACGCCTTTTATTTTGGTTGATTATAATGAGTTTCTGCTTGCATCTAATGAAAACACAACATTTCAGATTAGAATAACACATCAGAGGAATAAAACAACTTACACAGAAATGTTTAGTGAAAAGTATGTACACTGCTCAAAAAACACTTAGTTGATCAGAGTATAATACTGTATCAAGGCAGTTAAACTTCTGGAATATTAATCTGGTCAGTTCAGTAGTAGAGGTGGTTGTTAATCAGTGCTAGCTGTTTTGTTGTTAACGAAATTAACAACAGGTGCACTGAAGGGGAAACAATGAGACGATCCCAAAAACAGGAATGGTTTGGCAGGTGGAAGCCAAATATATTTTTTCCCTCCTCATTTTCTTTGACTGCTTTTCCATACTTTTGCATTTGACCAGGTTCAGTGTCACTACTGGTTACATGAGGCTATACCTGGACCCCACAGAGGTTGCACAGACAGTCCAACTCCAGCAGGATGGCACATCAATGTGTGCCATTGCCTGAAGGTTGGCTGTGTCACAGTCTCAACAGCATGGAGCAGATTCTAGTAGACAGGCAGTTACTCTAGGAGAGCTGGTCCTAGGACTCTAAGAGAGTTGGACCTTCTTAACCCATCAGCAGGACCGGTATCTGCTCCTTCATTCAAGGAGAAACAGGATGAGCATTACCAAAGCCCTACCAAGTGACCTCCAGTGGGCCACTGACGTGAATTAGACATAGATCTAATGAGGGTGGCCTGAGGGCCCTAAATCCTCTAGTAGGCCCTGTGCTCACTGCCTGGCACCATGGAGCTCAACTGGCATTTGCTAAAGAACACTGAAATTGGCAGGTTCGGCAATGGCGCCATGTTCTTTTCACAGATGAGGTTCACTTTGAGCTCATGTGACAGGCATGAAAGGGTCTCAAGAAGCTGCGGTGAACGTTATGTTGCCTGCAACATTGTTCAGCATGATTGGTTTGGGGGTGGGTCAGTGTTGGGGGAGGTATGAGAGAATGTACAGGCCTGTACAGGCCTGTACAGGATAAAGAATGGCACCCTGAATGCCATTGTTGGGGTGTTGTTTGTGTGGGTGCTTGGGCCATGTCCCAGATAGCGGTGAGTTGTAGGGGCTCACTGCCCCTTGTCTCTGGTGACTGCTGTTCCTATGCTTCACTGACAACCTACTTCTATGCGGGGCCTATGGCAGCCCTGGGGTGGAGCCCTATATAGGTCTGCCTGGGGCTGCTGCGGCCTTCTAGAGCCAAGTTCACTTGTCCTTTTCTGATCTAAGATGATTTGTGTTGCAGACCTTGTACCGTTCTCACCCACACACACACCCACACACTAACACAGAGATTAACCAAATTGTTGAAGGTCATACAAAAATAGTTTATGGTATGTCCAAAAGACCAAAAAAAAAACAAACAAAAAAAAGACCCATTGTTCTTCCTGTGCATTATAATGTCCAGCCTCATGTGTCAATAGCATGCAGGCAATTACAGGAGGATGAAGGAATAGATACAATTAACTGGTCCTCCACGACCAAAATCACTAGAACATCTCTGGGATATCATGTTTGGGTTCATTTGATGGCATCAGGTTGCACTGCATGATTTTTGTTTCTAATTTTGTAAATGTGTTTTCAAAGTGTTTCTTTAAGTGTTTTTGATTAATGTATAATATGCGAGTAAAGGTTGTTATTTTCGAAAGGTACCTTTAATCTGACAAATGAGCCTCATCCGAACATTATAATTTATTGAATATGCATTCTGATGCATATTATTGACTATATAAACTCGGGAGCAGCATGATAAATATAAGGATTTAAAAAAGGCAAACCTACTAAAGGCTAAAGAGCTCTGACAGAGAAACGAGGTAATAAAGTATTATGCAGTATCACGAAAGAATCGAGGAGGGAACAATGGGGGTCTGGGCCGGGGTCGCTCAGGTTCAGGCACGAGCTCGGCCTAGCCCGTACGTGGTTCAGGTGCTAGGGTGGTCTGCCTGTCTCCACCCCTGGAGGTAAGGGGACCACATCCTCGGTCCGGGAGCTGGTTGTCCCTATGGGGTATCGGAACCTGGACCTGGGAGTATAGAGTATGTATGGGGAGTATGAGTGAGTGTACGACCTCCATTGTTGTTTGTCTTTCCATTGGGTGCATGGGTGTGAGGTGATTGGTGTCTCTGCCCGGTGTACCTATGGTTCTCGGTGTCCGGGGCTTTGGTGTGTGCTGGCTCACTCCTGGTGGTTGCTTGCCGGGGCCTGGACCCCTGGGCTCTGTCGGGCCTCTGCTTGGGGAGTGATATGTCCCGTGCTCTCAGGTCTCTGGGTCCATGGCTGGATCTGCTCAGGCGTAGACGGCTGCCAGCGAGGCCTGTGGGCTCGTTGCTGCAGCTCCCTGGGGCTTCTGCACTGTGGCTGCTGGGTGGTTCCCCTGGGACTCTACCCTGCTCTTCTCTGGGGGTCTGCGGTGGTCCCGGTAGTGGTTCTCCTGGGGTTCCTGTGCTCTGGGGGGCCTTTGGATGTCTGTGGCTCGGATCTCCTCCGTATCTGTCCCGGGTCCAGGGGGGCAGGTCTGTGGCTCCTCACACTCACTGTTGCATATGTTTATGGAGAAACCTTGTATACACAAGTGCGCTCACACTCTGACCCACAGGTGTTTAGATTCAGGTGTTAAGAGATACACAAATGTTCTATATTGAGCCGCATTTACCACTAAATACATCTTGCATTGATAAGTACTGTGGACTGCAGGTTTCTGCAGGTGTAGAAACACCTTGTATTCTCTTTATCCTTCTTTCTTTCCTCCATTCTATTCTCCTCTCCCCTTTTCCTTTTTGCCCACCCTTTCTCTCTTTCGTGCTTCTTTTCTTTTCCTTTTCATTTCTGTCTTCGTGTCCATAACAACTGAAATAATCCCAAAGCAGTTTCTAATAAAGTTTCTTTTTATAAATATCAAGCAGAGCTTTAAAAGAGATAAGAATACACCCTTTCGTCAAACTTTTTGACAGGTGACCTTTGACCTTTAAGGGGGGTCATGGGTTTATGGGGGATGGGGAGGTCATGGGGTCAACGGGGTGTGACCGAGGGGGCGTAACCGTGCATGTTGACTGGATGTCGTCATGAGTGGCGAGACTTTAAATGAGCCAATAATAATACAGGGGTGTGTTTAAGGTGTAACGGGGAAGTCCTTAAAATGACCCAATAATAATACAGGGTGTGTTTGTAAGGTTCGTTAAAAATAACCCAAAAACATGAGACCCAATGGGGTTTTTTTAGTTTGTTTTTAAATACAGGCATAAACCTCTGCACTTTACATGCGTGCATTCGTTGGAAAAGAACCACCGTTTCAGCAATGGTTAGAGTTAAGAGAGTTAATCGTCAAGCGGAGGAGAAACCGCAATGCGTGTCAAGATGATGATGATGAACAGCAACTGGATCATCTACTTCCTCATCTGAGACACCTATCGGAATTCCCCGACATAACATACTCTACCGATGATGAGGATCCAACTTCAACTTTAAAAAACGACGTTTGAAAAAACAAGATCTCGGTTCGGCCAAGAGGTACGTCAGTTCTGTGCGAAACCCCAGTGACCGTCTACCAGCATTCATCCCGTGAATTGAATGCTCCTAAGAAATCAACATACTATCTTTGCAAGGTACAAAGACCCCCGTTGGATACTCTGCAGGAAGAGTCGTCTTTGGAGCCATATGGTCTGAGGGGTAGCCGGGGGTATATTTTCATGTATGAAATAGGAGAACTCTGCCTGTATCAATTGGATCAAGACGAGGTATTTAATGGATCATTGGCTCTGTGTAGTCTCACCCACAATGACTGGGCTGTATTAAGGCTTGCAATCCCACACCTTAATGATGGCCCTGAAACAGTCTCAATGCAGGAGAGGGAGGATGAAGAAGAAAATGAACTGTCTCCTCGACCTGCAAAATGGGCGAGAATGTCTTATATGCCATTCGATGTTGAAATAGCTGAGAGAGAACCTCTCTTTAGCGCTGTGTGGGGGTCAAAAACCACAGAAAATGGTCGCTGGTCTCTTCGGGCAAGCAGACGCAAGAACAACCGGCACGAACCCCTCAGATCTGTTTGTGCGTGAGGCGTTCAATCAGGACCTGTGGCATATTCAAGACAATACTGGCTCTGCCATTTGAAGCTTGGGCAGAGAAGATGGGTGAAATTGGACACTGTTCTTTCCAACCTTTTCCACAACTCACGCAGTTGGATCGATGTCATGTCGGTGAAAAAATGCTGACATTTCCTGTTTTAATGTCTAAAACAAAACCCTCTTCTGAGGACCCGCCCCCCTTCCATGATATATATTTGGAGGGAATAACAGCAAGCTCACAGACACTGAGAACCGAATCCTGAGAATGAGTGAGTCCACATCATACAGGGACCTCTACAACCACCGAGCAGAGATCCACTACTCTCCTGAGCACGATGAAAGCTTCAACATTGACCAGTATCATCCGCCTTCCCCGGACCTCTTCTTTCTCACCATCCACCCAAATGTCCTCATTCTCTGAGACCCACTTCAGTCCTGCATCACCTACAGGATACAACATGAAAATGTATCAACCGCCTTCTCCAGACCTCTACTCACCATCGCTGCTATTCATGGCAGAGTCTGTAGATGCAAGTATCCAGCCTGAAGACAAGAAGGTGGTCGTGGAGTATGAGGCAACTACCAGCTACTCGCCCTCTCCCGAGACCCCTACACAAACCCTGGGGCCGATGCAGCCCCCTCAGCCTTTAGCGGAGGATGAAGTAACCAGGGGGATTAAGAGTAACCCGGGGGATGAAATTGACGGTTTGGTTCTCATCCGCCCTCATCAATACGGGTGAAAACAGCAATACTTCATTTATTCAACATAACCTTTTTTGAACTATGTCAGAGAAACCTGCTAACGGGTGCATAATGAACCACCCGAGCCAGCGTCAGCACCAATGCTTGGAGGTATTGGGAGGATTATTACCAAGTCAAACTTTCAACGCATCGTGCGACGACTCGTACCCCCCAAACTCAATTCCTGCTATTCAGAATCTTCTGATACTTTGACGCATACAAGCAGAAGACTTCAGAGTGAAAACGATTGCTGAGACGGTTTATATGAACTGAAAATCGGTACAAGGCATCCACAAGTGCAATAGCTGATGTGTACGATCGCTTCACCGAAGATAAAGACCTCAAACAACTTAACTCTATTTCAGAGTGCTACAGACTGACAAACTGATCTCACGTGTTTGATGACTTGTTGTATCATTTTTAGTATTCCAGTAGTTTAATTAATCTGCATTATCTAATTTTTTCTTCTTTTTTTTATTATTAAATACAATTAAAGTGGGAACATATTAACCTTTCCCAAAAGTGGGAACATATTAACCTTTCCCAAACGTGTTGTTTAAAAAGCTTGTAGTGTTTGACTTAATCTGCATTATCTAATTTTTTCTTCTTTTTTTATTATTAAATACAATTAAAGTGGGAACATATTAACCTTTCCCAAAAGTGGGAACATATTAACCTTTTTCCAAAAGTGTTGTTTAAAAAGCTTGTAGTGTTTGAATTAATCTGCATTATCTGATTTTTCTTCTTTTTTTTTAATTAAATACAATTAAAGTGGGAACATATTACCTTTCCCAAAAGTGTTGTTTAAAAGCATGCACTGTTTGAATTATTCTGTATTATCTGATTGTGTTTTTCTTTACTAATAAATACAAAAAAAGGATAAATCTACCCTCCGGTGTGTTTTTTTCTCATTATTTAACAAGTTATCATCAGAGTGAGCATAAGGCAGAGATGGCAGAAAACGGTTGATGAAGAAAGTATATTACAACCCTTCAAATCCGGGAAGTTTGGGGTATAGATAGGTTGAGGAGGGTTTATGCAAGATGAAACGGAAAGAGGTTGCGGTTTGAAAGGTTAAAGATTTTTGTTAGCAGAGAAGTATACCTATTCTCTACATAAACCCGCAAGAATAAAATTTCCAAGAAACAGAGTTTTTGTCACCAGACCATTGAACAGTTCCAGGCTGATCTCTGTGACATGCAAGCTCTGGCCAAGGAAAATGATGGTTAATAAATTATTTATTAACCGTCATTTACATCTTTTAAAAAGGCATATGTACGAGTTTTGAAGAGGAAACAGGAGCTGAGGTGGTAAAGGCTTTTGGAATCAGTTTTTTAAAGAAGTCAGATCCCCAAAAAACTTCAGACTGATGCCGGTAAAGGATTTTTTAACAAGAAATTTAAGGTTTTTAATGGAGAAACACGGTATTGAACATTTCGCGACAGCAAGTGAAGCAAAAGCTTCTGTGGTCGAGAGATTTAACCGCACATTAAAAACAAGGATGTGGAGATATTTTACAGCTAACAACACCCGGTGATACATTGATGTCCTGCAAAACCTAGTTAGAAGTTACAACCACACCTACCACACCAGCATTAAAATGGGTCCTATGGAAGTGACTTTCAAGTGTTTCAGAATCTGTATGGTGTCAAGTCCAACAGATATTGCAAGGACTCCGTGACAACGTTTGAACAAGGGGATCTTGTCAGAATATCCAAGATCCGTGGAGTGTTTGACAAGAAATACGAACAGAGTTTTATGGATGAAGTGTTTACAGTGTATGAGCGGATACCCCGATCTCCTCCTGTATACAAACTCAAAGATCTGGATGGGAGAGCCTATTGAGGGTTCTTTTTACACTGAAGAACTTCAAAAGTAAACATATGTAACGACAAGATGTATCAAGGGGAAAACATATTAAAACGACGCACGGTCAAAGGTGTAAAAACAGGGTTTTTTGAAAAGCGGGAAAAAGGGCCCTAAAAAATTCAACAGTTGGATCAGTTTGATGAACTTCGAAACGTTAAAAAGGTTTTGGCAAAAACCCCTCACAGTTGACACAGCATCATGAACCGTCAGGTAGAGGAAGGGCTTCTACGTTACCCTTCCTCTAAATTTAAGGAAGTTTTTAAAAATAAAAAACCAGTTCAAGTTTCCGTGTAAATTTTAGCTCAACATATTGACTTAGAAGGCCAATGGCTGGTTGCATTAGCAGAGATTTCATACCCCCATACATGGCATAATTTTACCGGATCATGAACCCCTACTTTGAATGGAGAAAAGCTGGTGATGCGGATATCCATATGCAAAGGATTAGAGGAGCCACTATAACGGCACTGGTCAACTCGAGACAAAAAATGGATTTTTTTTCAGAAAAATAACTCGGATATCCGTTTGAAATTCAGCAAAGTTACAAAAGAGATTTCTTTTTCATGCAAGCGTCAGTATGAAATACGCTTCTTCGACACTCTAGCGTATATGATGGTGTGAAACCAGGGGAATGGATTTCATGTAAAATGCACCAACACAGGCTCCTTTTCCGGCTGATATAAGGCCGGTTTTCATCATCTATACTGTTACAGCGACGTGGTCAGCCAGGAAATAGTAGGCGACACACTTTTTTCACCTTTACTGCGGACCATCCAAGTACAAGGCGACTTCAGTGATATGGTTTCTCTGTCATTTAACCCGCCCACTACCTTCCAGTTTCCAGAAGACATATTGAAAATATCCATATAGAAAATTAAAACGGACAAAACGTTCTGTAAATTTCGTCTACGGAAAGACCATCGTAAGACTACACTTGGTGATATCACAGGGTAACCTGAGATAAATTTTTTTTTGTATAAACTATTCCAGAGATATATATAACATCTAAGACCAAAATTGGTCATCATTCATATTCCCCCTGATCCTTCAACACTGTGCACCAAGCAGGCAAGAGAGAACATTGCACAGCTAAGTCTGAGACGTGATCCGAATCCGGTTTGTAAATTATTATGTAAGTCAAACGGGGTAATCTACCAGGGTTTTACGGAGCTCCAGTAATGTACGGACGCGGAATTGGATCATTATTTTTCAAGATTATTTCGCTTCGTATCCCCTCTGGTTAAAAAAAGGATTTGCTATTGCAAAACCCCATCTGAAAACAGCGGCATCAAATATCGCTTTGGACGTCATAGGTAGAGCCGTGATAAAATGAGTGGTTCTACAAACACCGAAGGTAAGAAAGTTCAGGAATTAGTTTTATCCAAAAACCCAGAACAAGACCCCCGGGGATCGTTAAAAGGGAGTTTAAAAAAGAAAAAAAAAAGGAGCTCAGTCGGGGAAAAAAAGGAAGGAAGTCTTCGCCCCAAGTTTTTATATATTTAAATAATGGCTCTTTTACATAACAAATCATCAGAGTGCACGCTGGAGAGCTGGACTTATTTTTCGCCCCGATGACGCAGCTATCGATCGAAGATAAAAATTTTACCCCGAGATCCAGCCTTTTAAAAC